>JAEIFV010000586.1:0-202042 GCA_018904265.1 Lordiphosa collinella | reverse complement strand
TGTAGCATCAATTGAAAGTGAATTAGTGGGGATTTACACTTTAAAGCAGCAATGGGCAAAGCTCATCCCTGCCCGTTATTCTGTCTAAAAAACAATGCGCCATAAATACTTGACTGACAGCAACAAAATACGATCAAAATGCTGCCCACCGCTGCTTTAAAGCAAACTTCAAAAAAGTTTTTATACTAGCTATGGCTTGTAGGGTAGATTAGTGTTTGGTTAAATAACTTTATGAAGTCTGCAAGTCCCTACTTAGATTGTTAAGAGTTAATTGATCCATGATCAGCTAAGAAACAACATTTATTACTTGATAAGAAATCAATGCTAGATGCTAGAGTTGACTTGCTAATGTTTTATATGGTACAGAATTAAATGCCAAAAGTATTATACATATGCCTCTCACTTATATGGGGTTGGGAAGAATTTAAACCAAATTTTCTGTTCTATTACTTACACTCATCGCTATTACTTTTATGATTTTTAATCCCTTAATGTAGAAATTAGTTCGTGTTTACTTCATGAAACTTCCGTCGACTTGAAGATAACAACCCGGAGCGGGGCGGATAAATTGAAAAAAAGCTAAGAGAATGCTTAGAGGGCCTGAAATTTTGCTAGATTCGAAGCTACAATAACTAAAAGGTAGATTTGAGGTTGTAATCCTTTATATCTGGTCGCTTAGATTTTCGGAAAACATAATTTTCAGCTCTGGGGTTCGATATTTTCATGTAATTATAGTATCATGGCCAGCATTGACCGCCTCTCTACACTTTTTCCCTAAAAACAGCAACTTTCTATAGCAAAACTTTATGGTGTGTAAGTGCACTTAGTATAAGAACAATATGGGGGTGTCACAGAAATCTCTACAGATTTTCGTATAAACAAAAGGATTTTGAACTAAACTAGAAGGAGTTTATAAAGGGTGTGCCAAAATCTACGCAATATTCGAATTGCATTGAAAAAAAAAACACAATTTAAAAGCTGATAGGTAAGGGTTAGTAAAAATGAAGCATGCATTGCGAAGAAAGTTCGTTGAATGGTTTATCGAGCAAAATCTTCCTATGCAATGAAGCACATTTTCTCTTGATGGCTTTGTTAATCGCCAAAATTGCTGCATTTGGGGTCCGGAGAACCCACATGTGATTGTCGAAAAACCAAATGCATTCACAGCGTGTCACTGTTTGAAGCGGATTTTGGACTGAAGTCATCATTGGACCATACATTTTTGAAAATGAGGCTGGTTAAGCAGTGACTGTTACTGGAGCGACATGATAAACACTTCTTTCTGCCTCAGTTGGCTGTTATTGATATAGACGACATGTGGTTTCAACAAGATGGTGCCACTTGCCATACAGCCCGTGAAACAATTCAATTACTGCATGAGACATTTCCCAGTTGTGTACACTTTCGTTTCGGTAATCCGAATTGGCGCCCTAGATTTTGTGATTTAACACCAAAGTTCTATGTCAACAAGCTCACAAGCACCTGTGCATTACCGTAGAAATTGAATCGCTGCATCAACGAAATTAAGCCACATCATGGAAAATTTCGACAAAAAAGAGTGCGGATGTGCCAACAAAGCCATTTGCCCGATGTGTTATACCATTAATAACCCTATTCTATGTTCACAATCTGAATACTAACAACTGTGTTTTCTATTTTGGGACACCCTTTATGTAAAGTGTCAAGAATAACGTAGCCTACTAGATTATATAGAAGAAAAACCGTAGGTACAAAATTTTTTTGGCCTTAAGCAGACCATCCACACACGGATTTGTTCAATTCGACGAAATGTTCGCCGTTAGTGGAGGTGTTCGACACAAAAATCTGTCCCAAACACCTCCACTAACAACGAAAAATTCGTCGAACCAAACAAATTCGTGTGTAGATGGCCGGCATAAAGCAATCGGTCGGTAAATCTCTTAAACTTTGTCATCTAATCTAGTAATAGAGCATTTTTGAGATACTTCTCATGTAAAGGCAAGCCAACGTTTATACGAAAATCTCTAGAGATTTCTGGGTCACCCCCGTATAAGACCCAAAAACTTAAATATTCTGTTAGTAAAGTATTGAAACCTAATCATGGAGTTACAACTTCGGACCCCAAAAGGAATATAAAAGCCCAACTTAACTTATTTTCTGTTTACTAAACATTTCGAGCAATATAACTTTATTTGACAAAATAATATCAGATATCCTGTTCCGTATTCAGAGTCGATTTCTATATTAGAGCCAAAAACTTGATTATTTTGTTAGTAATGTATTGAAACTGAATCATGGAATTAAAATTTGGAATATAAAAACACCAACTTGACTAATTTTTTGTTTTGTTTTTAAAAAATTTCGTGTAATATAAATTTATTTCTATTCCTTATACAGAATCGATTTCTGTATAAACGTTGGTTTTTCTAAATAAAATTTAAGTGAAAGTTGACAGTTTTTGATTGAGTCTTTTGATGAAATAAATTCAGACTCAGATTTGATATACAAAAACCGACTCGGAATTCAGATTAGGGACGGTATGTAGCGTAAAGAACAAGACTTGGTTGAGTTAGTGTTTTACTATGACTGGATTTACACGGTGAAACTTCATGTAGTTTTAGCAAAAGCTTTCGTTTGTAGGATGATAGAGGTGTAGTGTTGTTGCTTGCAAAAATTCATACAGTTTGCTTGGCCGTGTAAATCCAGTCTTAGTGATATGCTGTCTGAAAACATGAAGCAAACTTCAGGAACTTTCCTTCATCTTGTCGGTTTGGACCCCAAACTTCGGGAACTTTGCTTCATCGTGTAAATCTTGACTTTGAAATCTTGATTTCTTTAAAAAAAAAAGTGTTAAAGTGGCTTTAAAGAATAGTGAATGAATTGTCCGTTTATGTCTTCTTATTTGCTCTTGCGCTCTGCTCTCTTCCAGGTATAAATTTTGCATAAATTTCAGACGTCTTCAAATTTCTTGAATTTTTTTACTCGAGACCATCTTTCATAATGAAATTGACGCCGATTATTATACTGAAATCAATAAAGTTTTGGGATTAAAATGGTTTAAAAATGTATATAAAGACAATCTTGTTCTCATTTCCACTTATAGAAAAAAATTTTTAAATTTGGTAAATTTGAAATTAACGAGAAGTAAAGTAAAATTTTCATACAAATTTAGAAGCAAAGTATTTCGATCACTGCTTTGGAATATAACTTAGAAATTTTCTGGGCGGTCAAAAGGCCCGTTTTCAAACTTAAATAACATTAAACGCACAGTAAAATTTGGGGTAACTGGACGAAAAGTTCTACGGGTTGTGGGCCATAACATTTTTGCTTACTACGATTAATTTTGATATGGGCCCTTAGTCCGTGGGCGTTTTGTCATGTCCCCCCTAAAACACAAAACTTTTGCGGAAGTGGAATTGAGAACCAGACTGATAGTACATAGAAAAGACTATCTCAAAGTGCTACAGCTGTATTTTTACTTGTCTGATATCTCATAAAAGTTTCTCAAAAGAGATATCAGAAAAGTGTAATAATCAATCTGAGAAACACAAACATTTATAAAAAGCATGGAAAAATTGAAAGAAAAGTAGGCTATTCTTTAATTTCGATTTCTCAAATAAGTTTTTGACAGCCAACTCATAGTAAACTGAGATGTTATGAGATCTCGACAAGTGAAAATAAAGCATAAATAAGAACCAACTTTCATTCAAAATTTAAACAAAATATGTAGGTTAAAATGTCACTAGTTCTGAGAATGATAATTTTAATCTACAGCTTGGTATAAAAATCATGTGATCCACCTTTTTTTTATTATAAAAGATTATATAAAAAAAGGACCAAACAAAACTTTTATAAAGTTTTTTTAAAAGTAGTTATTTCGTTTACAATCTGTAATTACTTGAAAAAGAATTGTAATGATAAGGAATTTAGCGAAATGGTATTGAAATTTAAGTTCAAAATAAAACTGTTTATATGAAAATCTGTAGAGATTTCCAGAACACAGCTGTATAAGACCAAATATAAGAACCATATTTAGTATCTTTAGAAAAACAGTGACTTCAAATACATCAATTTTCATTTGGGGTATCTTTAGACTATTTTTAATATATCAATTTTTACTTGAGGTATAATTTAAAGTTCTTTCAAATTGATTAGAGTTTCTATGAGTCATGTGTACTTAAGGTTTTATATACAGGCCTGTACCGGCTTTCACTTTCACTAATTTTGCTCGAGTTCGATTTAGTTACCTGTTCCGGTTTTCACAATTCGATAGATTTACTCGATTTGAATTCACATGGCTTGCAGCCGATGAATTCAAAAGTAAATGCGATTTTTTCGATTTTGTTTTCATTTGAAATCGAGGAAATGTGTGAAAACCGGAACAGGCCTGATAGTTCTTATATTTGGTCTTTCTGGATGGTTAAAATAGGAATCAATTCTGATTAGGTTTTGGTGATTAAAAGCTGCTATAAGTACTAAAGGAAACTCCTGTGATAACTTTTTTTTAATTATCTGGCTTACTTTTCTTCAACTTTTTCCCTAAATTTGTACCAAAATTATAAATAATGCGCTGTTTTTAGTAGATTTTGGTCCTTAAACAGTGATAAAAGTTAAATAAAAATTGATTCATGTGAGTTACCATGATTAAAACCAGCGATAGGTAACGCTCAGCGCGCCTGTACCTTGCAGCACGAACATTTAGTCTGCTTAAAAGCATTACACAATAAAATATTCGACTGACGACAACAAAATAGCAATTAATGCTTCACTGATTTAAACGAACATTTAAAGGTTAAAAAAAGGTTAAGACTAAAGTGGAAATAATTTATAAACAATTCAATTCTGATATAAAATTTATAGTATAAGAAGTAAGTATTAATCAGGGCTGCAAACCCAACAAATTTTTCGGAATTCCGGTTCGCGGGTTCGAACCAAAGTTTTATAATGGTTAAGGTTCGGAAATTAGAGGTTCAAGGTTTTCGGAGGAAGGTTTTGGTTCGAACCTTGGTTCAGCCTATGCTTTACACAATATTGAAAATAAAAGTAAATTGATTATGTAATCAATTCAATCCCATGTATTCTAAATCGCTTTCGACCTAAAAACGAACGAATCGTGTGAAAAGCATGGACCTAAAAACGACCCAATCGTGTGGAAATTGGGTCGTTTTTGGGTCGGAAGCGAGTTATAGAACACATGGGAATATTTAATATATAATTTAATGTGAAGTAACATTACATTTCGTAGTCTACATATGAAAAATACTAACAAAGTAATGTTAAGCTCTTGTTTTGTAAATCATTTAAAAGCAGATAGCGTAAATAACAATTGAACATTTTTGCTTTTGTGGTCTGCTCAATAACAAAACCAAAAAAATCCATGCACGCTTGCTCTCGCTCTGAGCAGAACACTTCGTTTCTCCTTGTTTTTGTTTTCAGTTGAGCTTTTCTTGTTTTGCTCATTCAATAACAATTTATAGACAGCGATCCGACTGAGCGATCGCACATTAAGAGCCAGTAGATAAGCAAAAAGCCGAACGACTCACCTCAAATGGTCTTTTTTTTTCTTTTATATGTTTTGTGTGTCTTTTCTCTTCTTCGATCGCGACGATTTGCTCAGTGAATGAGCAGAGCAAAACCACTGATCGATTCGTTCATGAGCCGGTTCATCTCTGTCTTTTTGCTCAAAGGGTCCGTAAATAACTGTTATTTTTGGACAACGAAAAACGGTCAATTGTTATTTGCTAGCTCTGTTTAATAGGCTTTGGAGTCGAGGATCCTTAAAAACAGAGGATATTATGCGTGGAGATTCCATAAGTTGTTCTGAACGTTTTTCTAGATGTTTTATTGAGCTTTCCTGCCGATTATAAGATTCAGTCGCCCAAAACAGATCAGATAACTTAAGAAGTCGCTAGACCGTGGGTCAAATTTTTTCATTTGTATAATTTTTGTTGAACCGAACCGAACTTTTAGGTTCGGAACTGGTTTAGGTTAAGCTTCTAATTTTAAAGAGGTTCGGTTTACAGCAAAATAAAAGTCGGAATTCCGGGTTTGAACCGGTTCGGTTCAAAACCAATTTGCAGCCCTGATATTAATACATAGACTAGTTAATGGTGAAATTGACTCATCTAAATAATAAACTCTACCGCTTTTTATTTCCGGTCGCATTGGCCACTTGAGCGTACTGCGCATTGTACGACAACGTCCATTATAAGCCTTTATCAACCAAGCATAAGGTTTTAGAGTTGAATGGTCTATAGCAGTGGTGTCCACAGCCTATGAGCACAGCTTAGCCGAGCGTATAGGCGCTCAAGCATACCACTGCTGGTGCTCATTATTTTGGTCTTGATACTTTCAGCTCAAGCTCAATCAAAATGGCGATAAGCTGTCTTTAAGTTAAAGAAGAAAAGAATCAATATCTAGGAGCAGGTAATGGATACAGAGACCTAGTGCTGGTGCTCATTGTTTTGTCTACGACAAATGTTTATGTGATACTTTCAGCGCAAGCTCAACAAAAATGGCAATAAGCCATCTCTCATTTGAAGGAAAGGAAGAACAATATCTGCAGCAGGTCATGGATAAGGAGACCTATAAGGTGGCCGTGAATCCTTCTAGAGAAACAGACCATTAGACATTGCAGATCGTGCCATACCGATTGTGCGGTCTATCGTACTCTATAAAGTCCACTAGAGGATCAAAAGCAATGCGTGATCGCGTATCAAAGCGGACAAATTGTGTACGCAGACGTAGCACTGGTATCGATCGGGCTGATCTCACCGCTTGATGTGAATTGTTTTGGGAAAAAATCAGAAAATCAGCAGAAGGCAACTCTCTTCCAGTCTCTTCCCCAACAAGCCACCCAGCAAGCAAAGTTCGGAGAGCTCCTAATTATGTGTCTGAAAAGAGCCGAGCTTAAGAGCGTTTTGGTGGTAACCACATTAATTTGGGGGTTATGGGATCATGTTCAGTGCTCTCACAGGGTCATAAGAAGCACTTATGTCTTATCATTTTCAAATTTGTAGCAGACAGGTAATCAAAAATTTTGATTTGCTTGGATATTTTGTTTCAAGTGCCTAGAAAAGTAACTTCTATGTGTCTTTTATGAGGTTTTTATATGCTTCATTAGGAGAGTATAAGCACTTATATCTGTATCAGAAAAGAGTCAGACTAGACTCAGAAATCTTCCACATAAAGTGCGACCGTTTTCATAGAAAAATTCGCTCGATTCGGTTTTTTCTTTTTTGAGCACACAATGACGTTGAATGCTCATAAAAAAGTGTCAGAATACGCACATATTGTCGAGTGTTCTGAATTATGTGTCTGAAAAGAGCCGAGCATAAGAGCGATTTTGGGGTAATCACATAAATTTAAGAGTTTTTGGAGCATATTTAGTTCTCTCGAAAGCTCAATTTACACGACCTAATCGCTCAGCTGAGTTTTTCAGACCTGAGTGTCAAAAAAATCTCGGCTGAGCAACTCAGTTCAGAATTTTCAATGGCTGATAAGCTCAGTTGAGTCAGTTACAAAACCAATGGTTCATTGAGCGCTCTGCTGTGCTGTCCGTTCAATTTCAACCCGTTCTAATACACCTGATCGCTCAGCTGAGTAGAGCAGATACTGAGAGATCAGGTCGTGTAAATTGGGTTTAAGCACAGGCTTACAAAAAGCACTTTTGTCTGAGCATTTTCTGAATTGAAGCAGGAAGGAAATCGAAAACTTTGTTTTTATTGCTTGTTTTGCTTCAAGTGTCTAGAAAAGTAACTTTTATAAGGTTTTAATATGCTTTATTGGGAGAGTGAAAACACTTATATCTGTGTCAAAAGGATTCAGATTAGACTTAAAAATTTTCCACATTAAGTGCGACCATTTGCATAGAAAAAAACGCTCATTCCAGATTCTTTTTTGTGCGGTCAATGCTCGTATATAAGTGTCAAATAGTATCAGCAAACGCACAGAAGCGACAACAGTATTGTTGATGATCAGAAAACGAGCGCATTTATGACTTTTTTTGGTCAGACCGAGGCATCGAAAAAGACTCGAATATGATCAGAAATTCCATAAAATGCTGGCTGGGTCCCACCCAACATTTGGAAGATCATATTAACAAAAATCATTGCTATGAATTTAAGTCTTTTTGGAGTCTTTTGGATGATTATGTGCGATTAAAAAAAGACTCGAAAATGTTTAATGCATCTGCTCAAAAGGCGATTTATTGGAATACTACTCGAAGAAGACTCGCAAATGTCTCGAAAATGAG
This sequence comes from Lordiphosa collinella, assembly GCA_018904265.1. Classification (NCBI taxonomy): domain Eukaryota; kingdom Metazoa; phylum Arthropoda; class Insecta; order Diptera; family Drosophilidae; genus Lordiphosa; species Lordiphosa collinella. The sequence goes on along the minus strand of JAEIFV010000586.1, from coordinate 193,809 downwards.
TCGAAACTGATCAGAAAACGGGGATTTAAACGACTCTTCAAGAAGAGTCGTGGATAGAGTATCAGCCGTTATAAGTATCATTTATGATTACAAAGCATGCGCATGACTATTTTAATCAGACTGAAGACTCAAATGTGATAAATAATTTCATAAAATGTATGGAAGGCATCGCATATTTGAATGTATGCGGCAAATTGCTTACGCTCTGCCTTTGCCTCAAGCACTGCCTCTCTCTCTCTCTCTCTGTTTTCAAGCTTCCTATCTTCATTTCTGTATTCGAAGAGCACAAGTTTTATGAGCGCTTGAGTGACATGATCCTGTTATTGGATTACAGTTAGATCAGAGGCAGGCAAAAAATGCATTTACACTTTTGCATTGGTGTGCGTGAGAGCAGCACATAAGTTGCTCTCTATTTCAGTAGCAACGACTGCGTCGCGGCGTAGGAAAGCAAGCAACGCAGCGGCGCTTGTACAGCTTATACTATGTGTGTCGGAGCAGCGCTGCTTTAAGATTTTTCGTTTCGAATGTGCCTGTCCCTGAGTTAGATAGACCAGCACAAATTATGTAGTGGAAAGACCGAGTACGGCTCTGTTTGCCGAGGCTTGAGTCGCGGCTAGGGTCCCATTTTCTCCTGACAAAAAGCGAGCGCATTTATGACTATTTTATCCGAAGACTCGAAATAGACTCGAATGTGAATAGAATTTCCATAAAATGCAGGTTCGATTGTCGGCGAATATTTTCAAGAATAAATTTCAATTCTCTTACTACTTTTTGTGATTGTTGTTGTTTTACAAATATTCAGGGGTGATCCCGTTTTCGATTCAGATCAAATCATGCGGAATCGAAGTTGTTTTTAAATGTTCCCGCTTCCAAAAACCGACCATGTTATTTGGCTTTTAACTTCAAATTTCCATGGGTTTCCATGTGACACATTTGATGGCAAATCGTTCCAAACGAATTCTTCAATCAACTTCTTGCAATTCCAATCAATCGAATTCGAAAACGGGAACAGTCCTGATTTTCTTCATTTGTTGTGTTAGTGTGTACGCAACCGCAAGCTGTCTCTGGGCACCTCTTTTCCATAGTTTAGTATTCAGTTGTAAGTTAGACAACGTAGGCATTATAAACTATCTAAATAGGGTGTGAAAATAAAAGAAGAAAAAATACAAAATTTTAGATTTAAAAAGCTTCAACTTCAGTTTTTCTTTCTGAATGTTTGTTGTCATATTTTGAGGATTTTATATCGGCACAAATTTATTAACATTTTCTCCATCTAAATATCTGGTTTGGTTTTTTAGTTTTCTAACAATTCTAGGAATTCCCAAGAGTTGCTCTACCCTGACTATATTTCTAGTGGATTTCGATGGTTAAGAAGTTCTTACAAGATGTAAGTCGAAATTTAGTTTACAATTTGTTGGAGTAATTAAAAATTGAATAACCATTATTATTTTGTTATTAAAAATTGAATTACCATTTCCTCTGTTTCAACTATTCAAGTATTAATATGTATTTTAGTGACCTATTTTGATTTTAGTTAAAGTGCTTGTTAGCCGTCTCAAGGTCAAGGATTGTTTATAATTCAATAATCAACGAAATCAACAAAGATTTGTACCTATGGGCAAGCTTTGGATACTCAGACAGCTGTTTCGATGAATTCTTATCAAGTTTATAAAACTGTAGTAATTTCAGTTGCAGTTTTTGTAATAAAATGGAAAAGAATTGTAAGGGTAATATAAGTTTTCATTACAAAATTATCGTAATTGTAAGAGTTATTCAAATTTTCAATTACTTCCGAAAAATTGCAATGTCAATTCCGCTAAATAAAGATTTTCAGCAATATTTGAGCAAAATATTTGCTTTAAAGCCAAATTTTAAACAAAATTTTAGCAAATTATTTGACTTTTGGAGACCTTTATACAATTCATTTAATATTTTTTGCGTTTCTTTGAAAATTCTTGAGCATTTTTTAAATTTCTGTTCATTTCTTTTTCATTCTTGGAATTTTCTTCAGGTTTTTGGTCTTCCTTTCTAGGTTTTCTTAATTGAAAGTGTTGATTCGAAGAATTCTCCAATAAGAAAGATTTTCAGCAATATTTTTATCAAAATTTCGGCAAATTATTTGCCTGTTGGGAGCTTTACACAATTAATTTAGTATTTCTTAAGTTCTCTTGAAAAATTCTTGGGCATTTTTTGACTTTCTATTCATTTCCTTTTTATTCTTCAAGTTTTCCTAAGTTTTTCGGTCATGTTTTCAAGGTTTTCTTAATTGAAAGTGTTATTTCGGAGACGATCCCAAAGATTTCTTGGAACATATCTCAAATTTCGATTAAATATGTTTTAAATTTAAAGGCTTAAGATTTCTATCTTAAAGTTCTTTAGCTAGAGTATTATATACAATTCTTACTCAAAATGAGGCATATCTACAATATCTTGTTTCTTCGTTTCTTTAACGATTCTAAGAATTCCCTAAAAATCTTGGCATTTTTTCAATCTTTCTGGTAAATTTTCAATTAAATTAAGCTGTAGCAATTCTTAGACGAAATATTTCCAAATTTCTAGTTCATTTTCCTTATCTTCTACTCAAATCTATAAAGATCTAGGGAGTTAACACGAGGCATAACTGAAATCTACACAATTCTTATGATTTCTACGTGGTCTTCCATATTATTTCTACATAGCTTCTAGTCCATGCTAGCATGTATCCTTTCTTCGTGCAGTTCCTTCATTTCTTACTCAGTATTTAGAATGGTTATTACTTCAGTTGGGCTGCTTTCCTACACAATTCTAAGCAGTTAATTATAAAAATTGGTCCGAAAAAATATTTAAAAAATGGATTTCCCCCTCTTCCAAGTTGCAGGCGGCGCATTCGTTGATTTTTCCTATCGTAAATATTGCTAAACTCTTCTGCTGCTCTCTATCTCCCTCTAAACTGTGGTCATTTATCTATCGCTCATCACCATTTGTGGGATGGGACGACGACGATGATGATGATGAACTAGAAGAGCTGCTGGCCACTGAGGATTCAGACGATATGGAAATGATTGATATAGCCGAGGAGGAGCTTACTAGAGTTCCACGCAAAGGAGGCAAACGACTGCTGATGCTGCTCGTCGTCGTTGTGGAACCTACCGCTGGCTTTTGATAGCCTTGTTGTTGTTGTTGCTGTCTCTGTTGATTGTTCAGGCGCAGATGCTGAGGTCGCTGCTGGTGCTGCTGTTGTTGCTGCTGCTGATGCTGGGGAGGCTGCTGACTATGGTAGGAGTTGGATTTGTTGAGCTGCTGTTGCATGGGAGGTGGCACATAGAACTGCTGGCGATAATAATTGCTGGAATTGTGATTGCTGCTGCGCTGGTGGTTGTAATTGCTTCGTCCTCCTCCTCCTCCTCCGCCCCCTCCTCCTCCAGTGTTAATGGTAGACGTGCTGGCCTCCTCTCGCTCGCTGTTGGCTGGTGGTGGTGCTGGCACTTGGTCTGGCTGTTGTTGTGGTGAAGAAGATATACATGTTGTATGTTGGCTGGTGGCCAATCTTGACTCCATGCTGGCCGCAGTTGCTCTTATTGCTCCCATTTGCATTTGCGGGCGCATTGATCGCCTGTGGGGATTATTCGGATTTGGATTTGGTTTTGGTTTAGCAATTGCGGCCAGCATGGCGGCACAGCCGGCAACCTGATGCTGCTGCTGCTGTTGCTGCTGCATGAGGAGGCCGGCCACCATTCATCATGTATCTAGGCGTGTGGGTGTGTGCATTACCGACGAGCCTGTGGAAGAGTTGCTCCCGGTGTTGGCCAGGGGCACCACTACGGCCAGGCCGTTGGGTGGCGAGGCGGTGATGTCTATAATCTCCGGCTGACACGTGCTATTGCTGCCCGCCGTCGACGTCGTCGTCTCTACCACGTCACAGTCTTTGCTATCCTCGGAATCGTCACCGGATGAGGTGCTGCCACGTCTGTGTCGCAACACCAATTGCTGTACCGGCTGAACCGGCTGGGCGGCCACCGCTGCCACCGTGGCGGCCGTCGTGTTGGAATAGGATTGGGCCAGGGCATGGGCAGGCACTACCGCCGGATGGTAGATCTGTTGGACCACCGCACCCGAGGGCATAATCACATACTTGGCACCACTATTTGAGTAGGTGGCGGGCAGCGGTGAGATGCGATCCACAACGACTAGATGCTCAAAGTTCTCGCGTATCCATTCGCGATAGTCAATGACATCGTCGGTGATGTGGATGATGCGACCTGAGGAGGAAGGGGGGACAGTATAGAATATTGCAAAACTAGTTGTACCGTTAGAGGTTGGCTGCACTTACCCAGTATGGAGTGAACGCGCGCATCCGCGCCCCACAAATCGAGCGGACTAACCGCTTGGGTTAGCACTCGAAAGGCACACTGAAACGCCTGCTTCACCTGAAATGCACCATAGCTACTGCGGCCTATGTCATTGCCCGGCGTCAATGGATCTTCTATGCACAGCAACGACGGTCGATGACCGTCCACCATATCCCGCTGCAGCTCATCTTTGGGCATATAACGGCCGCCGTTCTTAATGGAAATGCCAATTTTCATATAATTGAAACGCCTTCCATACAGCTCAAAGAACTCGAGCAGCAGCACGCCCAGATTCGCCGTATCATGGTAAATGCCACGCGGATGCAATTGCAGAAAACTGATGCACATGAGTATTAGCGAATAGGAGGAGATGCCGCCGGTGAACACTTCATTGAGATCGCGCAGCAGCAGAAATTGCTTGAGTACCAGCACCAGTTTACCCAGCACGGGATAGTCACGTTTAAATTTCTTAATCAGTTCGGCGGACTGAACGCCCGATTGCATATTAAAGGATATGTCCACTTTAACCTGAGTCTCACGATCCGTTAGCTTGATAATGGGCACCGATGCCTTATCCAGAACACGAACGGTACAGGCCTCTGCAATGCCACGGCTAACCAGCTCAAATTCTAGAGTTCGCAGAGGAAGTTTCTCCCACAGGCCTGCAGAAAGAGGAGGAAGAAGAGAATTGAAATTTTGATATGTTTTTTTAAGCGATTTTTTTTTGATTATGGCTAATTACGAGAAAGCTGGCGCCAACAGCAGAGAGGGGTGACCGGGTGTAAAGTTTATTCAAAGAAAAAACTTTTCATTAGATGTTTCGTGGCAGGATCGAACCCACAACCTCTTGCACAGCGGTCGCGCACACTAGCTAGTTAAAACAGTAAGACTTTATTAATCGCTGGTCTAAAGAGTTAACGATCCCTAATCGACTAAACTCCGGTTTACATTCCTAGGGAGACCCATTTTAGTTCTGTAAACGCATGGAATCTGTTTAGAAGTAGTTCCTTTTGTTTGCTCTTTGCAACCTGAATTGAGACCCACAATTGAGACTTTCTTTTTACATATCCAGACTTAGCAACACTTCAACTTAGACCCACTATGTTAGGAGTAATGTTTCTGCACAAGCTTATGAACTTTAGACTTTTAGTTGCTTCTTTATTCTGCATTCTATGTAGGGATTACAGTAAGATCTTTTCTCTTCTCAGTGGTAACATTTCCGTCGAGGGCTTAAGGACTTTTATTCTTTACAATTTTGCACTTACAAGGCCTTCTAGTACTTTTTAGAAATTCCTTCGGAACTTCCTTCGGGGACCAAATAAATTACCCTCAACGGATCAATAGGTGTTTCTTCTATCTACTCATTAACCTGTTTTATACCCCTTTTTTGTATCCTTTCCTGAATGTGTCTAGAGTGGAAATTTCTATCCATCAAATTGTTTTCCTTTTTGTTCGAACTTCTTAGTAAAGAAATAGTGGGTACTTTTTAATCAGCTGTTTTCCTTATTGTTCCTTCTGCTTCTTCTTTCTTTTGTTGCCTATATTTTCATTGCATTTTCCCTTCTTTTTTGGACTTGCTTCCCAATGCTTTTTAACAATTAATCTAATCTTCAACTGTTCCTGTTTTCCTTAAATTCTACTTTTCAAACATTTTTCCAAGTCTTTTCCCAATTTCTTCATATTCTTCCCCATTTTCTCCCCAATTTCTATCGCCTAATCCCATTTAATTGTTCTCCACTTAACAACATAATTTTTCCTTACCTAATACCACGAGATCAATATCGGAGGTGGGCAAAAACAATCCAGTGCGAAACGATCCAAATATCTCGACCACCGCCTGCGGCCAAATGGAATGGACCACCGCCTCGATACGTTTCACAACCTCATTCCGTATGGCATGTTCACAGGGTGTGGGCAGTACGTATTGATAGAAATGCTCAATTTCATCATGCAGCCCAACGACACCATCGCCATAGGGAAAGTCGGGTTTGCGCCATGGCACTCCCTTATATTTGGCAATCATTTCCATATGATTGTTCATATAATAGGATATGGCTTTATTTTCCACCAGACGTTTCCTACGCGAGGGATTGTAGTATATGTTATTCGTGCGATTCGTTTGGTTGTCGGCGACCAAGGTGTTGGTGTTGGTATTGGTGGTAGTATTGCTATTGGCGGCAGCGGCGGTCGTCGTTGTTGTTGCTGTACCGCCGGCTGTCACTGCTGCTGCTGCTGTTGTTGTGTTGCTTGTTGCAGAGGAAGCTGCGGTTGCTGCCGCAACTCCTCCACCACCACCGGCTCCGCCTCCCACGCTGCTAGTGGAACTGTTACTGCTTGAGCTGGAACTGCTGGAGCTACTTGATGAGCTACAGCTGATGATGCTGCTGGTGGTGCTGGCTGGTGAGTTATTGTCGCGGTTTGTGGTGGAATCTACAACGTTGTTATTGTTGTTGTTGTTGCCTCGGGAACCGTTAAATTGTTGTAGAAATTCCAGGGAATCGGATCTTAGATTGCCAAGCAAACGATGATTTTTACTCAACAATAAATGTTGCTGCTGTTGCTTGTTGTTGCTGTTGTTGGTGTTGCTGCTGCCGCTGCTGGTATTATTGCTGCCGTTGGTTGTGCCAGTGGTTGTTGTTATCGTCTGCTGCTGTTGCTGCTGCTGCTGTTGTTGTTGTTGTAGTTGCTGATCAAGCAATGCGCCCATTTCCTGGGCATTCGTCCCCCAAATCTTTAACCATGTACGCAACGATGGTCCCTCCTGTTCCTTCTGAAACCAGCCAACAGATGGATCCATTCAACAAATTGAAATGCTCTCGTGTCGGCTGGGATACGACGGACGGACAATCGTTGTGTAGTTGGTTAATGAGGATGGCACTTACAGACTTCGAAATGTTCAATATGCTTGAGGTTTTTGTCCCTTTTTTTGGTTTCTTGATGTAGATTTCTGATGTTGTAGTTTCTAGTTTCCGCTCTGGCTGTGGAACTGGACTGTGTGGGCCACCACCACCTACTGCAAATGCTGATAATTATTAGGCATTGCCTGCAAAATAGAAAAACAAACAAAATTCATAAGTTTTCGACAGCGATAAACGAAAAGATTTAACCCTTGAAATGTAGTTAGCGCTCAAGGGGTTACACAATTGGAGCTGAACACCGACCGGCCGGGGATGTTCACTCAAAAGTTTCTTTTGGATGAAAGATTCATTAGCTTGCGACGAGCGGCAAAGGTAGGCGGAGTAACGATAAATTTGTATTAACAAGTAACAATTTTCTGTAATGTTTTTAGCAACTCGAAGGAATTGTTCAAAAATGGAAAAGATAACTCAAATATAAGAACTTATATTACTTCTACATTCAAATCTCTAAGCCACTGATTATCAGCGGAAGGCAGAAAAACAGTTTTGTTACGGACACAACGAAAAGAGCGAGCAAAAAGACACTGTCAATTCAGGTTTTGCTCAATTCTTTTCCGCTCAAGCTAAGAGCGCTTCTTTCGTATATGTTTCTCTCATGTCTTTCACTGAGCATTCTGGCGAAAGGTAGTTTGAGCGTTAGTACGGGCAACTCTTACAAATTCGAAATTGATTCAGGTAATGAAAACGTAGTACTATCTAACGACAACAACAACAAATTGTGTTGCCAGATTGGGGGCCGAGTCTTTATTTTGACAATTATTTTACTTCACTGCCTCTTTCGAAGTACTTGGCAGAAAGCGGAATCTAAGCTTTGAGTATTATAAGAAGAAACAGTATCCCAAATAATAAACTGATCGAGTAACCTGAAGAAAAGTCCGCGCGGTTCGTCCGTAGAACATGTCAACGATTTATGTGGAGTGGATAAATCCCTTACTGTATGAGTCGATAATAAAGTTGTTTCATTGGCATCCAACTACGCTGGAATTTATCCCAAAGACTTTGGACGCCGATTCATAAAAGCCAAAAAAAAAAAATGTTCAAATTGAACGCCCATTTGCAGTAGCGCAATACAATAGCTTTATGGGGGGAGTTGATCTGATCGACAGCAAAATCGGAAGATATAAAATTTCATTAAGAAGCCGACGCTAGCAAGCTAGAATGTTTAATCACCTACTGGACTTGACAGTGAGCAATGCTTGGCTTTTGTACAAACGTGTACACAAGGCAAATGGATCATCTAGTAAGGTTTTAGGATCATCTGACTTTCATATCGCAGAAGTGTTAACAAAAGTTGACACTACATCAAAGCAGGGAAATCGAAGCTCTGTTCTTGAAAATGAATTAAAGCAAAAGAAACAGAGAGCCAGCCAGGATGAGGTTAGACATTGGACACTCTGGACAGATAAAAGGATTAGATGCAAGTACCCAAACTGTAAAGGATTCTCACAAGTAATTTGGAACAAATGTGGAGTAGCTTTAACAAAGGAAAGGTACACATAGTATATTAAGTTTGTGTTTGAATATATATTCTTGATCAGCATCAACAGCCGAGTCAATATAGACATGTCCTTCTGTATGTCCGTCCGTATGAGCAAACAGATCTCAGAGATGGTAAGAGATAGAGGTTTGACATGTATGGGACAAATGGTTCTTATACTTGCAGGCAGATCAAGTTTATTTCCAATTTTTGCCACGCCCCCTCCCGCCACCGCAATTAAGAAAAAAAGTAATATCTCCGTCAGTTTTATAGATAGAAGGTTCGAACCTTCTGGACATATTTTAAAATCAAGATTCTTTATCGATCCACCAAAGGAATGGTAAAGATCGGACGAACGATAGTCGAGTTATAAGGAAAACAAACAATTATGGGCAGCACCGGTCGCAACGGTGATGGGCAGCACTTCGCAGGTACACAGTATACTTGACCGACTTTCTTTTTTAATTATCCCTTGAATGATGAAAAGGCAATACGTAATGTAATTAGTTTGTGTAAATCGCCAAATTATCTCCTCAAACTATCGCCATACTCTTCCTTTGAAGAGAGAAATAAGCAACACGACAAAATTTTTGCAGGGCACACTCAAAATAAAATACTGGATTGTCGATGTGTACTCAGAGAAACGGGAATGACTTCGTAAAACGGTAACCAAATTCATTGGGACACCATTTGTTCAACAGAAAATTAAATGGGCTTAAATAATAAATTTTAAACAAAAATCGCATAGAGTAAATTTGTGAAATCAGTGGGGGCCAAAGTAGAAATTTCAGAAAAAAATGAGAATGTGACAAATCAGTTACCCACATAACTTCAGATTTTGATGAGGCAATGCTATACTCGACCTGCTCTACAGCGTTCGGTGGGTCATTTCAAACGTATATTTTCGCTGTAACAGGGTGTTATAGAAGTATAGAATTAAAATATAACAAAATATAACACAAACTTAGTGGAATCATTGTAAAGTATAGCAAGCTAAGAAATGCGAAGTTTGGAGGTGTTTCCATTGAAAACCAACATGTTTTTCCCACTAAAACTAGTTTTTCAAATGATCGTTCCTATGACAGTGCACAAGTGCACTATTGTATGCTCAGACCATTCAGATTGTATGATCGTTTGCAGTACGTTGGAGAACTGGATGTGCGAAAGAACATCTAATTGCCTAATAGTGTTCATTGCATAACAAGTTTTTTTTTCTTCATATTCATAGGCAGAAAGTCGAAGAAATGAGCTATGCATTAACTATGCATTCCAGTTCAGCAAAGCTCATACAAATGGCTAATTAAAATGTCGTAATATAACTTGTACAGGATATATTAGGAGTACAAATAAGTTTCCGCCGTTTTCCGCCGTTTGTCACGGAGTTTCGGTTCGCTTTCGCAGATGATAACCGGCTTAAAAAATAGTTTGGACATTCAAGAACAACATAACCTATTAATATCATTGATTTTATATTGGTAAAATATAATTTTTATAAGTTGAAAATGTCAAAATTTGAACCAAGTAAGCGTCATTTGCGGGAAATATTAGTTTACTTCTTTAATTTAAAGAAATCTGCTGCTGAGGCGCATCAATTGCTCGTAGAAGCATATGGTGAGGGTGCTTTGAGTGAGAGAACGTGTCGAGAGTGGTTTCAAAAGTTTAAAAACAGTGATTTCGACGTAGAAGACAAAGATCGCAGTGGAAGGCCAAAAATTTACGAGGATGCAGAATTGGAGGAATTATTGGAGGAAGATTCATCTCAAACACAAAAATAACTTGCTCTAACATTAGAAGTCACTCAGCAAGCAGTCTCACATCGTTTAAAATCATTAGGAATGATTCATAAACAAGGAAATTGGGTTCCGTACGAATTAAAGCCGAGAGATATTGAACGCCGATTATGCTTAAGTGAAATGTTGCTAGCTAGACATAAAAAAAATGGTTTTTTACATCGTATCGTAACTGGTGATGAGAAGTGGATACATTATGACAATCCAAAAAGAAGAAAATCATGGGGATTACCTGGCCACGCGTCAACATCAACAGCAAAACCGAATATTCACGGAAAAAAACTTATGCTGTGTATTTGGTGGGATCAGCTAGGTGTAGTGTATTATGAGTTGCTTAATCCGAGCGAAACAATTACTGGAGCCCTCTATCGAACACAATTGATGTGATTGATCCGAGCTATGAAGGAAAAACGCCCTCAGTACTATTCTAGACACGAAAAAATTATTCTTCTGCATGACAATGCTCGTCCACATGTTGCGGCTCCCGTGAAAAAGTACTTGGAAACACTTGACATTGCACCGTCTGATTATCACCTGTTCCGGTCCATGGCACATGCTCTGACGGCGCAGCGGTTCACATCTTATGAGGATACCAAAAATTGGGTTGATTAGTGGATAGCCTCAAAAGACAAGGAGTTCTTCAGACGTGGGATTCGAATGCTGCCTGAGAGATGGGAAAAAGTGGTTGCAAGTGATGGGCAATATTTTAAATAAATTTATATTACCGTTCTTCTATAATAAATATTTAATTTGTGTTAAAAAACGGCGGAAACTTATTTGTACTCCTAATATAAAAAATCAAAATTCGGAAAAATATTTTTTTCTTAGTCTCTTAAGTTAAAGAAAAGTCGGAATGATCGTGTCTTAGGATATGGCTTAAATTCTTAAAATTCCGAGTATTATTGTCTGAATGTAAGCGTTTTGCGAAGAAATTTCGAGTATTATTTTAAAATATGAGCCGCACCAAGAACCTTGAACCTTGAAGTCAAGTTTTTATAAATTAGATGTATTGTTATCTTATTTATATAATTACTTCTTTTAAAAAGAAAGTCAAGTTTTCTTTATTAGTAATTTCTCTGTTTATCTACGCCTTTATACGATGGAACTCTCCCTTTTAGTTTTTTATTTTGTGGTCGATTTTCGGCCTAAAGTATTGTGAAATCAAGGCTGTAAACCTTTCAATTTCTGCTAAAGGTTCGGTCCGGAGGTTTAAACCAGAGATTAATCTGGTTTAAAGTTTTGTTTAAGGACAGGTTTCTAATCTTATCGAACCTCTTCTGCAAAAAATTAGATGGAATTGCATACATTTCGAAATCATGGATGTATTTTGTAAGGTTTCAGGGATATCCAAATATATGAGAGGCCGGCAAAAATATACAATCATATTTTTGCATTGGTTTGTGTGAGAGCAGCGCAAAAACTGCATCATTTTGCTCTCACAAGAGCCGGCACTTATACTATGTATGAGTCGACTGCGCTGCCTTTGAGAGTTTGCCAATGCTCAGTAGATAGCGACGTGACGGCCTCTGAAATATATTCTTTTAATCAATTGCTTTGTAAAGGAAAGGAAAAACTGACACTTGTAAGGGTTAAGGGCTAATTTTTGTTGTGTGGCAAAAACACATATTGCGTAGTTTTTTGGTTCGAATATTGAACAAAAAACATATCAAAATAAACAAATCAATTTGTATTTTTTTTTTTTTTTTTTCCACCTTCAGAGTCTTTCCTCCCACATTCGAGTTTTCGAACGTTAAATGGAAAGCGTTAAATGGCAAACCGTGGCAAATTTATGCACTGTTTTCTACAAATAGCAATGGCAGGTGCATGCCCCTTCTCCCCTCGTCCGCGCACACCCCACAAACACACCAGTGCTAAGCAGGCCATGCAATTGCAGCGTTAAAGAGGCGCCGGGCGAATTTGTTGTTGTTGTTGTGGTGGTTTTTTTAGAGCGAATTTGAAATGGGCCCACAGCAGCAGACAATAAATACATACGTACGTACATACATAAGTACAAATAAATTAAGCAAAAAAAAAAGTGTTTAGCGATAACAAAATATAAAAAGTTTTCTTCTATATTTTGGGTAAAGCCGTAGCAACTGCTCACGAGACGGGGGCCGTGCTAGCAGCGCAGCTATGGAGTGGTCCGTCTGTGTGTGTGTGTGTGTGTATATTTATATGCATGTGTGCAAGGGCGTACAGGTGGCTGTGGCGTGGGTGGCAGTAGGGGGGTGGGGTGGCGCGAGCACATGTACTCAAAAAGCGGCAACTGATTATGCAAAACAGGAAAAAAAAACGTTAATGCGAGAGAAGTTTATTTAAACAATTTGCTTTGTAAAACATACAACAATTATTATTATTTTTTTTTTGCCAAATTAACACTTAGTGTGTGTGTGTGTGTGTTAAAGATTAAATAGTAAGAGAGCGGGCGTGAGCGTAAGAGTAAGGAAAAGAGAGCGGAGAGGGCGGCGAGCATAATGCATTTTCTCCCGGCAAATTTAAGACAGCTGCAATTTTTAATTAAATAGTTTTTGTAGCTTTATCGATGGGCTTATCGATAACAATGCTTAGGGAAACCCTTAAAATGCTTAATCCTTGTGCGGAAAATCCTTAACAAACAATTTGCTCGCAGGCTGCCACAAACTAACAGTTATAACCGTTATAATTTCGGAAATTTTGTCAACTGAGAGTTGGTTGCGCTCTTTCTGCATGGCCTGGCTCTCTGGTAGTTTTTATACCCTGTTCCCATTAAAAATGGGAAAAGGGGGATCATGAAGTTGTGCAAAAGTATGTAACAGGTAGAAGGAAGCATTTGCAACCCTATAAAGTATATATATTCTTGATCAGCATTAACAGCCGAGTCGATTTAGCCATGTCCGTCTGTCCGTATGACCGCGTCGATCTCAGAGACTATAAGAGATAGAGCCAACAATTTTTGCATGTAGGTAGGTGTATACCAGATTCAAATCGAGTTTGTTTCAGATTTGGAAAATTCCGCAAAAAACTGTCAGAGCCACAATTTTTAAGTAATATCATGTAAGGCCCAATATCTATCTATTCTGAAAAGATCAATAAGATCGGACAAAAAACACCGAAGTTATATATGTACGAATCAATTTTGCTTGTGGGAGAGAGGGGCGTCTTGCATTGTCAGTTATCGCGCGCGGCAACATGCGCGCATGCGTTTGTGTGTATGTGTGAGTGTGTGTGCATGTAAGGAAAACACACGAAATCAAGGAAACAGGGTATTTCGAAGTCGGGACACTCGACTACAGCTATCTTACTTGTTTTTTCTCCAGAGTTGCTAGAACTTTATGGACTGCCTCTTGCAGGATCTAGAGTTAATTTTTTCCATATTTTTCTGTAAGCTGATTAAATAAGCAGTTGATAACTCTATCACTTTTGTTTTTTTTTTATAAATGTTAATTTATGCCACAAAAATCAATTAAATTTTACTTTTTGAATGTTTGCTACTCTCTCTCTCTCTCTTTCGCTCTCTATTATCTCTCCCTCTCGCATACACTCACGTGCAATGCGACCCCTCCCTCTCTGCCGCTACCCCCCCCTTGGCCCATGTCTCGCGTAATTCCGTTGGAATTTTTCACACACATTTTTTTTCTTTTTTTTTACCTTGACGAGTTTTGTTCTCTCGTTGCGTTGCGTGATTTCAAGTTTAGCACATACACACACACATACGCACACTCACACACACACTCAAAATTTTTGCAAATGCAATTTATATTCCTCTCTTTTTTCTTAATTTTTTACATAAATGGTTATTTGGCAACAACAAAAATTACACACGCAGTTGTCGGCTTCGCTTGTTCTTCCCCTACAACCACTTCGTTTTGTGTGTTGTTCGAGTTGACCGTTTTGGTTATTTTAATTTAGCATTCCTTATAAGTACACAAAATTTCTTGTTCTCGTTCACTTTCGTTGCTTTTGCTTTTTTTTTGCGCTAGTGTCCTCCCCCGCTACCCGTTTTTACCAACACACACACACATACACTTCTTAAGCTTGTCTGAGGGGAGGGGGTGCTGGTTTTTTTTTACTGTTGGATTTTACCTCTCACTTCAGCACTGGGCCCCAAATGCAATCAATACGCACGGCGGCGTCACTTCTCCGCAAATTGTCTTAGTTTATGTGATTAGATACAACTGATTTTACTTAAGCGCTTTTTCTTTAGGATTTACGCAAATAAAAATTTACAATTGTCTACGAACACGCGACGGTAGTGCAGTAGAGATGGACAATTCTGACGTATCTGTTACCAAGTAACGAGTCAAGAAGGGAAACTGTTAACAGTTGGCGTAACTGCGACTGAGTCGCTGTGACTGCTACTGTGATTCACAAATAACGTTTCACTAGGTGGCAGTTAAAAATTTGAATAAAAATGAAATATAAGTGGTTTAGAAAAAACAATGAAAATAAAAAAAGCTCATTTCGTGTGCTCATTAAGTATTATTAGCTCCCTATTTGTTATTAATAGAATCTAACGTATTTAGCCAAAAAATTAATATTTGAATATCTAAGAAACTTAATTTTCCAGCACTGGCTAAGAGTATCGATTTTAGTTATCGATATTTCGATTAGAAAAAGGGTTTGCGAATTAATCCTAAATTTATTTGTCGTATTTCTCTCTCGGATGTTTAACAATTTTCACTCGCTCTCTGGTACAGTGAGCTAACTAAATTTTCGGAAAAATGTTTCATGCAACGAGTCATTATTTTAGGTATTCGTTACTTAACGATGAACAATTAGAGATGACACATCGAGCTCGTGAAGAAACTTCGAGTAGGTGCAATAGCACGAATGTTTTAAAGTTGATGAGGCTTTAAATTAGAGATGGGCCCGGGAAAGAAATTTGATATCGTCCCGGTCTCGCCTCTAGCAATCCCAATCCGTCTCGATTACGTATCGCCACTTCGTTCTGTTACCAATTACGTAGCGAACAAAATACGGTTAATGCCTCATTTCGCGTTGACGTATGAAAAGAACGATGCGAATCGGTCATTCGAGTGTAAAAATTTCAGTAAGAAGTATAAGAAATTAAAAATGAACGCAAATTTCTGACAGAAAGCGACGACTTATGTCACTTTGTAAAGTGGACTTAAGTAAATAAAGCGAATTAAGCTTTAAAAAATGGGGGAAAGTTAACTTCGTATTGGCCGAAGTTTTGTATACCCTTGCAACCTCCATTGAAAAAAAAGTTGTTCTAACTAAGACTAATTTTCGGACCTTTTCTATGGGAGCTATACTATATAGACGTCCGATTTCGACCAAACTTAGTGGAATCATGGAAAAGCATAACAAACCGTTAATTACGCGATGATGGCGATCCCATTGAAAACAAAAAAGTTTTTTACCTAGAACTTCTTTTTCGACCGATTATACGTACTGCAGCTTAATGCTATAGTCATCCGACTTTGACATAACTTTGTAGAATTGTGTAAATGTATATAAAATAAGTATATGCAAATGATAAGCACGTTTCCATTGAAAACAAACAAGTTTTTTTCACTAGAACTTGTTTTTCGACTGATCGTTCCTATGGGAGCTATATGCTATAGTCATCCGATTTTGTCAAAACTTTGTAGAATTGTGTGAAAGCTTAAAAAACAAATAAATGCCGATTTTTAGGTCATTTCCATGGAAAACAAAAAAGTTTTTCAAACTATGACTAATTTTCAGACTACTTTTCTATGACAGCTATACTATATAGATATCAGATTTCGACCAAATTTCAGTTTTCGACCGATCGTTCCTAGGGAGCTATATAGCAGATTTCGTGATCAGGAAAGTAAATTTACGTTTAGAGCTATATCTATAGTTCCGTAAATTTGTAGAATGTAAAATAAGGACCAAGTAAGGACGTTTTCATATAAACAAAAGTTTTTCCTAGACTAGTTTTTCGACCGATCGTTCCTATGGGAGCATATGTATCGATTTCGACCAAACTTAGTGAAATCATGAGAAGGGATAGTAAACTAAGAAATACGGACTTTGGAGGCGTTTCCATTAAAAACAAAAAAGTTTTTCTCTTTAAGACTAGTTTTTCAACCGATCGTTCCTATGGCAGCTATATGCTATAGTCATCCGATCCGGCCGGTTCCGACAAATGTGCAGCGTATTTGTACCAAAAGACTTTGTGCAAAGTTTGGTGAGAATAGCTTTAAAACTGACGGAGGAGATAGCATAGAAACAGACGGACAGACGGACAAGGCTAAATCAACTCAGCTCGTCGTGCTGATCAAGAATATATATACTTTATGTGGTCGGAGATGCTTCCTTCTATGCGTTACAAACATCCGGACAATTTTATAATACCCTCTGCAAGGGTATAAAAAAGCACAGGAAGGGCAGCTGTTTGGCTACTCGTAAGTTTCCAGCGGCACAACCCTGGTAACCCCCCTGTAAAGCAATAATGTTGACTTTTGCAAAGAGCGAAACTGGCTCTGCTTCATTTTGTTCTGTCTTTGCTGAGTGCACTGCACACTTACCTGCACAAAAACCAAACTCTGCGATCCCTAAAAAGAAAATACAAAGCAAAAGAACTTTTGCTCTCTCTCTTATTTTGCATACACACAAAAATCTGTTTATTGTTTCGTTTTTCTTTACTTTGGTAGTTTTGGTTTTGTTTTTTTTTTTTTTTTGTTATTTGGTTTAGTTTTACTTCTGCTCTTTGGTGTCTGCTTTAGTGGTTTAGATTCGCTGTTCCTAAATCTATATAATTGTTTTCTCTTCTTTTTCTTGTCTTGGGTTTCGGAATGATTTTTTGTTTTGTTCTTGAAACCAAATAACTTCGTTGGAGGGTGGAGGAGACTGGTTGGAAAATGAAAAAGAGTTTCCAGTTTTCTTTTCTTTCGAGTTTTTGGTCAACTAAGTGGAGTTCCGTTTTTTGTACTTTATGGAAATGAGTTGTGTGTTTTGTTAGCTTTGCGTTTACATGTTTGTTTGGTTCCATTTTGAAAGATACATAAAATACGGTTACGTTTTCGACATATCAATATATATATGTATGTATGTATGTATGTATATATTTTGTTTTTGTTTTTTTTATAGAATTTTTTTTGTTTTAAACATTTATAAATATGTACGTTTAACATTTATTTAGAGCCCATTTTGCGCTGTTTTAATCAACAATTTATTTAGTTTTTGGTTGTTTTTTTTTTTGGTTTTATATACTTTGTTTTCGTTCCTCGTGTACAACATTTAAAGCTTCGACTATTTTGTGTGTGTGTGAAATTGTGGTTCCATTTAGTTTAGTTGTTTTTCTTTTGTGTTTTTTCTACAATAAAATTGTCGCCACTTTTTGGGGGGGAGGAAGCGGCGTCGGTGGCGGCGGCGGGGCGCTATTTCACGCAACTTTTAACACCTAAAGTTAATGCATTGGCAATCAATCAATTTTATATTAGGTTCTCTTGCGCTTTTTTTTTAAGTAATAGTAAAAAAATCTAAAAAAAAATGTTTTACTTATTCGCACACTTTCACACACGCGCACTATGATAGTTATATTTCCTACATTTTATGTCTAAAAATATCCTGTTTTCCTTTTCCTTAAGCCCCACGAATCGAGTCAAAAAAAAGGTTGGCTTAAAGAAACAAATCTACACAGTTGCTCCCAATTTCACTTTCGCAAAAGTTTTGCAGTTTGGAGTTCAAATTTGGTCGAAAAACCGGTTTGAAATCGCAAAACTATTGCGAAAGTAAAAGTGGTGAAAGCATGCTTAATGAGATTATGAGAAAAGGGAATCGTATCTGGCACACATCGAATATAATGTTTCGACAAAATGTTCAGGTTGTGTATGGTTACTTTGGGACATAATTCAGTATACCGGTAGGTAGGTCTAATGAATTTAACGATCCATTTGCCACCAAACAATTATATGTTTCTCTGTTCAGACCTATTCTTGCGTTTTGATCATGTGTCTGGGGTCCACACTACCAAAAATTCCAGAACCAACTCAAATCTGTACAGAAACAGTTTTAAATTTTCGTCCTCCGTGGCCTAAATTAAGATTCTAATTGGCACCTACCACCATACGAGCATAGACTATGTACGCTTATTGGATCTTCCATCCCTCAATAATCGTAGGATTTATCTCAGCGTGCTTTTCCTTCATAAGGTCAACTGGTGAGATTGACTCAAGCGCTCTGCTTAGCCTGATAGGTTTTTGGGTTCCGGCAAGTGTAACAAAGGATTATGTGCCGACTTATTTAAATCCTTGTCTTTCGAACCTCTGTCAAAACTACTACAATTTTTACCACCATTTTTACCAGAGAAAACTCTGCTTGCGTAGCAGCTAAGCTGCGAATTTGGAACATGCATAATAAAAATCGCCCCACCCATTAAATATGATTAAGGACGAGCGAACGACCTCGAAGTAATTTTGTTTCCCATTTCACCATTTTATGACGTTGATTTTTGATCTACTATGAATTCATAGTATCAAACTATTTCTTAGCTACAAAATAAGGGTTCCCAAATAGTTCTAAGATTTTTTTTAAGCGCAGAAATTACAAAAAAAATTTAATGTGTTGTAGGCAAATTCGTCGCATTCTTCTGAAGGTGTTGGAAATTCTTCGGGATTACTCCCGATCCTACGAATCTGCTAATTTTCATTGTGTTCTGACTGATTCTACTTGACCGGAATTCGTTCCTTCGAACTCTCGGTCACTGTTTTAGTCAGTTTCGATTACTGTTTTAGTCACTGTTTTGGTCAATTCTCACTGTTTCGGACACTATTTTGGTCGTTGTTATAGTCACTGTTTTGTTCACAGTTTTGGTCATTGTATTAAACACTGTTTTGGTCACTGTTTAGGTCACTGTTTCGGTCACTGTTTTTGTCACAGTTTTGGACAGAGTTTTTTTGTCACGTTTGGTCACAGTTTTGGTCATTATTGTTTGTACAGTGACGGTCGGCACTGTTTCGGTCACTGTTTTGGTCATTGTCTTGGTCTCTGTTGTAGTCACTTTTTTGATCACTGTTTAGTCACTGTATTTGTCAGTGTTTGGTTACTGTTTTGGTCACTGTTGTTGTCACTGTTTTGGTCACTGTTTCGGTCACTGTTTTAGCCAGTTTCGATTACTGTTTTAATCACTGTTATGGTCACTGCTTCGGACACTATTTTGGTCGTTGTTTTAGCCACTGTTTTGTTCACAGCTTTGGTCATTGTATTAGTCACTGTTTTAGTCACAGTTTTGGTCACAGTTTTGGTCACTGTTTTAGTCGCAGTTTTGGACAGAGTTTCAGTCACAGTTTGGTCACTGTTTCGGTCACTGTTTTGGTCACTGTCTTGGCCTGTTTAAGTCACTGTTGTAGTCACAGTCTTGGTCACTTTTGCGATCACGGTTTCGGTTACTGCTTTCGTCATCGTTTTCTGGATTTGCCCTCCAGTCGCCCGTCCGTAAAGAGCTTCGCTCTAAAAAAATCCGTTTTTACCATTTATTGACCCCTTTGGCCACTTTAAATGAATAGCAGGGTCAGCGGGGCTACATCGCCTACAATGTCAGTCATTTGCAAGCCCCAAATCAATAAATTTAATTAAAAATTGGCCCAACTAAAACCCCGCCATACAAAACAATTGTTATTTACAGCCATCTACAGTAGCGGACATAGAAATCCGGACACCTAGGTATAGCCTCTATATGCAAACTTTGAACGGGCTTAAAATATGTAAAAAAGGTTCAATCAGTTTGGATGTTTTTTCGTGTTATCTAGTAAGTATTTAGTATTAAAATACCGCTCAGTTTATTGTGTCCTAAGCTTTAGGTGCAAAAAAAAAAAAAATTGAAACATGTCGAAAATGACTGAAGCTGATAAAGGTGCCATATTGGCTTTGCGATCGGAAAATTTAAGCCTCCGCGATATAAGCGCTAAAGTTGGCTTTAGTAAATCTTCTGTCGGGGATTTCTTAAAGAATTTTGAAATAACCGGAACTCTGAAGCGAAATCCTGGGACAGGAAGAAAGAAGAAGACCAACGACCAGGAAGATCGTATTATAAAGCGCTTAAGCATGGCCAATCGATTCAAAACTGCAGAAGATATAAGATTCGAGTTTGTTCAGTGGGAAGGAGTTGATATTAGCACTCGAACAGTACGAAGACGCCTTCAGGATGCAGGACTTAATGGGCGCAGACCAGCAAAAAAAACCGGTTTTAACCGTTAAAATGCGTAAAAAACGGCTACAATGGGCTAAAGAGCACGAATCTTGGACATTAAACGATTGGCGGAACGTTATATTTTCAGATGAGTCCAAAATAAACCTCTTTGGTTCCGATGGTATGTCCTACGTGCGACGTAAAGTCGGAGAAAGGTTCAAAAATGAGTGCCTACGACGGACGGTCAGGCATGGTGGATCCCGTATGGTCTGGGGATGCTTTTCTTACTTTGGAGTTGGAGATCTGGCACTAATTGATGGAACAGTAAACGCCAAAAAGTACCAACAAATTTTGGACGATCATCTTGTACCATCTATTGAGGAGCATCTTTCGTATGCCGATGAAATAATTTTTCAGGACGACTCTGCTCCTTGCCATCGTGCAAAATCGGTAAGTTATATTTTTTTTTAATTCCTTTATTTATTGTATAAGTGATACCTAAGCTCTTAACTTTGTAATATTTTTTCTTTTTTTTAGATTCAAAAATATTTGAAGCGGGTTGGAATAACTTCGTTGGCCTGGCCAGGCAATAGTCCTGATTTAAACCCGATTGAGAATCTTTGGCATATTTTAAAGGTTAAAATAACGAAGAAGAAACCCAAAACTGTAAAAGAGCTTGATTCAATTGTGGAAAATGTTTGGTACAACGATATAACCGTTGAAACAATCCAACATCTAGTGAATTCTATGCCGACACGGATAAAGGCGGTCATAAAAAACAAAGGAGGTCCAACAAAATATTGAAAGCTAGTTTTTTAAGTAGTATAATATTCCATTAAAGAAACACTATTTTCAAATAATTTGTAACTTACTTTCGAAATAAAAAAAAATTTTTGTTTGAGTTCCTCAGTTTTTGAAAAAGTATCAATAATTTTAATTTAAGACTTAAAAAAAAAAAAAACATCACTGGAATCGAAATAAGAGTTGTGTTGGTTAGCAAATACATTCGTTTAATAAGTTTCATACAAATTTTCTTGAAACAATAAACACAATTTAAAAAAAATTTACGAAACGAACATTTTTTTGCCTGTCCGGATTTCTTTGTCCGCTACTGTATAACCGCACTCTTCTAACGCACGCAGCCACCCACCCCACCAGCAATTTCGAACTGAACTGGACCAGCTGGCAAAGACAACGTCAGAAACGACGCAGCAGAGCAAACATAAAGGCCAATCTTTACTAGTCTCTGGCGGTTAATAAGGGCAGGTTAGAGCTAGTTTGCATCGCAATATTTTCTCACACCAATGCACTTTTTACTTTTTGAGCTCAATCTTCTTGACAAACCCTGCATTAGACTTGCAAGTGAACATGTTCTTCATTAATTGTTCTGTTAGAGTTGTTCAGTTGTTCATTTGTTCTTGTTCACTCAATCTTGTTCTGCGAGTTGTTCAGTCAGATTTGTTCAGTGAGTTGTTCAGTGACTTGTTCACTCAAATTGGTGACCCCTCAGCTGTTTTTTTGTCCGCGTGTCTGATAGTTCAATGTAAGCATCATGCTGTCGTGGCGACCATTTAGAGATGGCTAACAAATAGGCAACATTCCGCAGTGTGACCAGCAACGAAGGACTAAAATCTGTTTAAATGATCGCTAATTGTGAACAATTGGAACAGCACAGATCCGAAGAAAAAACCGCATACAATTCAAGTCAGCACTGAACAACCGAACAAGAACAAGTGAACAACTTGAGTGAGTTGACACACTTTGAAACAAAAGAACAAGTGAACATGTTCAGTGAAATGAACAACATTTACCCAACACTATTGCTTTGGCACCAAGAGGTTTCTATTAAGTTTTGAGAAAACTTAACTTTTTGTTTAGGAAGTTTTGATTTACAAATGTTATTCACAGCTCCGGACGAATGTAAAAGCAAGAACGTTTAGATCAATTCGTGGGTTTTGAGGCTATATCAGATCTTTTTGTTGTTTCCAAATTTTATTAAAATTTTACTCCAGAATTGGGCTTAACAAGTCTTTAAATTGTTTATTGAAAAAGACGAATTGCTCTCTCTCTTTCTCTAATATTTGGACTATGACCTGTGTAAGTGCAAAAAGGCTAAGACCATGAAGTTCTAGGTCTCAATTTTTCTAACTTTTGAGTACAATTTGGGGAGCAGATCTGGCAAATGACAGTTGAACGTCTTTCGCTGCCCAAAAATAAACGATTATTTATTATTTTTTATATGAAAAGTTTATA
The DNA here is from genome assembly GCA_018904265.1 of Lordiphosa collinella. Lineage (NCBI taxonomy): Eukaryota > Metazoa > Arthropoda > Insecta > Diptera > Drosophilidae > Lordiphosa > Lordiphosa collinella. Next base: position 170,944 of record JAEIFV010000586.1, on the reverse strand, counting down.
TGACAAATTGTGTCCAATTGGAAAGCCCTAGCAACTTGAGCCTTAGGCGGACCCTTTGAGCAAAGAGTCAGAGATGAGGCGTTCACATTGTCTCTTGAAGAAATCGGAATGCGCTCAATGAACAACCAATTGTTTGGTTTCCCCTTTGCTCTGCTCATTCGCTGACCGTTTTGTAGCGAGCGAAGAAAATAAATGTCTTTTGCGTTCGTTTGCGTGTTTGTGAGAGTGACGCATCTGTTTTGGCATCTGCTCTCTGTAAGTCGTTATTGAATGAGCAGTCAACTTAAATCAAAAGAGGAAGAGAAAAGAAATGTTTTGCTCAGAGAGAGAGTTAGTTAGTGCGCATAACGCAAAGGAAAAAACGGTCAACTGTTATTTGCGAGCTCTGTTTGTGAGTAAAAAGAAAAGAGGTTTTTGGTTTCGACTCGAGTGGATGGCGAAGGACTTGTTTCTTCTAGAATCAATCATACAACTTTCGCTAGGAATACAGGATACTTTTTTTGGTTTCGTATTTATAATATCAACATTCAGTTAATGGAATTTAAGCAAAAAATTGTTATTTAGTAATGTTGTTAGGTTTTCGGTTAGCGTTCTTCTGTGTTTGTTGTTTATGAACTACTTGCAAATTGTTTCCCTAAGTTAAATTGGACATAAATTACACAAGTACATAAAATTACATATGTTTCGTTCGTAATTTAATTATTAATATGTACACCAAAAAAAAAAAAAAAAAAAAAACGTTCAGTCAATTATAAATACATGTTTACATCACACATGGACTTACGCACACGCACCTAGGCACACACACACACACACGTACAATACACCTACACAGAATGGCTTTAACCAAATTAAAATGTACATTTCATCCATAGTTATACATATGTATGGTTCTGCTTTTGTTCTCAATTTCCCCTACGGTTTTCCCTCTACGACCATATGGCAACGACTCTCTTTGGCTTTCCTTCTCCTATTCGTTTTGTTTGTTTGTTGTTTAATTATTTAAAATACACATATGTTAATAATCAGTCGCATAAATGAATCACCTGGCTGGCTTATAGCTCTCTTTCTCTCTCTTAACCAAATTGCAAAACCTAAAATTGATGCTAAAAAATACCAAGGAATTCAAAGTACAGCCACACTGGGCGCGCTACGGTCACTCGCCACTCGCCTAATGCTGCAGTATGCGCATCTTTTTGGCCAGCGTTGACTCCGAGGGCTGCAGTTTGCGTTTGCTGCTGTAGTTGCACAGCTTCCCGGAGACTTTACTCAATGTCGTTGCCGACGACGAGGTCATCAGGTCCAGCACTTGCAGGCTATTGTCCAGTTCGTCCAGAGCCGAGAGCATTGTGGTAGTGGTGGTAGTTGCGGCGCTGCTGATGCTTAAATTGCTGCCGCCATGTCGGTCGCCCGGATCCGGATCCAAATCAAATTCGTTGAGCTGATTGGCCAACGGATCCTCGTCGTAAGGATCGTAGGGGGGTCTTAATTATTGCTTAAACACGAACAGACCCGTCGGGTCCCACTCGTTGTCATCGACGGGTCCGAAGCATTCATCGAAATACCATTCCATGGTCTTGTACACATGACTCAGCGAACGACTGATGGTGTGATCCTCATCGGGATACACCTGGTGGCGAAACTTTACTTGCTGATCGACCAGGGCGCGTACAAGCATTAGTGTGTGCTCCTGATGGACCAGAGTATCGGCTGTACCATGCATTAGCATCAGATTGCGACCCTTGATATTGCCCGCTTTCATGGTTAGATCAGCCTCCTGGAGGGCGCGCAGATAGTCACCCTTTAGGGGTATATAGCGTTCGGTAAAGAAGGAATCTGTTGAAAAGATCGAAAAGAGGAGGTTCAAATTCAATCTGTATTTTGCTTCATTTCTTTATGTCTTTGATGTGAGCTGTCTACCATAAAAACATGTTTCTTTCGCTCATACTTACAATGATATCCAAAACTAACAATTGGATTGATGGAGACGGCACATTGCAGCACCTGCTGTGAATCATCTATGAGCATCATGGCCGCCGCATAGCCACCATAGCCCCAACCGAAGGCACAAATGCGCAACGGATCAATGAATTTGAGATTATCGCGTAAATATCTAAAGTAGGGAACACACATATTAGACTCTGATCAATGTAGTCAATTGTTTTACTCACGTAAGTACACCCAGTTGATCTTCCACTTCGACACTGCCCAATTTACCATGAACCTGAGTGCGTAGCAGTTCACCTTGATAGCCACTGCCACGTCCATCAATTTGGGCCACAATAAAACTGCGCTGGCTGGATAAATACCAATTCCAGTCGACATGGAAACGCTCCGTGACCAGTTGGGAGCCCGGTGAGGCATCACTGTATGGATCAAAAGGAAGACAGATGAGGGATTAAAAAGTATAGTGACTTCTAAAAGAAGTTATAGAACAGAAGAGCAAAAGAACACAAAGTGAAAGCGCTGGAATTGGGAACAGTTCACAGTGACTTCCTAATTTTCTTTAATAACCCTTGGAATACAATAAAAACTGGAATAAACTAAATATAGGCGCTGCTTAAAAGTGACGATATTAGTCAACGATTCACAGTGACTTCTTAAGATTTATTTGTAAACCCAACGAAAAGAGAAAAACTAGATTGAATGGATTATAAGCGCCGTGTAAAAGTCACGATATCACGAAATTCTTTGTATAAGTCACGATATCAGTAAACGGTTCTCAATGACTTCTTAAGATTCTTTGAAAACCCATCGAACGGAGAAAAACTAGAATAAACAGAATAAAGTTCTGTGTAGAAGTCACAATATCACTTAACGATGCTCAATGGCTTCTTAAGGTTCTTTGTAAGGAGTTCTTCCATCTAGCTCATGACAGTAAGCCCCCACCACCAAATTTATTCCGAGCCTCATACTAGGAGGCGATGCCAATGCACACTACACAATATGGGGCAGAGCAGAGACCAACAAGCGAGGAGAGTTCCTCTATGACTTTCTATTGCAAACCAATTTGCATATTGCCAATAGAAGTGTTGACCCAACACTCGTTATGCAGGAGGACTTTCTCCTAGACAGTACGGGTTCAGGCCAGAATTGAGCAAATAACTCAAGCGGCGATTGCGAGCCACCAAAGCAGTCAGTACTCTCACGGCCAAGTCCTGCTGGCAACGCTGGACGTGAAAAACGCTTAACAGCAAAATGGACGGATATGAGGCAAAGCGCTTCCGAATACCGGGGTATCTGCTGTGTATAATACACAGCTACTCTGAAACTGAAAGCTGTTGTACCAGACCATAGCTGGTGAAAATGTATTCCAGTAACAGCAGGAGCTGCGCAGGATCCATACTTGGGCCGGACCTCTGAATATCAGCTATGACTAGGTGCTCCGCATAGAAATGCCCGACGACGCATTCCTGGTAGGATACGCAGACGACATTGTGGCAGTAATCACTGCGCGTAATACAGAATAAGCGACAACGTGCACTCCACGCAGGTGATGATCCGGGTCAAAACTTGGATGAACTCACACAGGACTACAGCTAGCAAGACAAAACAGAGCTACCGCTCGTCACGAGAAGCAAATCCCACTGGAAATGGACATGAGAATACACGATAGCATTATCCTCACTCAGAAGGTGATAAATTACTGGGGAGCCAGGCTTGACTCGAAGATGTCGTTCCAAGCACGTAGTAACGAAGTCTACCACTGCGACAGGCTCATACAGACTAATGGCGAAATGTGGGCGGACCGGCAATGAGGCGAGTTACTAATGGAGGTGAACAATCATTCTTCTATATGATGAGATCTAAGACGCTCTAAACGCAAAATGCTTACAACTTTATCGATCCAAAGAAGAAGTGTGCTGAGAATAATAAGTGCATATCGGACAGTATCAGGAGTAGCAGCGATGGTCATCGCAGGTGTTACGCCGATCGACCTATTAGGCCAGAGAACGAAGCCAGTCGATGTAGATGGATTGCGCCAAGCAGGACAATTCTCAGGCAAACGGCTGAATCGATTAAAGAAGAAACCGTGTGGCAAGAAAGATGGGCAATCAAAGCAAAGAAAGATGGACAAGAAGGCTGGATTCCTGAGACCAAAAGTTGGCTTCGCAGAGTTATCGGGAGAGTCGATTTCACGTACAGATGATGACAGGACACGGCTACTTAGAGCATTCCTACACTCAATTGGGAAAAGCTCAGATACAGCTGCGTGTATGGTGACGCAGAAATAGATAGTGTGGAAGCACACTGTGATACGACTGCGAACGATGGGCCGATAGGCGAGGCAAACTCAACACGATGTGTAGGAAATATCACAGCAGACAACATCGTATCGAAGATGATCTCGATGAAGAGCAGTGGAGATTGATCGCAAGATTTGTTGGCGAAATTCTGCGAAAGAAAAAGACCTGGACGAGAGGATATAGTGCATCGGACGCAGATAATAGATGAGAGCGCGTAGCGTGTAGAAGGGCCCTACTGAAGTAATGCGGTAAAGCTTTTCCGAAGTGGATACAGGCCTGAGAGAGAGGGGGGTTGGAGTAGGTGCGAGTCCTACATACCCTTTCTGCGACGGCAGACTAGGAAATGCAAGGCATTTTCCCTCCTCGCCCCAAAAAAAAAAAAAAAAAAAACACTCGTTATTCGAAATAAAAGAAAGGGTGTTAGACATCACCTCATTTCTTTGATGACCTCTGATGATTAACTGGTTTCATGGAAGGTGCTGGCAGAGCACTGCTTATGACCATCATTACATAGAGTTTGTACTAAAGCAAATGTCCTTCACCTGCAAAGGGCAGAACCCAAAAAGACCAAGGGAAGTACATAACAAACTGTTGGTACAAAAGCTTCCATCGTCCCCACCATTCACACCAAATACGGGGAACACCCTAGAAAAATAAAATCACATTAAACCGCGTACCATGGTGGTCTGCAGAGCTGGATGTTTCAGACAAGAAAGAAGGCATATTTTTCTCTTCTAAATGGTCACATATTTCGATATGAACATATTTTTTTCTGAGCGTTTCCATATGATATGTACATATTTTACAGATTCGTAAACATGTGAATGGCAGCTGACAATTCAAATTTGAGTTATTATGCATTATATCTTTGCACTAAGTTCTATGGAGCTCAAAACAATAAATGCAGTTGCATTTGGTATGAGACATTATTTTATAATTATTGCTTAAGTACTTACTCAAATAAAAGTGGCAAAAGACAAACATATTACAAGTTTGATTTGTGTTTGCCAAATAAAATTAAAGAAAAAATTCCTAAAGACTCAGCATCAAATAAATTAAAACAATTACTAGCTTCTATGCTTTTCTTAACATTTTCTTTTATAGTTTGAACATATTAGACTAAAATTCTATAGTGGCATTCTCCATGCGCTCCTTAATCTCCAAGCGAGCAGTTGCTTGTCGGTCAAGTACCTCCATCTACTCTGTTGTGGCAGCCACCATAGCCTTTACAAACGGTGTCATCTCGGCCTGGTCCCGTTTGCCTTCTACAGGCAAACTGAATTCCCATGTGAGCCCAATAAGCCACACGAGTCACTTTACCTCAACACACTGTTTGAGAAAGAGGATGATGGCTGCGCTGACTTTACGGCTCTCATTTTGATAGAGCACCGTCTGAAACATCTTGCGTTTTTAGTTCAGACATGTATAAAAAAATCCCTACTTATCTCGTATTTGCTTGTATTTGCGCTTTAAATGTCTAATTTTTTTGCGAACGTCTTTCCATTCAATTAATTTGGCAACCATCCTTCCAAATAAATGGGTGTCCCGCGGCAAAATTCTTCTCCCACAGATCCATGAGCATGACTTTATGGAGTCCTTCCAAGACACTGACTTACGCTTTGGAGCCATTTGAAATCAAATTTATTAATATTAAGAATAATATTATGAAGCTAGCCCTTACCTTCAATTATCATTTCAAATAAATTTTAAACCAGGGTTGACTTTTGTGACATCGATAACATCACAGTTGATTTTTTGTGACATTAATACCAAATAATCTAGTATTTTCTTTTACAACACTGTTATCACTCGTGGCGAATGGACACATATATTAAATATGTACATTTTTTTCTATGGAAAAAATGTTGCATATTTTTGGGTATGTGAGAAAATGTGAGAATATGTACATATTTGCTATAGTGGAAATAGGCTATAAGATTAGCTAAAATGCATAAACACATACAATAAAAAGAAGAATTTAGTTGCTGCTGGTCAATGACATTAAAATAATTATTGAACATTTTTTAAATACTAAAACTTTGTTAGTATTTTTTTTATGGAGAATATCAAATACTTCTATTCGGAAAATTGCGATACAACTCTTCGATATTACTCGATTAAATAATCGCCAATTCACCCCTAGTGGCACCCATATTTCCGGGCAAGGTAAGCTGGCCTAGCCAACCACAAGCCACGTTCTTTCCAAAAGAACACTTCGAATCAAACAGACGTGCCAGTGAACCAGAGGTTTAACCTTAAGCCCTCGCTCCCTAAAAATTAATCTCCAAGCAGACTTAGTTTAAGTCCGTAAAAGCGAATTACGCAGAAGCGGAATAAAGAGGAAAAGTTCTCCTTTTCTTCGACTTGGCCAAAGAAAAATAACCTTTTTGGAAATTTTTCCTGTTGGACTTAACCTACGCTTGGTAAGCTGCACCTTTTCAGCGCCAGCTTTCTGTAAGCTAATCCTCTTCTTCCACAATAGCCCTCGAAGCCAATCCAAAACGGCTCACAAAAGAGAGAGAAAAACCCAACCCGCGTGGTTAGGCCACTCAGGCCTTGGCCATACACAGCAAACCAGCGATCAGTGCCAGCAAATGGTAAATATTTCTTGATTGCACTCTCCACCGACTCCACGCTAATTATCTTCTTCGTGGTACATTTTTTCTCCCGAAAATTAAGATCTGGCCCCTAGTCCCCAGCTGCTAGTCACCGAGCCCTAGCTCCATATCGGCCATAACCTCCGAACCAGCAGCAGAGTAATCTAACCCAGCTAAGCCACACCAGTCGACAACCACCCACCAGTGAATAAGTGAACAGTTTTTGTGGAAAAACCCGCCAAAAGTCGCCCTTGAGTGTAGTGCAGCGGGCCTCTAAATAAATTTGCCCAAATAAAAAGCGCCCAGTGCAGACCCTGGTGCTCTTACCGGAGGCATAACTAAACTCTACCAAATATGCCCAAAATTCTAATAGTGTCAAAAGAAAAATGTAATTGAGAGCCAAGAGTAGCATTTTGTGCAAGTTAAATAATTTTTTTATGCTGTGCTAAATTTGTCAAAGGTCTCTCTTAATTTCCTTTTGGTTCTTTTGTTGTTGTGTTGAACCACTTGCCAATGGTGCTTTTGTCGTGTCGCTAAATTCAAATTAATCCCATAACTTAACTCCTAGTGCAACTAAGAAGCTACAGCTGATCATCCGGAGAAAGATCTTTCGCCGCTGGATCCAACTAAGTAGTAAGTTTTGCCCATGTGGCGTTAAAACCTAGTGAATTTTCAAAGAGTACGAGCAGTTAAGCTAATACGCCCATACTCTTGTGAAATTTGTTTTTAATACATTTGGGAGAGCCACTCTCTTAAATCTATAAAAGATGAATTAAGCGAACAACAAACCACCTCACCCACCAATTGAAACAACCAATTCATTGACCGCCCACACAAAGAAAAGGTCCCACATGCGGGCTGCCTAATCCCGATCTGGGGAAGAGAAACTGTCACTGCTGCTCGTTCTAAGCAGACACCAAGTTTTGGAGTGAGCGCAGACATGAACCGCCGTTAAGCTATTGCGAAGAAGCGGGATCAAAACAAACCAAGTTCGCTGTACCCCGTTATGTGCCAACGCCTATCTTAAGCCCCAGTTGCTGACCTAGCATAATGCAGTTGTTCTAGCAGGGTACAGTGATACCTCGCAATTGGAACCCATCCTGGTTCATGCCTCCCCTCTGAAGTAACTTAACCCTATATTATAATTTTAATATTTTCTATATTATTTCTTGCCTCAATTTCAATGTTAATAATTATATTTTAAATGGCGATTTGTCATATAATCATTAATTTGCAGCTACTCTTGCTCAATCTCACTCGCACCTAGGTTAGATAATGTTTCACTAACCATTAATTTTTAAATCTTGTATAGCTTAATTGGAGCTTCAGCATAGTTCCCTAAAATTATCATTGGCCCTTAGGCGTGTCAGCCCTTTAGTATTAATTATGCCTAGCCTAAACAAAAATATTGAAGTCACCCATTAAATTTATAATGAAGTTTAATTAAAACCTTTTTATTCCGGAAATCATGAGGAGCAGCCATGGGATAAAGTGAACAACACTTAATTGTTGTAGGGATCACCAATGAACTCCGGTTCATAACTGCATTTGGTGATCATGGTAGGGTGGGGAACAAGGCCGCTACACAACATCCCATTGTGGCCTGAACACTTGATGTCCTTCTGAGTCCTATTTCTCTTTCTTTTCCTTTTCATCTATTCTGCTTTTCTAATACCTCTTTTAACCCCCTCCAAGCCAAATGATAGGCTTCCCTATACCCTATAAAACTAAAGCAACCCGTAATTAAAATTGAATAAGTATGCCCTAAGCGAGCTGTAGTCTGCGGTATCATCTTTTGGAACTCCCCCATTGCCGACGAAGATAGCCGGATCCAGCACGGGTTCCGCATAGGACTACCAATACCATCTGCTCGGACAGGATGCAACGATTGGTTGTATGCTACAACTAGTGCATTAATATATATAAGGTTACCCTTGTCGCACTAGGAAATATGGATAATAATAATAATAGACAGCGGAATAAAAACTCGAAAATTACTTGTGGTGTAATCTTTGCAATATGACAGAAATAATTTGGTGAATACTTTCAGGCAATTCAATTTAGCTAGTATTTTAGCCGTGTAGCAACCAGCGAGTGCGATAGTGCAACTGACTGAGAAGGTATTCCAAAAGTGTTCAGTCCAAGGGTCCCGAGTTCGAATCCCAGAGTAAGTGAAAAATGTATATAATTCGTAGATTTTCAAAACTTTCTGTTAACGTTAGGAGGAATCGTATTCTTATTTCCAGGAAAGAGCGGCACCCCCTAACTTCAGGAGGAAACGCTTTTTTCAACAGAAGTTGTTTTTTTTTTTATTTTTGTTATCGCTCAGGTCGTCCACAGTCCCCCCAATCTTCGCCGCTGTAATTTACTGGAGCTTCTTCATCCATACGGTAAATGTAGCGAGCCTATTTTATCGTACAGCAGTCCATAGAGTCAACAGTCGTGATTCATCGATGCGAAATTCGTCGCAACGTTTAGAGGTCCATAAATCCCGAAGGACTTTTCTCGAACACGCCAATTGCCGCCACCTGGGAGATAGCACGTTCGAGGGCTCTGTAACTCTTATGAGCCCTAAACGGTTGGAAGAGACTGTGTTGTGTGGACGGGTAGACAAAAAAGAATTTAGCAAACAACCAAGGAAAGACCGTCTTATCCCAACCGCTAACCCACGTTTTGACTGCTTAAATCTCTGAAAACACCTTGCACGCCGGAATCCGATAATGTCAATGTCATCGCAATCAAGTAGCATTACATCTTTAAAAAATGGTGCCCGATCTAGAGGAATCCATTCTTTTCCGGAAAAAATGTTTGCGGGGGTGCAAAGCAAAGATGTGGTTTTTCGACAACAAAAACAACGCGACAGCACTGCTAGTAACTCACTGTACAGAAAAATACTAATTGCATTGGTGTGGAGCCGAAAAAGCCAAAGAAAAACGAAAGCTATGTGTGTTGACAGGCTGCGAAATTTCGACACAAATGGAATGTGCAGCCCGAGTAGGCGATCGGTGGGGGAACTACATACCTAATTTTTTTTGTTTTAAACAGATTTAGTGTTGCTGGTCTAACTGAAATCCAAATGGCCGTATATTTTCGTGCGAAACTAGGGCTGCATAAAAATTTACTTTAGAGCGTGAACAATATTGTTCAACAATTTTTAATATTTTAAGTCCCATTAATATGTTCGCCTTACTTTTTAGTAGTTGGGTTTATAAGAGAAGGTACGGTGACATGCAGATGGCACTGAAATTCAATTGACTAAATAATTAGTGCAAAAATAGTCAATATTGTTCGGAAAATACGATGGGAAAGAAGGTACAACAAGGTGGGCCAAAAGAAGTCACGAAAGATGCTCTATTTTCCAAAAGCCGCCAAAATATAAAAGAGGTAAATATTTATATATTCTACATCTGTCTAGTTCACAAATGTCAAAACAGATCTGACTTTGACGGCTATTTGTAAAAATAAGAGCATCTTCCAATAGGGTGACTTCTTTTGGCCCACCTTGTATATAAGCTCCGTTTAAGGCACAGCCGAAAGGTATGCAACATGTTTCAAGGGATTTCCTGTGTAATTAAATCTCTGTTGTTCAATAGCGAACAAGGCAAAAAGTTATTTTTATTTATTTTTTCTCGTTATATATTCTTAAGAATCAAGAGGCTCAAGTATGGCCTTAATTTTTCCATAAAAGAAAATTATACACATTTTTCTAAAGGTACTTTACTTCCCAATCTAGAAAATATGAAAATAAATTTGGACTTTATTCTTGGACGGACGGTTTAACATATGAAACAACTGCCAAATAATCTGTTTCGAAAATGCTTTAACCTAGTGTTATTCCAAATATATTAGGTCCGGTTCGGTAGGACAGTAATCATTAGGTTCGGTTCAGATACATAATCCGAACCGGCGGTTCTGAAACTAGTAGCTCTGCAAGCTCATAAAATAACAACAGAGGACGAATGCCGGTATGCACTGGGTACATAGTCATAAACATAAATCTACATCGGAAAGAATGTCGCTGAGCTGCTGCTGCTCGTTTACTCAAGACCTTTCAATTACTGTAAACATTGAAGTGCACAAATAATATGCTTAGGTCTTTAATTGTGTGATTTGGACACCATCGAAGGATAGAGGCATTACCAAAACAGCAACAGGGACAAAAAAACCTACCGTACAAGGACAACCAACTTAAACTGCAATTATTTTCAAATGAACTTCATTTGAAATGCAATTTCAGGCATGTGTCTAATATATGCAAACAATTTACGGGCACAAAAAGGAAGCGCCACGCCTGAAGGCATCATGGCAAGCAGCAGCAGCAACAACAACAACAACAACAACAGTGATAAATCAATATGCAAAAAGGGAACAGAACTGACGAGCCAACTTGGCAAACAAGAAGCGTGACAAAATGATAAAGTGTCGCCTTCACGATGGTCTATGGCCAAAAACAACTTGTGTGAATGTTGTTTCGCAAGCAAACACACACTCGCACTCGCACACACACCCAGATTGGCGAAGCCCTAGCAAAGTGAGCAATAAACATACGCGATTAAATTCATTATGAACACTTGAACAGCACACAATGCGAATGCCAAATGACAAACCTGATTGTGTGTGTATGTGTGTGTGTGTGATGTGTGAGTGTGTTGGGGTCGGAGTCCCACATCAATTTGACATTGTTTTGCTGTCTGGCAGTGCCTCTGCCTCTGCCTGGTGCGTGACTTTTCGAATTGCTCGTATTGTAGCTTTTTCTGATGTACATGTAAATGATGGGTGTAGTGGTGCGGTGTGTATGTGTGTGTGTGTGTATGCGGATGATTACTAATTGCATTGCTCTGATATTAAATCAGCATATTTCCACTCTTATATGGCTTTAAGATCATGGCCAACATATGATCAATATAATTTTAATGAACGACTTACACAATTTCGAAATTCACAGTCCTTTTTTGGAAATGTATGGTAAGGATTGAAAATTTAAAAACAAACCCAAGCTTTAAGCTATTAATACTTCTTCTACTTTACTTATTCAGTTGAAAGATTTACTACCAATCAACTTTCTTCAAAACTTTTATCCTTAGATTTTGTGTTTTTATACCCGTTACTCGAAGAGTAAAAGGGGTATATTTAGTAAAGACGTTCAAATGTACGAGGTGTGTTCAAAAAGTATCGCGAATTTTCCGGGTTACATATTCGATTTTCGATTTTTTTGTGGCGTTATGTTGGTACTCATGTCTCTCACTTATGCCGACAAGCTCGGCCATTTTGAATGTTCACTTAATTGTTCACAGCTGCTTTGCTTGCACGTGTTTTGGATCGTCTTCGATTTTTACCTATTCAAAAAATGGATCAAAGAACCTGTATCAAATTTTGTGTGAAAAACGAAATTAAGTGCGCGGATGCATTCCGAATGTTGACTGTGGCATACGGAGAAGCTACCTTGGACCGAAGCAACGTTTATCGGTGGTACAAAAGGTTCTCAGAAGGCCGAGAAGATGTGAACGACGAAGAGCGTGCCGGACGCCCGAGCACTTCAACAACAGACGAAAAAATTAATGAAGCGGAGAAAATGGTATTGGCCAATCGTCGAATCACCGTTAGAGAAGTTGCTGAGGACCTAAACATATCGATTGGCTCGTGCCATTCGATTTTTATCAATGATTTGGGCATGAGACGGGTCGCCGCGAAATTCGTACCAAAATTGCTCAATTGCGACCAAAAACAGCATCGCATGAACATTGCTAATGAGATGTTAAACTCTGTCCGCGACGACCCAAATTTGCTCCAGAGGGTCATAACTGGTGACGAATCGTGGGTTTATGGTTATGACGTGGAAACCAAAGCTCAATCATCTCAATGGAAGCTGCCGCACGAACCAAGACCGAAAAAAGCGCGCCAAGTTCGGTCGAATGTGAAAGTTTTGCTGACAGTTTTCTTCGATTGCAGGGGCGTGGTGCATCATGAGTTCTTGCCACAGGGAAGAACGGTCAATAAGGAATATTACCTTCAAGCAATTTGCGCGGCAATCCGCCAGAAACGCCCGGATTTGTGGAAGAACAAAAATTGGCTTTTGCACCACGATAACGCCCCTGCTCACACATCGTTGCTTGTGCGCGACTTTTTGGCCAAAAACAACACACTAATGATGCCGCAGCCACCGTATTCCCCAGATCTGGCCCCCTGTGACTTTTTCTTGTTCCCTAAACTGAAGAGGCCCATGAAAGGACGACGTTACGCTACGCTTGACGAGATAAAGACGGCATCGAAGGAGGAGCTGAACAAGATAAAAAAAATGATTTTTTGAAGTGCTTCGAAGATTGGAAAAACCGTTGGCACAAGTGTATAATATCTCATGGGGATTACTTTGAAGGGGACAAAATAGATATTCATGAATAAATAAATAATTTTTGAAAAAACACAAAATTCGCGATACTTTTTGAACACACCTCGTATACTATCTCCTCCGTCAGCTTTAAAGCTATCCTCACCAAACTTTGCACGAAGTTTTTTGGTACAAATGCGCTGCACATATGGCGGAACCGGCCGGATTGGATGACTATAGCCTGTAGCTGTCATAGGAACGATCGGTCGAAAAACTAGTCTCAATGAGAAAAACTTTTTTGCTTTTACTGGAAACGCCTCCAAAGTACGTTTTTCTTAGTTTACTAAGTTTGGTAAAAATCGGATGACTATAGCATATACCATAGGAACGATCGGTCGAAAAACTAGTTGGAGTGAGGAAAACTTTTTTGTTTTTAATGAAAACGGCATTTTTATTGGCATATTCTTATTTTATAAACTTTAACACATTTCTACAAAGTTTTATCTAAGTTGGATGACTATCGCACATAGCTGCAGTATGAATGATCGGTCGAAAAAGAAGTTCTAGTGAGAAAAACTGTTTTGTTTTAATTGGGATCGCCTCCAAATTTCGTAATTAACAGTGTATTATGCTTTTCCATGATCAAGTTTAGTCGAAATCAGACATCTATATAGTATAGATCCCATAGAAAAGTGAGTTCCAAAAAGTAGTCTTAGAAAAACTTTTTTGTTTTCAATGGAAGCTGCGAGGGTATATAAAACTTCGGCCGAGCCAAAGTTAACTTTCCCCTATTCTTTTCACTAAAATCCAAACTAATCCTAGTTTACACATACATACTACGTTTATGCTTAAAAAAAAATCCTGATTTTTGTCCATCGACGTATGCTGTATTTATATATGTTAATCATTAAGGAAACTATTTATCTTATATTTGCCTTAAACCTTATTTATTTGGTACACATTTAACTAGGCTACGATAAATGACAAAGAATTACAGGGTGTGACAAAAAAAATCTGGTCAAAACTTCTGGGATGGGACATAGCTTTGGTTGTAGATATGGTTCAGTAGATTTTTGTGGCATACTAGAATTTTTTGGTGCATTTCCAAATTTTGAATAACGGTAAGAAATCCGTTTTTTCGCACAAGCACTCACTTATTCGCCCATAACTTTGTCATATATCCAATGATTATAATTTTCTTACCTGAAAGAAGAAATTTGGGTGTTTAAACATACCATACATGTATGACTCAACAGGATTCATTTCTTATCTTGGAGTATTTGCCAATTTTTTTTAAGTTTTTTTCAGTTTTTTGTCCTTGGTGACGTTTTTGAAAAAAAAAATGGGAGGTAGCTTAGAGCTAGGAGACGGACAAAAGATACTTTTTATCCCGTTCGACAGCGTTCCCGTGTGACTTGACAGAAACGTCAGTCACTATAAAAACGTGGTATAACAAAAAGAATCAGACTTGGAATAACAAAACGCAAATGACAGCTATGTAGTTGACGTATAATGACAGCTGTGCCAAATATCGTCTCAGTGGCATCCGAGCCAAGGAGCACCTTTTGCCGCTGAATCGTGAGCTGTTCTCTGGCCTGCAGATTCAACCCCCATTGGGGCCGCCAAGCAGACACAAGAGCACCCGCGCCCGCCACTCAGTGCCTCAACATCCCACACATAAGCGAAGAGCAGTGCAACAGTGCGACACAAGGAGTGCCCACACATCCTGTTTAAAAAAAGGAAACTAACCAATAATTTATCATTTAATTATTTTTGGGTTTTAGTTAGCGACGTAAGTAAACATTTCTATACGTCACTAAGTTAGGTTACACAATTCGTAGCACGTTAGTGCTGACAACTCGTCTGCTTTTAGCTTGGGATCATTGTGTTTGTATTTTAGCCGTTTTTCGGCCAGACTCATATTATTTCAAATTTTAGCTATTTTTCTCTGTTTTTCGTTCAATTGCTCAATCTCAATCTATACATCTATATAAAAGTGAAAGTATGTTTGTCCCTTATGGGCGTCTAAACCGCTGAACCGATCTTCACGAATTTTTCACAGTATGTTCATGTCGATCGGGAAAGTGTCATAGGCTATGTCTCATGTCTGTGAAATGGTCCAAAAACCGCGAAATTTGCAAAATTATACCGTTCATCCGATTGCAATATATCTTTGGGGAATGGCTAAACGCTTACCAGGAATGGTTGAACGCTTGCCAGGGAAGGTTTCTTAGTTGAAGAAATTTGCGGAAAATGGACCAAAAAACGCGAAAATTACAAAATTTACAGTTTTGGTAAAACATTGGGGAATGGTTCGACGCTTGCCCGGGAAGGTTTCCAAGTAGAAGAAACTGCGAAAATTTGCCAAATGTTCATTTGTTATATAACTTTGGAGATTGATTGGACGCTGCGTGTGAAGGATTCTGATTTGAAGAAATGGGTGGGAAATAGTCCAAGAACCGCGATAATTCAAAAAACTATACCATTCATCCGATTGGGATGAAATTTTGGTCAATGGTTAGACCCTTGGCCGCGAAGGTTTCCAAGGTCCAAAAATGGCAAAATTCACAAAATTATACCGTTCATCCGATTGCAATCAAACTTTGGGGAATGAATTGAACGGTTTCTAAGTTCAAGAAATTTTCAGAAAATGGTCAAAAAAACCGAGAAAATTGCAAAATTTGCAGTTAACATTGAGGAATTGTTCGACGCTTGCCCGGAAAGTTTTCAAAATGGAAGAATCGAAATGGTCCAAATTTACAAAATGTTTGATTTTGATGAAGCTTTGAGGAATGGTTTTACGCTTGCCCGCAAAGGTATCTTAAATGAAGAAATGGGCCGGAAATGGTTCAAAAACCACGAAATTTCAAAAACTATACCGTTCATCGGATTGCCATAAAACTTTGGGCAACGCTTGCCCGCGAAGGTTTCTAAGCAAAAAATAGCGAAATTTGCAAAATAACCTTATGAGAATTTATGAAAGCGCTTAGTGCTTATATTACAATGCCGGCGTTGGTAAATGGAAGCTGTTGCGTAAATATTTGAGCCTGGATTATTGTGAAGATTTGATAGACGGGTAAACAGGAGGTTTTAATCAAACGGTCAAAAAAGTCACAATTTGAAAAAAAGTCACGATTTTAGATTATCATGAAGACGTGTATATAGAGAAAAAGATCGCACGGTCCAAAATGTTTATACCGACATGCAGCCTGCACTAGATTGAATATAATCGCTCTCTTAAGAATCATAAGAACCCGGGCGACGCCGGGTATTCAGCTAGTTATTTAAAAAGAAAACATATTCACGGTTAGAGCAGTGCTTTTTTTCTAAAATCGGTCAATAATTAGCAAAGTTATTAAAGTTTCTCGGATAACGAAATTACCGCAATATGGTGATGAGTGATGATGTCGACCGTAAAATTGTTGAGTTTTTAGAGTAAATTATTGAAGAATTTTTTTTTTAGAATAAGTATTGTATAGCCATGTCCGTCTGTCAGTCCGTCTGTCCATATGAATAAATAGATCTCCGAGATGGTAAGGGATAGAGGTTTGACATGTATGGAACATAAGCTTCATATGCTTACAGGCAGATCAAGTCTATTTTCAATTATTGCCACGCCCCCGAAATTTAGAAAAAACGTCATATCTCCGGCAGTTTTATAGATAGAAGGTTCGTAAGGATCGAATGAACGATAGTCAAAATATAAGCAAAAGAATATTTTCTGCTGCAGCGCAGTAGCAGCGCTGCTTTCAGCTGCTACTGCAGCATCTTAATTTACTCTGAGCATATACTTTTGTGGGTACAGAGTGTATTTTAGTCGGGCTTGGCCAACTTTTCTGATTGTTTTAATTAGGCTTTTTAATGGTTTTTTTCCTAAAAAGTTAAATAACTTAACCAAATATTACTCGATTTTAATAAACTAAGTTGCAGAAGACGCAAAGTTAAATGTTTTTTGAAACTGCATACCAAAATTAAATAGTTTTCTATAAATTTGACCTATTAATTTTCATTTAAAGTACGGTAAAGTCGCGAAAAAACTGGAAAAATCGATTGGTTTTTCATGTAGCTCCCCCAATATTTATCCGAGAAAGTTGTTACATTTCTCTTTTAAAAGTCCTATTGCAAGCTTTTATAGGATGCAAAGCTTAAGACATATAATTTTTTAACTATATCAACCTCGAAAATATGGTTTTTTAACCGTTATTCCAAATTTTGATGTGCACGAAAAATTTGTGGTATGCCACAATGCTACATTTAACTATATCTACAACCTGCACTATGTTGCATCCCAGAAGTTTTTTGACTGTCACACCGTGTTATCTTTTTCGAATAAATAATTCTTAATGGAAATAACTTTGGCATAATCTTAGGCGAAAACATCATGGTTTTTTGCAAGCATCAGCGTAGTAATAATTATTTCATATGAAAACCGCGAGATTTCATACGGGGATAGGCGAATGACAAAGAGATGATTGCATAAGGATACTAAAATAAACAAACAACAACAAAAACTTGCTAGCCAAAAAGAAAAAAGAATATCACTTAATGCAGAGAGAAACCAAAACAAAAAACGCACACGCAGGTGGTATAACTGTCATAGAAAGTAGTAGAGCCTGAAAAGAAGTCTTAGTTAGAAAAACTTTTTTGTTTTTAATGGAAATGTCCTCAAAATTGGCTTGTATTGGTTTTATACGCTTCCACACGATTCTTCAAAGTTTGGTCAAAATCGGATGACTATAGCATAAAGTTCCCATAGGAACGATCGGTCGAAAAACTAGTTCTAGTGAGAAAAACTTTTTGGTTTTTAATGGAAACGTCCTTATCATTGGCATATACTTAATTTATATACTTTTACACAATTCTACAAAGTTTTGTCAAAATCGGATGACTATAGCATATAGCTGCAGTACGAATGATCGGTGGAAAAAAAGTTCAAGTGAGAAAAACTTTTTTGTTTTAAATGGAATCGCCTCCAAATTTCGTAATTGTTAGTTTATTATGCTCTTCCATGATTCTACTTTGTTTGGTTGAAGTCGAACATCTATATAGTAGAGCTCCCAAAGAAAGTAAGGTCCGAAAAAAAATCTTAGATAAAAAAACTTTTTGTTATCAATGTAGGCTGCAAGGGTATACAAAACTTCGGCCGAGCCGAAGTTAACTTTCCCCTATTATAATATTAAGTTTGTGCAAAAGTATGTAACAGAAAGAAGGAAGCATCTCCGACCCTATAAAGTAAATATATTCTTCATCAGCATCAACAGCCGAGTCGATCTAGACAAGTCCGTCTGTCTGTCCGTATGAACAAACAGATATCAGAGATGGTAAGAGATATAGGTTTGACATGTATGGGACATATGCTTTTTATACTTGCAGGCAGATCAAGTTAATTTTCAATCTTCGCCAAGCCCCCTCCCGCCCATACATATTGGAAAAAACGTCATATCTCCCACAGTTTTATAGAAAGAAGGTACGTTACTTCTGGACATATTTAGAAAGAAGGATTATTCATCCGCCAAATCCACCAAAGGTAAATGGTAAAGATCGAATGAACGGTTGTCGAGTTATAAGGAAAACAAACAATTATGGGCAGCAGCGGTCGCCACGGTAATGGGCAGCAATTCACAGGTACAGAGTATGTTTTAGCCGGTCCTGACCGATTTTCTTTCTTGTTTTTTTTTTTTGTGAAAAAATACGCTAACCTAGCAAAGCGAACGATGCAGAAGTTCTAGTTTTCGGGACTACTATTGCGTGAAAGTCTCAAAATTGGGTCCCAAAATCATGTGATGCACTGTGTATATAACTGGTTCAAACGTGATTTAAGCTAAGATCTTGAAATTTGGTGTGTAGGCTAGTACGATGCAGTTAGACATTTTCCCTGCTCTTTCAAACTTCAAAAGTGGTTCAGATGCACACCTTTCGATTGGAAAATTGGTCTTAATAATGTGCGCGTTAGATGTTTGTCAAATTTCAGAACTTATTTAAGCTATGAAATATGAAGTTTGATATTATTCCAGTTTAAAACTGTTATATTGATTTGCAGACAATTGGAAAGTGCTTATAACCGCTTTCGTAAGAATCATATTCCGTACGCATCATAAACTCATTTCAATTTTGTATAAACTTGAACGTAGACGTAGCCGGGGCTGGATCAGCTGGTAATATATTATTCAACAAATATCTTAATTTTACTTACCTGTTTCAATTAATTCAAACCTTTAGGTCTAGATTTCCCTAATGAGTTGGTTGCTACTTAGCTTAAAATCAAAACAAAATGGGTAACAAAATATATTAATCTCTCATCAGAGTAGTCTCTGCTGTGGCAACAGGTTAACTGTCCAATAGTCCATTATAAGCTTTCTACTTCTGCAATTTTCCTTGTTTATTTTTTCTCGGCTTGGTGTCGCCTGTCTTATTTCCACACAGAAGGATTAAAGCCAAGTTCCTGTTCGTGCTGAAATTGTGCCAAACCAAAAATTAATTGCCTGCAAAAGGGCAAGGACTTTCAAATCGCGCGGCTAACAAGTTTTTCTTTTCGTTGCCCCCCCAGAGCTTTTCTCGGCCCCAACTTAGTTTGACTCAAAACAAACCCAACTTGAGCGAATAACTCAATTTGGGTCTAGCCCGAATGACTAAACCCGTCGGCAGTTGGCTCGTGGCGTCGTCGTGGCTGTCGTCCTCGTCGGCAACTCCCCCAAAACGATGTCGCTTCGCTTAGACGCACCCACAAAGCACTTCAAATGCCATTCAATTGAATTGAGGAGCTGCTTACGGGAAGGCGTCAACCAACGAGCATTCTCGGCTAGCGCTTGGATCCTTCGCCGCTTTGAGCGCTTTTTTGTTGTTTGTGAAAAATGTGCGCAAAATCCTTGCTGTCGAATAAAAAAACTGTAGGGCCAACCAATTGCAGAGGCAAACGAATTCTTTGCTAATATATTTATATATATATATATATGTATTTGCATTTGTATTTGTATATCTTCATTTATATATATATATATGTATGTATGTGTTACAATATTTCTTAATCGTGCTAAAAAAAAAAACCAACAAATTATGTGTATTTTTAGAGTGTAACGGCCATATTTCAACTTGTTTATGTTTATGTTTACGATGTTCTCTATGTACTATATATATGTATGTATGTATGCATATGTATGTTTGTCTGCATATTCATAAATAGCTCTTGCGATTCATTGGATGATAATTTCATTGTCTTCGTATTCTGTGTGTTTGGTTTTGGTTTCTGGTATCTACATTATAGTTTATCTCCGATCTTACACTGGTAATTACATACAATTACAATTACAATAAGTGTCAGTTAGTTATGGCGTACGATTAACAAGACATTGACATTTAGACTCTACACGGTTTACTTACTCTACGGATGATGATGAACACCACCGATGCATGACGAATGAACCAGATGATATGCCAAATGGTCTAGGACCCTTTCATACAGATATTGACTATGCAGGCACACACATTTACAGAGGGGGAGGAGAGAACAATTGGGGGGGAAAGGATGGAGAAATGCGTTTGCCAGTTTACTTGTATTCTTTTATACTAAAACACAACATTCAAGTGTCTAAGAAGCTCTTGATTTTGTTCTTCAATATATATAATCGTATGTAAGTATGTATGTCTGTCTGTAGTATCCATTCTATATATGTATATACTTTACTATGCAAGTATCATATGTTTATTATATGTAGTAATTTGTCCATTGCTCGAGTAGATTATATTACACTTACAATAATTTCAACCTGACTGGAGGCACAGTGCACTTGGAAAAGAAAAATTTAACAAAAATTATCAGGAATAATTTGAAAAATATTCGAATCTAGACGATAGACGATGCCTTTAAGGGGGGAAAACACTTTGCGGAAAAAAAATTTTCGACTTTTTTTTGCATATTTTTGTAGCTTGGATATTCAAAAATATCCCCCTAAAAGGATTTTCAAAAATTCGAAATAGTTTAGAAGATATAGTCCTTTTAATGACCCAAAGTGACCCGATTTGCCTAGCAACTGCAAACTTTAAACGCGTTTATCTCAAAACCACGTTTTTCAAACTGGTGGCCACGATTCAGAGGAAACCAGTGGACCGATTTTGCTCCGGAAGGGCTTATACGACGCAGAATTGTCGTCGCTATCGTTCGGCCCTCCAACTTTTGGATACCTATATTTTAAGTGTACTTTTTTTACACTACACTACAAAAAAAGGCCAACAAAAATTTTTTGTTTTCAAATGTCCGCCATTTTGTCAAAAAAATTTTCAATTTTTTTTCGGAGGGCCGAACGATAGCCACATTAGTTCTAAACATAACCGCATTTTTCTTTTTTTTTCAGATCATCCCAAGTGCTGCAACCATGGTCACCATGTGGGCACCTTTTTTTTATTCATCATTTTTCGGAGGTCGATAACTTTCTGAACGGCCCTCATATTGACAAAAAAAAATTTTGTATTTTCCTTTCATTCATTAACTATTTAATAAAAAAAACAAAAATAAAAAATCTCTTATACTTTTTTTTCTGGAATTTTCTTAAAAACCATCTACTTTTGCTCATCGCAAAGTGTATTCCCCCCTTAAATCAGTTAGAGTTTGATTGGAAATGGAATGGTTGGAATTCGTGACTTGTTAAGTCAGTGATGATCCTTTTACTGGCTTCATAGCAACACTAGGCTAGAGGTTCATTTTATAGAAGAAGAGGTGTTGATCATAAGCATAAAAATCTAAACTACACCCAAAAGAATTGGTATCAATATCAATTTGATACACGTTGTCTCAAATTGAAACTAAAACCAGTATCGTTTTTTTAGAGAGAGTATCAAAATTATCTTTTTATTATTAATTTGATACGCAAAAGTATCAATTTGAAACAAATACATTTTTATGAAAGTTCGAAAATTCGAAATGTCATGCTCGTATGTGAAACGAAGCCAGCTGAAACGGTTTTTAGTGCAAACACATCGGTTATTTGCTTAAAGTAAAAGCTAAGTAAAACCAAATTACCAAAATAATGTATATCAATATGGAGCACAAGCTCGGTATTTACAAGGAGAGCCGCTAAACATATACATCGTTCCTTGCACACTTTTGTAAATAACAAATCTACCTTTTTAGAGAGGACGTACTCCACGCTGTTTCTGCGCTATCCAAGATGAGAGACTCGAAGTCAGCTCCAGTTGAGGCGTGGTTCGCATACGCTGCGGTTTCAGAACTATTATTACAGAAAGTTCTCGAACGGGGATGATGATCATGCCATCATAATTGGGGCAGCACCAAATCAGAAGGGCGGTCAATAAGGTACGCACGATGTACTTCCTCATAGTGACTTCTATATTTGAGTAACATCCGCGTTGAAATATAAAAGTTGAATGTTTCCCATAATCATAAAATACATTTTGTAAGAATTCAGAAGAAAATAAATCATTTTTTAAATGTTTATGTTTTAGTTTTAATGGCAGTTTGCTGATAACTGAATTGGTACTTCAAACTTGATAAGTCAAAATATTAAATTGAAAATAGCTAGTATCAAAATGATACCAAAACTTTGACAGTCAAAATATCAAAATGATAATTGTTCGTATCAAATTGATACTAAAAAATTATTACAAAATAGTGTCAGCCCGATACAAGTTAGTAACAATTTAATAATTTCGAAATATCATTTGAATACTTTTGAAAATATCAACTTGATACTTGGAGTATTAAAGAGAATTTGATACTCAATTGTTTAAAATTGATGACTAAATAGTTTCATTTTGATGACTACTTTCTTTTGGGTGTACTGGTCGGTTCCCGTTCCGAAAGGTTAAATGGTTAAGAAACAGACTTTATAATTCCCCAAAAGACCCAGTTATACTTAATCGACAAAACGTTTCACTCCGATTCTTTAATTGATTCTTGGAAATCACAACTCTAACTAATTGGGATCAATCGAAATAGGAAACGAAAAGAGGTCTGCACATGAGACCTGCACGAGTGAGTAAAAGAGTAGTCGAGTAATACTCGCCGAGTACGGTTACAAATGAGTACGATTATCTAGCTACCAATTCGGCACCGTAGCACTGTGGCGTCGTAGGAACCGCACCGTTTTAATCATTTTACTTATTTTTATTTAAAAAAAATGATATTCTCGATTTACTTCCACATCGAAACATTCGTTTACAATAGTTAAAAAAATATAAAGGAAATATCCAAAAAGAAAAAGTCTTGAGAATATAAGCAAATTGAAGCAAGTGGTTCCAGCGACGTGTGGAAACTCTTCGAAAAAATTGCCAATTCTTTGAAACTTTTTGGATATGTGCATTTCAAGAGAAACGAAAATCCTTTTAAGCTTCCCAAAGGATTTAGTCCATCAAATCTGCGAAAGCGTGTTTGTTACAAGCGCTCAAGCAACAGTGAAATATTAATATGTCATTCAAAAAAATAATTTCGTGTTGTTGTCGATGACCGAATAGAAGAGGAAGTGACAAAAAGCTGCTTTAAATTTGTCGCTCACTTTGAGACTTGCACCAAGTTTAATTGATTTGGGAGTCAAGTCATGGACCAAGCAATATTCAATCGACAATAATAAATGTGCAGCTGGAGATGTATAAAAATGCTTTCTATCCAGAAAAAACATATTCGGGGGTGTCCTGGAAATCTCTAGAGATTTTGGTTTCGGTTGGTTTGCAAATCACTCATGAAATTCGTCGGTGTCCCAGAACTTCGAGAGGTTTCGTTTTCTTCGAAAGTCTAGTTCGAAAGGTGTCTGTATAAGATTATGGTCCTACTACAAAAACAGGGGGGGTTCGTAAAGTCGCTTTTGGTTGGTTATGTATTGGTTGGTTTTCCAAAATCTCCCAACAAAATACGAGAGCTTTAAAACCAGCCGAAAGAGATTTCTAGAACAACGAGAATTTATTTTGGTTGGAAGAGATTTTCTGGGACACCTCCGATTGAAGTGGTGGAAGTTGCAAGGAAAGAAATTTCTCCTAATTGAAAACTTAGCAAGACAAATATTATGTATGCCTGCATATAACGCTTTTAGTGAAAGGTGCTTCAGTTCGACTAAGCGAGTCTTGGAAGAACGGCGAACCAATCTTAAGCCCAGTACAGAGACGCTCTTCTATTTACATAGCTCAGACAATACGCTCAAGAAAATTCTTAGAGCCAGTACGGAGATGCTACAAATGTGCTCTGAGAATGAGCGTGGCCTGCCAACTCGTTTTTTGGCAAACAGCTGATAAATTCTCGCAGGGGGTCATAGAAATTATGCAGAATGTTTGATAACTGTCGTAGGTAACTATGAGAATTAAAATAATGGAAGCAACAAAGACAAACAAACAACAAAATAATCATGTGGAGGACGAACAAGTGTCGCTAATCATTAAATGCTGGTCATTAAAATACATTTCGTGGCTTACCGACGCAACGCCCCCATTTGTGGCGGGAGAATCGTTTTCAGATTGCTTCTCAAAACTGTGGGAGATATGACATTTTTTTCCAATTTGCAGGGGCGGGCGTGGCTAAAATTGAACATAAACTTGATCTGCTTGCAAGTATAGGAAGCATATGTCCCATACATGTCAAATCTCAATATCTTACCATCTCCGAGATCTATTTGATCATACGGATAGATGGACTGTGGGACGGACATACGGACGGAAAGACTGACGGACACACGGACATGGCTAGATCGACTCGGCTGTCAAGAATTATATTCTTTATAGGGTAGGATATGCTTCCTTCTGCCTCTTACATGCTTTTGCACAAACTTTTTATACTCTGTGTACTTTTGGTACAGAGTATAAAAAGATTTTTAATAAAATCTCTACTGTGGTCGCGCCTTACTCTTTCAGGAACCATCAGGCCTGTTCCGGTTTTCACTTTCACTAAATTTGCTCGAATTCGATTTGGTTACCTGTTCCGATTTTCACAATTCGATAGATTTACTCGATTTGAATTCACATTGCTTGGAGCTGATGAATTCAAAAGTAAATGCGATTTTGTACAAAAATACGTCAAAATAATGGCCTAAAGTTAATTTTGTACCATTGTTTTGTGTATTTAGATACTTTTTGCAATTTTCCATACCCTTAAAAATTATTTTTAATAAAACAATTTAAAATTTTTATGAATAGCTTCAATTTTGCAATGTGCCATTTAAATGGAACACTCATATTTTGTTCAAGCTGTTCTGGTTTTCAATTCTTTATGAAACGCTGGGAAAATGTTCATAAGCTGCCCTTAAAAATAGAAACGACATTTTAAACACCTATATTCAACTACTATCAACTGTTTTGAGTGATTATTTATTGGATTGTTTTATTTCACCAGTTGATTAAGGTGAAAGTGAAGTCAACGGAAACAATTTGGAAATGAAACATTCGAATTGCAAATCGTTCGAATACCAGATCAGCTAAATCCAAATCGTTCTATTTTGTTTTCATTTGAAATCGAAGAAATATGTGAAAACCGGTACATGCCTGATAGTCATCAAAACTCGACAGTTCCGTTTTACTACACTCAGAAAATTTTTTTATTAGATTTCAGAAAATCCATCCATATAATGGTTTTGCCCTTAATTTAAGAAAATTTTCCTAAATTGGTGAAATTTTGACCTGAATTTAAAAAAAAATAACCATTAAAATAAAAAGCCCTAAAATTGAGAAAAAAATTTCCTAAAAATAAGAAAAACGATGCACCGTCTTTACCTAAAAACAAGAAATAATTTCCTTAATTTTAGGAAGATGCTTGCGTAACGAGCTTCGCATTTGACGAAAAAATGTATTTGAGACCTCAGTGCTTGCTTGGTTTGGGCGGGGGCGCTGAGTGGGCACACCACCCACCAGTTGTATTTTTTGTAGAAAGCCTTTTCTAAAAGTAAAGATAGTTAACCCTAGGCGCAAAAATAAGGGCGATTTTCTCAATTTTAGGGCGATTTTGGCCCTTTTTAGAAAGAAATTTTTCTGGGTGTAGCAGCGTGCAGAAGATCTTTCTTCTGTAAAATGTAAAATGGCTTGACACAGCCCCAAAGGGGCAAAGCCGAGCTTCTCTCAATCTCTTGGTTTGTGTGCTTTTAATTTTTCGCACAAGAGAAAGAGACTTACAGTTTAACGCCAAATCCGAACGGCATTTTGAGATGCTTTTGCATGGTTAATTACTACAAAGCTGGCGCCAACAGCACAGAGGGGTGACCGGGTGTAAAGTTTATTCAAAGAAAAAACTTTTCATTAGATGTTCAGAGGCGGGATCGAACCCACGACCTCTTGCCCAGCGGTCGCGCACACTAGCCGCTGAGCCACCCGGCCACAAGAAAGATAACTCGTGCGAAATTTCAGCTTGATAGCTTCAAAGCTGAGAGTCTAGTTTGCGTAGAAACAGACAGACAGACGGACAAAGCTCAATCGACTCAGCTCGTCGCTCTGATCAAGAATATATATAGTTTAAAGGGACGGAAATAAATATTTCTATGCGTTGCAAACTTCTGGGCAAAATTATAATACCCTTTGCAAGGGTATAAAAACATTAAAAAGAAAAGGCAATCAATAGCACTGCCACCTGCCAATTTTTTTTTCAAAATGAAATGAAAAACGCCAAAAATTGTTTTCCAAAAATTATTGATGAGCTAAGTTACATCTTTTAACTAGAATGTAATATTTACAGAACGAAAAATTTTGGTTTTTGGGGATTTTAAGTTCAAAAAACAAAACTATGATCCCTACACCCTATCTTCCCCAATGTACGAGTATGTTATGGCCGTCTTCTGATCTAGACAATTTTTTCCGATTTTTTTTTATTTCATATTTTTTAAGCTAGATATTCAAAAATATTATCCAAAAAGAATTTTTCTAAATTCAGAATACTTTCGTAGATATGGTATATCCACTTTTGTGAAGCTATGTTTTTGCCAATATAAGGCATTCAAAAAATATATAACCACGTTTTTCAAACTTTTCTTAAGTTCTACTGATCAGGTTTTGATGATGTATGGCTTAATGAACGCAAAATTAACGGGGCTACGGCCCGAACCTCGATCGTTGGGAAAAAACGTTGTGTACAATTTAAATCGATTTCTCATTTTCAAGTAGCCGCCATTTTTAAAAATTCAATTTTTTTTCCTGATACAGCTTCGGGCCATAAAGGCATTCATACCAACCAATTTGCCGTCTTCCGTTTTGTTTTCAAATAGTGATGACTTCCGGAAAGCTGCGAACCATTAACACACCTTTTTTAAGAAGAACTTTTTGAACAGCTCTCGAATGCACACATTTTGACTTTTGTAATGTTTTTAATGATTTTTTTCGACAAATTTTTAAAAAACAGGTAATATTCAGTCGACTAGACCAGAAGAGGGTCTTATGTGTTAGTACCTTTGGTCTGTCGGGTATTCGGAAGGCATCTAACAAATGAAAATTTTGTGAAGAAAATTTCAACTTAACAAAGCCCTTCAAAATTTGGCTAAGGCTGCGACTTTTTGCACTTTGTAGAGCCATCAATTCCGCTTTCATTTCACTTGGGCTTAATGTGCACTATTTGAGAACGGGATACCCAAGAACAAGCTGATTGTGATAATTGGATTTTTTATTGTCTCAGTGGTTGTTTTAACAAAACAAATAAAGTCCACTATCTGTTTAAAAAATCACGATGATTCCTCATACAATAAAATTATATGGGCGGAAATGGGTACACAAACTCAAATTACAAAATTTTCCAAAAACACTTCCTAATGACCTTTAGATACTCTCTGTACCAAAAAACTAGACCCAAAAAATTTGGTCAATTGTGAAAATATTAATGAATGCCTGAAAAAATGGAAAAATTTCCAATAGTGCAATTCAGTGCACTTGGCAAGCCCACTGTACTGATTCCAGCATTTCATACCGCTCGGGCAATAGAATACTATGTCCTTTCAAACCCAAAGTGAGCTTCGGTTTCGGTCAAGGCATTTAGAGTGTCCAAAAATCTTTGTTTTACTGTTTAGGAAACGGCCTTTTCGGCTATCGGCAGAGATAGACTCGAGTACCAATAACGAAAATCGTTTCTTGTATTCAAAATGGGATAGTTTTGATAAAAAAAAATCATAAAAAGATATGGGATAATCTGTTTTAAACCAACGAAATAGTTCTTTACGATGATATCATTGAAGCTTCGATAGAAAATATAGCTTCCCATTAATCATTTCTATATATATAGCCGAAATTGGCATTTGTAGCTAGTCGTTTCTAGACCACGAGTCACATCCAAAATAACTACCACTGCATCAAGAAACTGGAAAGGAATAATTTCGAAACCTTTGGCTATTCATGTAAGTTCTTCAAAGACTTCGTAGGAGTGTTGATGTGTTCTTAGTTTATTTCAAGTTCGACAGTGTTCTTCAAGGGCTTTATCTGAGAATGGGCAAGGCTTTTTCAGACATCCGCCATTTATGTTTGTGGCCTGCTGCTAAGCGAAGATGTAAAGCGGGTAACAAATTGAAAAAGCTTTTCCTAGTTTTACTGGAATTGCTAAACATTAACAATCAAATAGTTTTCTATAAATCGTAGAGTAGCAAAACTATTTAAGAAATTTTGATGCAGTTTGAGAAAACTAAACTCCTACTGGTTGAAGCGAGCTTCATAGTTCTATTTAAAACAAATGATGGACACAGAGTGAGCACTTCTTAACTTCTACAGATTCAGTTCGTTCTCCAAGTGCACTCGCCATTCCACTGTCAGTTTCAGTTTGTTTCCAAAATCAACATTCATTAACTATGCTACAAGTATTTTATTGGCTATGGTTCAGTTGATATTCTTATCGGTGTGGCCTAACAGATGTGTAGGTATTGTATGGTAGATTACTTAGTATCTGGCTCGTTGTATTAGCTGAGGAGTGGGCGATGCATTCAGTTGTTCATGTAATCATCTGCAAACGGTCGAATCATCGCCGGCGCATATCGAATGCGGTGCAGCCAGAAAGAGTTTGCCATTCGAGCAGGCGCACAGCTGGAAGACGCGATGCAAATGCTCCCGACTCTGAGCCGAGCCCAGTATGGGTGGCTGTGCGGTGCGCAGATTGGGCATCAATATTTTGGAGGACTCCAGCCGCAGCTATAGGGACAATCATCAGAGATACACAAGAAGGTAAGAAGCCCGCCCCAATACTTACACTACCATCCAGAGCACGAAACTTGACATCCTCCAGTGCAAGGATTTCAATGCCACCAGCTCGCGACTGCAGATTAATATCCTTGGCCGCAGTCATCTCCAACTGCCGGGTGGGTGACTCCAGTCTGTGGCAGAAAGAAATGAAACAGTCTCCTTCATTTAAGCACTTGCATTTGCGGCCGGTTTAAAAAACATTTAAATTAAAATATATTTTTTTAATGCTATGCATGTAGGTATGTTTGTGTATAGGTTTGTGCGTGTGTTTGCCCGTGTGTGCACGTGTCGCCAGACAATTTGTAATTTTCATGAACCAACAAACCGACCATCAGCAAATTTGTCAATGAAAATGTTATTACAAGCCGCCGATCCTGTTAATGGTGCATACAAACCACACAAACGGAGAGGCAGTTTGAATGAATAATGCTCGGCCAATGCCCCAACCCATCTACCCAAAAGCCAATGCATTGCAATGCCAACGTTAGTCAAACAGGTTGCAAAAAAAAAAAGATAAATAAAAAAAAGGAACGGAAAGAAAAATGAGCGCTTTTCAATTCAACATCCATGTCTGTACACGGGTCAGGTGAGCAGGGCGGTAGGCTGTACATTTCGTTAAAGGGAAAGGGGTAAAGTGACCACCAAATGATCAAGATTTTTAGAGGAAATACGCCCAAGAACAAGGACAGAATATAATAGTTTGATAAATCACTGATGGAACTTTCTAAAATGACTTTTTAAACCAGAGGTGCCCGCTTCTCTATACGCTTCCGCCGCATTTGTTGCTGTTTCGCGCAAAGCCATTGCCGCGCGTATAGGACTTACGCATAACGAAATTGCAACAACAACTTCGCATATGTCTCTCTGCTCTTTCTCTACTATGCCTCTTCCGAAATTGAAGGCAACAACAGTACGTATGCACTGTCTGTAGCGTTGATT
The DNA here is from genome assembly GCA_018904265.1 of Lordiphosa collinella. Taxonomy (NCBI): domain Eukaryota; kingdom Metazoa; phylum Arthropoda; class Insecta; order Diptera; family Drosophilidae; genus Lordiphosa; species Lordiphosa collinella. Next base: position 140,708 of record JAEIFV010000586.1, on the reverse strand, counting down.
TTGTTTTTGCCGTGTCCATCAGACAGCCACAAGCACACACACTCACACAGTATATGGTAATAACCGGTTTTATTTTTCTTTAGTCTCTTTTCCTTAGTCTTCACAGAAAAAAAAGGTCCAAAAAGAATCATTTGAAATGGGGGGAGGGGGGTTACACATCCCTCTGCGGACGCCACTGCTATAAAGCACTAGCAGACCCCCGCGCTTCGCCGCTTATTAAATGAATTTAATGTTTAGGAATTCATCGAAATTAAACAATGATAATTTTGATATAATGACATATTTTATTTATTGCAATGCTTTGTTATAAACAATATTCTTTGTTTTGCCGTCGGTACAATGAATGATTAAGGCCGATGGTTTGCCTACTCGTGAGCACGCTACATACAGTTGACCATGTGAAAATACCGGACGCACCAAATTTAAACCACAAATTGGCAACGACTGTCTTTATGATTTATTAATAGTCATGGCAAAAGCAAGACGAATAGGAAATTGTTTTGAAATCAAATGGCATGTCAGACGGAATCATCGGAATTCTCGGAATTAAAACGTGTTCACCACAAAATTTCCCAGTCAAAATAGTTGCTTCAAGTAAATTAGTCATAACTTTTTTCACAGCAGGTCTTGCAAAGTCGTGATGGATTAAGATTCCGCAGCATAATTATGGTGGCTCCAACTTTTACTTGTACATGGTATGACGGCAATCTAAGTAAGTCCAATCAACTCAGAAATTCGACTGGATAATTTCCAACTTGATCTTGATTGAGAATTATGCCAATTGACCTATACGCAACCGTTTCTCCTTGGATGGGATTCAAAATAGACGCGTAGATCTCGTTGTCATCTTTATTTGTTCTGGTCAAAATTGCCTCAACCAGTCATGGTTTCTATAATTTTGTACAATATTTGGAAACACACTCTGAATCAGATCTTCCTTTGATGACACACAAGTGCAAAAATGATTTGAAAGCGTTATGAAGCCAGAATTGTCAATGGAAAGTATTCCATTACCAATGTCTAACAGTTGTCTGGAAAACACACCTGCTGAAGCATCGTTTTGCAATTGAATATTCCCATTTGTAGAAGCGCCACAAATTAGATGTTTTCAAACACGCATTAATTTCATCAGAAGCAGTTTCTAGTTTGATTACAGGCAATTTTTATCTGAAATCAACTGCTAACAATATCAATGCACCACTAAACAATTGATTATCTTCACGAATATTTTTCAACGTACGATTAAATGCTTCCAGTGACTTCTTGTTGGCCATAGTACACTCATCCCATACAATAAGAGAGCATCGCTGCAGCACTCTCGCCATTGCAGATCTTTATGAAATGTTGCATGTAGGATTATCGTCCGCCTGCATGTTCAAGGGCAACTTAAGGGCAGAGTGCGCCGTGCGACCAACAACCAATAATGTGGCAGCGATGCCTGACGAAGCCACAGCCAATGCACAGTCTCCACAGGCATAAATTTATAAAAGAATCCCTCATGCCAGACTATCAAAGGCTTGGAGTCCGTATAAAAATACTGCGCTGCGACTGCTCAGACTCAAAAGAGTCAATACTCAAAAGCTAGAAGAAGTCGCTCAAAAACTTAAGAGAAGGTAAGCAGGAGACTAATAGGGCAATTGGGGTCAACATTATGTGGGTTCTTGTCTTTTTTCGGAACCGTGATCACCAGGGCTCGTTTCCAAGGGCTGGAAAATGATCAACTTCCAAAACAGAGCTAAGCAGCCGACTTAATAAGGAAATTGCCTTATTTGGAAGCGATTTGACTACCTTTCCGTCGACAGCACTCAATCCATGGGCTTTGCAAGGCTTAAATAGCTGTATCTGTTCTATCAACTCGGATAGTACAGGGTGGAACAAATGCGAAACCAAAGCGCGATATGGAGATCTGCTCTTCGTGGCTGGTAGCAAAATCAAAGGGTGCCAGGTTACGAGTAAAAACATCCGCAATAGCCTCATCAGAATGAACCCAAGTGCCGTCGGTGCAACGGAAGGGGTTTCTGCGGAGAGACTGGATTTTGGTTTTGGGAACATTTCCATAGTGCAAAGCCATGGTTTTGGTCTGGGTCAATGGTACTAAGCTTCTCCACAAGAAATTCTGACTTGACAGTGCGCAGGACGCTTTTTAGCTTCGCTGTATCAGTTTTCCATTTAGCAAAACCAAGAGTGTGACGCTTCCTCATCCAGATGCACCGCAATGAGCGCTTGCGTCTCACCAAAGCAGCAATTTCAGGCTCCGAACTAAAACGAGGATGGAGGCTTACAATAGGACCAGCAGCAAGAAGGATTTTGTCAACAAAGCTCCATGCTAAGGTATCAATCGTATCGGGAGAGTCAAGGCAATAGTGAACGTCATCAGCATTTAACGACGTCAACCTTGTCCTAAATCGTCTTATATCTGAGTCCCATGGCAGAAGCCTGGGCTTGCTAGCCACCATGTAAGCAACTACACAAAAATATCTTAGCAACGGGATGAGGTTTGAGGATAAGTCTGCGCATTCTGGAATGACAAGGTGGCTGCAAGGAATTCCCAAGTACACCGCAAAGCCAATAGCCGAAGGAAGACTGTTGGCATTTTCCGGAAAGTGTGTAAGAGCACCAGTTGCCAGAATCTGAAGACCAGATCCAAAAGCTCGCGTCATTAACGCGTTACCTCTAAAGCAGGATCGCCAGTAACCCCAGACTTGATGGTGGGCATTCCAATCACCACCAGCCATAATGAAACTGCCCAAAGTGCTAAAAAAAAGGGGAATAATTACCAGGAACCCGGAAAATAACAACTTGAGGATTGCTAGAATGTAAATTTCCTTATTGCTATCAAGCTCCATTTGAAAGACCGCCGAAAGGTATGCAATGGTGTTATGCAGTTCAACAAATATTGCGTCATGGCTGACACTCGAATAAGTCCAAATCGTCCAAAGATTAAAGTTCCATCTAAGTACATAAATTTTCAAGCGCATCATTCCGTTCAAGGTGGCTTTTTAATAAATTTTGAAAAGTGTAATTTTAGGCAACTTTTCTAGCTTTAACCATTGATTTCTCAAAAACCTGACGGGTTAGAGAAATTTTGAAAATTGAATTGTATTTAACTTAAAAACCTCTGTCGACCGGTACCAAGTGCCAGCCACCAATTGGTGCCAGACACAATATTTGTGGAGCGAAGTAATGAATATAATTTTGACCTTGCTAGGCGGGACCTAGGAATTGATTTTAGACCTATGGTTTCTTGGGGAAATTTTCTTACAATTTGTAAAATGTGCTATACGCTTGGTCGATTAAAAATTTGACCAGCCCTAATGTATATGGGCTGTATTTCAAATTGGCTATTAACAAATGGCTTGATGGTGTGATTGCATTGAAGCTTACTAATGTCCACTGCTGTTGTTCATATGTAATCCTTGTTGATTTCTGTTGATTATTGAATTATAGTCAATCCTTGAACTTAAGCCCGCAAACGCTCGATAAATTCAAAACGAATGTGGGGGGTTGACTTCCTTCTGCTTATTAAGTAGAGCTCGTGGGGTTGCGATAGAAGTTGTAAACACCTTGACTCAACTTCGATATAACAACTTCACTTTAATAGCTTCTTGCTTGTAGGGAGGAATTCAGAGAACTAAAAGAAAAAGTTGAACAGAGTCTTAGCCTAGCTTAGGTCTAGCTTGCATAGAGAGGTGAAAGCTTTGTGCTGCTCCTGCCGCTGCCTACTTCTTGGCTTAACTCCCACAAGGTCAATGTGAGCTTGGGAAATTTTGACGAGCATTGGAATCAGGGCTGCAAACCGGTTTTGAACCGAACCGGTTGGAACACGGAAATCCGACTATTAATTTACTCTGAGCCGAACCTTAAACCGAACCTCTTTAATTATAAAAGCTGAACCCGAACCTGTTCCGAACCTACAGTTTCGGTTCGGTTTAACAAAAATGATAGACAAAAAAACAATTGTGACCTACTGCCTAGCGACTTTTTCTGTTATCTGGTGGGTCAGAAAAGTCGGTCTGATCGTCAGAACAGTGTAATAAAAAAATCGTGATAAACGTTCAGAATTACTTATAAAGTCCCCAATATCATCTGCATTTTTAAGATCTTCAACTTGAAAGCTTTAAAAATTTAAATGATTCACAAAAACAAGAGTTTAACATTACATTGCTAATATTTTTCAGATTACGAAATGAAATTGAACCTAACAGTTAACTATATTTTGAATATTCCCATGTTATCTACAAATCGCGTCCGATTGAGAGGAGCTCGGCTTTGGCCCTTTGGGGCAGTCAAGCCATAAACAAAATCGTCACGCGTCACGCTGACTTACATATTTTGTGGTGTTGTTGTTTAGGGCTTTAATATGGTCGTGTAGGGGGAGTGGGAGTACTTAGCATTGAGAACTGAGTATCGAGTATAGAGTATCGAATACTAAGAGTCGAGTACGCTCAGTATCAAATATAGAGTATCGAGTACTTAGTATCGAGTACTTAGCATCGGTTGCTGAGTACCAAATACAAAGTATCGAATATTAGTATCGAGTACTTAGTTTTGAGTACTAAGTATGGAGGTCTTAGATTCGAGTACTGAGTATCAAATACTGTGTATCGAGCACTTGGTATCGAGTACTTAGTATCAAGCACTAAGAATCGAATAGTGCCTAATCGAGTACTGAGTATCGAGTAATTAGTATCGAGTACTTAGAATAAAGTTCTTAGAATCGAGTTCTGAGTATGGAGTACTTAGTATCGAGTACATTGTATCGATTACTTAGTGTCGAGTACTGAGTATCAAATTCTGAGAATCGAGTACTTGGCATTGCATCTAGTATGTCGTGTCGAGTACTTAATATGGAGTACAATTATTGATTAAGGATTATCGAGTTTTGAGTATCGAGTATTTAGTAACACACAACCACAATAATGTGAAAGGAGGAGCTTATCGTAAAAAACATGTTTCACTTCAAGACCCCGTGCGTGTTAGCCCCATTTATACCTGTTTCTTATTAACACTGCGTAAAGCATGGGCTGAACCAAGGCTCGAACCATAACCTTCGCCTAAAAACCTCGAACCTTAAATTTCCGAACCTTAACCATTGATAAATTTTGGTTCGAGCCCGCGAGCAGGAGCTCCGGAAAAATTTATGGGTTTCAGCCAAGATTGGAATATTAGAATGCAGTCCCAACTTTCAGACTTAATTTTGGAGACTTCAAGTGCTTTTCGGCCAGGACCTGATTCAATAGGCTCGATTTTGAGATTGAACAGAATATTTAGTTGACCGCTCACTATCATCCACTTACTTTCGAATCGCTTTGTTAGATCATGCCATGGGGATTCGAAGACTTTATTGGTAAGTGGAGAGTTCGAAACTATTGTTGTTGCTCTTTGATGGAATAGTTTCTTAACTGGTGTGAATAAATCTCAAAACGTAGGTCAACGTAGATAGTCCCCGGAAAAGACTTCCGTATCGCACGGAGGTAAACCACAGCCTCTTGCTGTTGGGACTAGAGCCTGAGGAAGGTGCCCGAAACTCTTTCATATACCGAGTAACAGTGGGCATACTTCGACTGTATCACTTCCATGCTGTCACCTTGACATAGAGAGCGTGAGCACTTCTTGTATTCCAGCTCGATCTTGTCCCAGAGGGTCTTAATCTGATCCCGCCGTACTTGAAGCGAGTATAGGGACACGATAGCAGAGGTGGGAGTCGAGATTCTGGTCTTATATTGGGTTTTTGCTGACTGGTGCTTTTACGGCCTTTGTAGAAGCTTCGCTTTTTGTTCTTGGTCGCACAGAAAGAACTTTAATCAGTAGAATGGATAGCGAGAAAGAGGCACTTCGACCTTGAATGCAACTCAGTTTTAGTACAAATATCTACTGGGGAAATAATTTATGAAAATGTAATCCTTAGCTAAGGCTTTGATTCAATTGCCTGTAAGTATGGGCCATTATTTTGGCTTTCAACTTCGATAAAGAATTGTTCTTTTTTTTTTTAAGTCAACGGCTTATCCAACTGCCCTCGCATTATTTATGGTTCTTTACCCTTTAACGACTATTAAAGCACAGCTGGATAGAGGAGAGGAACATAAAGTTAATCAGAATTGAACTAAAAAGTGAATAAATAAATATGGGAAAAAATTAAAATTGCAGGGCAGTTAACTGCTTCCTTTCCCAGGTGCGCCACTGCATGAGTATGTGTATTTTGTGTGTACACTGTACATACATATATGTATAAATATTTTCATTTCGACCTCGAGAGAGACAACTTCAACGCCCAATGTCCCTCTGCCCGGCAGCGATTTCACGGTGTGTGTGGGTGGAGGGGTTTTGTTGTTGTTTTATCGCCGCAAAGGTGACATACAGCGAGCTGGTGTTTGTTTTTAATTTTTTTATTCCTCAAATGTCCACCACCCCCATCCTTGTCCGCCCAGACTAAAACCGGCTGCCTGCCAGGCCATGGCTGCCGTGCAATTTATTACAGTTGTTGAATTTCAACACTGTGGCGGCATAACCCCACACAGATTGGCTTTCAATTTCGTTTACTTTAATTGGCTGAAGTTCAACGGAGCCCGATCAATGCACTCGCCGCCTGGAGAATTAACTCACCTCAACTCCCGGCCGGGCTCGGCACGCACATGCGGCGTCTGCACGGACTCACGGAATATGGCGCCACCCTCGCCGTCGATCCGCAACGCGTGTGCCCCGATGGTGACTTCATTTCGATTTACGGAAAATAAATTTCGTCCGTTTGTATCGTTGATGCGAAATCGCGCCGACAGACACTCAAACTTATCGTGGCCCAGAAATAAATGATTCTCGAGCAAACCATTCGAGTCACGTGTATTGATTGAAAAATTACGTGATGATTCTGTGAAGGGAAAGAGAAGAGCAGAGAGAAAGTGTGAAATATAGAATGAATACAAATACGATTAATGTTGGTCACAGGGATTCATGCTAACCACAAAGTACTGCTAGGCACTAGGGATGGTCAGTTGGAAACTGTTACGTTCCGAAACCAACTATTCTTCACTCTAACCCTGGATAATCATGTGCAAATGATCTCAAGATCTGAGCAATTTGAAAAACAAAACATAATCCGAAGGTATATGCACGCAGCTGCAGTATCAGCTGAAAACAGCGCTGCTACTGCGTCGCAGCAGCAGCGAAGATTCTGTTGCCTATAACTTGACTATCGTTCATCCAATCTTCACCAACCCTTTGGCGAATCGATAAATAGTCCCGATTACTAAATATGCCCAGAAGTTACAGACCTTCCAAAAAAAAATTCAAAAGCAGGGCTGCAAACCTGTTCTGAGCCGAATCAGTTCGGGAGTTTAAAAATGTCCAATTTTTTCATACTTTTTAAGTTCAAACTTTATTTTTCTGTATTTTTATGATATATTGTTTGAACACATAGCTATTTTTTTCCACACATATTTTTCATTTGTCATCGCTTTTAGAAGAAGTGGCTATTGTTCCGGTCGAGTCAAAAAAGATCAAATTCTTCGAAACTCATATGGAAATTTAATTTCGTCAGAAGCTCTGCCTTCACCAGTTTGACTCTCATATGATTCTTCAAATCTTCATCACTGAGTATCTTTTTCCAAGATTTCGGATCGGTTCAAAACTATCGACATGCAAAAGTCTGGCTTTTGGTCGACTTCTACTGTTATTTGATCGGTTTCGGGGAACTGGCTGGGGACAGAATAACATATGGAATGCCCAAACAAAAAAGTTTCTGTTTTTAAAAGATCCTTGATTCCAAAGCTTATTAAATAGCTTATTAAATTTATTTAAAAAAACAAGGAAGAAAGTCGGTCAAGCCCGACTATATTATACTCTGTACCAGTTGGGGTCGCCGCTCGCATTTGCTCCCGATTATATTACATAAAATCGGTATCCAGGGAACACCACGAGGAGGCCATTGCAATAGCAATGGGGTTAAAGACCTACGAGTCGACTTGAGTTGCCTAAATACTTATCATTTAAGGTGCTGTTACATACTTTTGCACAAACTTATTATACCTTTGGTACAGAGTATAATTAGGAGAGAGAGGGAGAGAGAGGATTGGCGCGCGCCGCAGACAAAAAAAACCGTTGCATTTGCCAGAGCTAGAGATGGGCGTACATCGAAAACTACGCGGGACTCCGGAGGTGACCAGAATGACTTAACATCATTGTGATTGCTTGATATTATGTTAGAATTAAAGAACTAGACTATTTTTATATTATTTGCAATTTAAACAATCCTCGTCTTAGTAGTCAGATGGGTATCGGGCGATATATTTGTCCCGCGACCATCTCTAATTTCTCTCTCTCAATATTGTGTATGTGGGAAAGGGAAGGAGGAAAATGAGAGCGAACCATTTAGCTGCAAGAATCCAATTGGATCTAATGAGCTAGCCATAGCTGTTAGGTTTTGTATAGGACTTCGTTGTATATTTGCAGGCTTAATTCATTTAAAAGGTGGAATTTTTGGCGGGGCGGGGTCATCACACCCACAATGATCCAATATGAATCGTTAAATAAAAATTTGTCCTAATATATTGTTGGCTATAACTTTGCTGTGTAGTCGTTGCTCATATATACATACATCTACATACATATGTATGTGTTTTGCTGCTGCAGGAGCAGCCCAGATATATGGAATTTTCGTTTGCTCATATCTTTACTACCGTTCATCCGATCTTTACCATTCCTTTGGCGGATCAATAAATAATCCTGATTACTAAATATGTCCAGAAGGAACGAACCTTTTATCTATAAAACTGTGGGAGATATTACATTTTTTCCAATTTGCGGGGGCGGGAGGGGGCGTGGCAAAAATTGAAAATAAACCTGATCTGCCTGCAAGTATAAGAAGCATAAGTCCCATACTTGTCAAACCTCTATCTCTTACCATCTCTGAGATCTGTGCGTTCATACGGACTGACAGACGGACAGACGGACATGGCTATATCGACCCGGCTGTTGATGCTGATCAAGAATATATATACTTTATGGGGTCGGAGATGCTTCCTTCTGGCTGTTACATACTTTTGCACAAACTTATTATACTCTATGTACCTTTGATACAATGTACCTTTGGTACAGAATTTTCAAGAATTTCGCTCTTTAAATCGAGCTAAATTCGTTCTCGTTGTTTAGTGTTTAAGGCGAGTGGAGTGAGGTAAAGAAACTGAGAGAGGAGAGCAAGCACATTTGAGAGAATAGCGTTAAGTCCGCTCTCACAGTTTCGTTTTTTCATGAGCAAGGAGAGTGTGAGGAAAAGCCATCGATTTATACACTCGAGTGGTTTTGGAATTCCAAAGAAGTTATGACATTGCTGGCACGAAAAGAAGGCCGTAAGACAAACTGTTGACAGGCAAAGACTGCTGCAGCTGTGAGTTGTTGTGTTTCTCGAGACGGCTAAAACTCGCTACATAGTTTGACAATTAATTTTCTATGAAATAAATTAAATCAAACAAGAAAGGGAGCAGTCCAAAATACCCTGTTCCCTTGATTTCATATGTTTTGACAACTGATGAAGCAAAAATTGTTTCGTGTATAACTTCGGTGTTTTTGGTCCGATCTTATTGAACTTTTCAGAATAGATATATTTAGGGTCTGTCTTGATATATATTAAGACAAGAGCAGAGTTCGCAAAAAATTCTTAGCACTTTCAGTTTCAGTTTTTTTTTTTGCTCAATTCTGTTGCTCTCAGAGCAAAGACCTTTTTTTTCGTTCCTGTTTCTCTCCTGTCTTTCACTGACACTTTTGCCGAGAGCAAACTTTCAAACTGTTTTTTGCCTATGTATGCGTGACTGTCTGTTGCGCTCGTGTGTGTCATTGTATATAGTTGGTTTCGGAACGTAATTGTATAACGGAAAACACGCAACAGAAAACACATGAGGTGCGAGAAAAAGTGTTCCGCTCAGTGAGTGACCGCTTGTGCTGCGTTTTTTTCTGTTTTTCACTGAGGCTGGTCGCATTGGAAAAAGCTATGGTCACGAGACTCTAACTTAAAAATTGTGACTTTGACAGCTTTTGCGGAAATTTTCCTAATCTTAAAGAAACTTGGTCTGGGTAAGGTATACACCAACCTAAATGCAAAAATTTGCGGCTCAATCTCTTATAGTCTCGGAGATTGATGCGTTCATACAGATAAACAGACAGTTTTTTGCGGTTCAAGGGGAAAGGGGATACATTTTCCAAATCTTAATCAAACTTGATATGGTTATGGTATATACCTACATACCTTCATGCCAAAATCTGTGGCTATAAGGCTCTAAGATCGACGCGTTCATACAGACTGACGGACAGACAGACAGACGGACATGGATATATCGACTCGGCTTTTCGGGTCGGGTCGGAAATTTTCCCTTCTCCCTGTTTCATACATTTGCACAATTTTATTATCCCCTTTTTCCAATTTTTAATGAGAACAGGGTATAAAAAGAACCACCGATGTCGAATTGATGCTTGATAGTAATATGGGCGGCCTTACTTTAGAATCTGTCGAGCTCTTGATTTAAGAGTGAACGATCTTTCTCTAGAACCTGATGAACTCTTAATATCAGAACAAACATTATTGGTTTTTCACAATGCACTATGAACTATCTAGGATTTGAGTATGTTTAGCACTTGGTTTAAGAAATTTTCTACTTGATTTGAGAATGTTTCGTACTTGGTTTAAGTATTAAAACTCCTGGGTCAAGAAAATCGGGATTCAAAATTTATACTTGGATCAAAAATTTCGCTCTTGGATCAAGAATTTTTATTCTTAAACAACTTATGACATTTAACATTCGTGATGCGAGTAAGCAATTCTCTATTTTTTCTGTGAGCTTAGGTATTTTAAGCAACATAAAGTCAAATTATCATAAGTCCTTCATAAATCTTTACCACTTTTTCTTTAAACTGAAGCTGATTTGAGTAAAATTTTCTAGCGGTTAATGAAATGATTTTCCTTCCGTTTTTCTCGATTTTTTTCGATAGTTATATGAGAAGGTTTTGAGCAATGAAGTAAGCGCACCTATACTTAAACCACCAAGTTGAATCTTTGAGTGTATTTTTTGCTACCAGCTTCATCCCAGCCAAGTGCCGTGTGGCAAGCACGTACCAAGTTAAAGGAAACGGAAATCAAATTTCAGACTTTTGGCGCCCTGGTCATGGTCTTTTTCGAACACCTTCAGCTGATAGCTGTTGGCATCTTACCTGACTGCTCTCCACCCCTCCCCCACTTTACATCCCGTGTGCGTGTCTGCGGGCTGCTACTTATCGCTGTGGGAAATGCTTTTTGATATCACACACACACACACACCCCAGCAAATCCCATCTGTCTTCTTTGGTCCTGCCTTCATGCATACACGGTTTATCTGTAATTGTGCATCTTGACTCACCCAAAGATCTCGTTTGCCTGCCTAGCTAGTAACCTGACTTTCGTCTGCTTGCCCAACCTGGGTAGCTGTTGATTTATGTTTTGGCTGGCAACGGCACACATTTGTCACATCAGGCGTGGTCCAGGCGAGTAAAATGCAGCCCCTTAATGGCGGCAAGTGCAGTTCATTAAACATGCGCCGAATGCCGCCAGTCATTCTGCAACAACAACAACAGCAGCAGCAACCCACATGCATAACTCTGACTATGACTTTGACATTTACTGTGGAAGGTCAATGGTGACAAGTGACATGGGTAACTACTAACCAAGCAACCAACCAACCCACCCACCGCACAACATGAAAAGTAAAATTGATGCAAAATGAATATTAATAGGCCCACACGCAGCTAAGTCCCCCCATCCCTGCCTTGGCGCACAGTGGTCAGCAGGTGGAACTAGCACGCCGCGTCAATTGAATAAAGCAATTCTCGATGAGTCTCACCACTGTGCCTCCGCCATTCAGCAAACTCACCCAACTGACAGCAACTGACCATGATGCTGGATGATACATGTGTATCTAATCTGTGCCCCATTTGGCCAGAGGCCATTGGAAACATTCACAACTCTACTCACCTATGGATATCGGTTGACCGTGCCTGGAACGTATTGTGGATGCGCGCAGCATGTCCATAATTATGGCCTGGCCGGACAGTTGTATGCCGCCGGGTACAATTTTCAGCTGACCCATGCCATCCTGGAAAACAAGGCCTAAGTGGGTTAGTGGATGAAAGTGCATTGTTTGGGGCATTCTTTTTACCGTGGAGAACTCCATCACTTTCAGTATCCAGAGGGTCAGTACCAAATTGGTAATAATCAGCAGCATTAGCAAGAGGAGCAGCGTGTAAAGGCATTTCTTGCGCCAACCGATCAGACCCAGATAGGTCTCAATGCCGCCCACGAAACCGTCGACACCTACGCGACCGCCCGCAGCTCCAGCAGGTCGATTACGTGTTTGACCCCCCTGGCCGGTCATGGTGGCCATGGTGGCTGTCTTATTGGTGGCGGAGGTGGTGGTGTTGGTGGTGGTGTTGCCGCCGCCTGTCATTATTTTGCGCGTTTGTTTCGGTGTGGCGCCCGTCGACGCGGGTCGCTTGGAGATCACCGGCAGCGTTTTGTTGCTGCTGCCTTCGCCACTGCCAGCGGCTAGCATGGCGACCGTGACGTCACTAATGTGTGAAGCTACGCGTCGGTTCGGCGCCGTCCATGACGTGGGCTGAGGTAGCGAGAAGTTGTCTTCCTCCTGCTGCTGCAGCTGCTGCTGTTGCTGTTTTCTCCTTTGAAACGTAGAAGTGGGCGTGGTGAAGTGAAATGTTGTCTGTGGATATTCCGGTACCGCATCGGCGTCTGCAACCGTGGGCTGCGAAAGAATGTCGACGTTTAGTAGGCCAGTAGTCAATGCCATTCCATTGCTTTGCATTGCGAAGATGGAGGGGGGGATAATGAGTGAAAGTACGGATCAGGGTTATGTGTGGCGCAGGGAGTAGTTAGTTAATGGTTGGGCAGCAGCGTGTTCTGTACTTACTCTAAGATTGTCTGCAATTGTAGAGTGTTTGGTGGTGTCCTCGAGTTGGTTTCAGCTTTTAAAGTCTCTGGATTATAGTTAAGGGAAGTGACCTGTTTGGGTGAGAAGGAGGAAAAATATAATTCTAGCGGGAAGAAATATGAAAAATTACAAACAAACAAATTTCGGCGTGTGTTTAGCATTTTTGCCTGGGGGTGTTCTGTGTTGCCTCACTTGTAGTGCCCTGTTTGAGTGTACAGATGTGAAGACAGTTTTTTTGTTTTTGATTTCAAATTTTGTGTGAATCTTAAGAGATTAAAGGAGCAAAGAGTAGGTTAAACTTGTAGCAAATTTTTGCCTTTGCACAACTTTATCCTTATGAAATGTAAAAGTTACTAGCTGAACCAACCGCAACTTTCTTAAATTGTAGTAAGATTTCCTAAAAAGTACGCAGTTTTTAAACCCTTGCAGAGGGTATATTAAAACAGGTAAGAAAATCGGTCAAGCCAGACTATAAAATACTCTGTACCTGTGAAGTGCTGCCCATCACCGTTGCGACCGGTGCTGCCCATAATTGTTTGATTTCCCTATAACTCGAGTATCGTTCATCCGATCTTTACCATTCCCTTAATCGATAAATAATCCTGATTACTAAATGTGTCCAGAAGGAACGAACCTTCTATCAATAAAACTATGGGAGACATGTCGTTTTTTCCAACTAGTGGTGGCGGAAGGGGGCGTGGCAAAACTTGAAAATAAACTTGATCTGCCTGCAAGTATAAGAAGCATATGTCCCATACATATCAAACCTCTATCTCTTACCATCTCTGAGATCTGTTGGTTCATACGGACAGACAGACGCACTAAAAGAAAATTTTTACATTTTTCAGTCATTAATGAATATCTTTACAATTGAAAAAGTTTTTGGGCTTTGTTGGTACAGTATCTAAGGGTCATTAGGAAATGGTTTTTGGAAAATTTGAATATATAAGTTTGGTACCCATTTTCAGCACATATAATCTAATTGGATGAGTAATCATCGAGAGTTTTTAAGCAGATAGTGGACTTTATTTGAAACGGAATGAAATTTAATTGATAACACAACTATTGAGATATTCAAAAAAATTGATTGTCACCATGTCATATTGTGCTTAGTTATCCCGCAACATAGCATTGAAGTCAACATTGCCAAAATTGAGGTTATCTCATAAAAGTCAACACTTCTCAAATGAGGCAAAGTGAAACGGAAGCGGAATTGAAAGTCGCAGCCTTCACAAATGTAAACAAAATTTTGTAGGTCTTTGTAATGTAGAATTCTTGTTTCCAAAATATTCATCTAAAAGGTGCCTCACAAAAACTAGTTTATCGACTGATCGTTCCTATAATAGCTATATGCTATAGTCATCCGATCCGGCTGGCTCTGACAAATGTACAGCGTATATGTATCAAAAGACTTCATGCAAAGTTTGGTGTGTATAGCTTTAAAACTGACGGAGGAGATAGCATAGAAACAGACGGATCAACTCAGCTCGTAATGCTGATCAAGAATATATATACTTTATGTGGTCGGAGATGCATTCGTCCATACGTTACAAACATTCGGAAATTTTATAATATATGGCATGGCAATGGGCCCAAAGAGGTCTAAGTGGGAGAGCGACATGTCGCTCTTAGCCATTGCACTATGGGTAATATTTCAATTTATCGGGTATTTAGTCATTTTCTCAAGTTGTTCAAATTTAGTTTTTTTTTATGTTAACGTCTCAAGAAATGATCGAGCTTTAAAGCTCCATACTCAAAATGTTAAATAACAGACCTATGTTAAGCCTAACAGCTGTCAAAGTCAGCTGTTGCTGTACAACGCACGTGCTTTAAAACAGCAATGTTTTTGCAGCCAATTCTGCAATTGTTATTTTGGAAACTGCAAGCTTATTTTGAATAAAACTTGAAATGGATACCACTCATACAGGTTTGTACTATATGTTGGTTGTACTAATATTTTGTTTTTGTGCGTGTTCAACTAATATTTTGTGAAATTAGAAAAGGTTCTCAAGGGTTATTTCTTGGAAAGAAATTTTAACTTTGCGGAGACTTTTAAAAAAATGTTAGCATTTGCTAGCTGTGGGTCCAAGTGTATGTAGTAGAGTCATTTATTGTGAATTAAATGCACTTAGTCTTAATGTGCACTTTTGCGCACAACCGGCGCAAATTAATCTTTTGCAGGTGTATATGCGTTTTCAAACGCCGAGCTTTTCGATATATGGTGCAAAGAGAAAGGTTGTTTCAAACTATGAAGCGGTTTTGAAAAGCAGACGCCATAGTTTTTGCAGTTTCAGTTTTCAGGACTTGTTTTGGGAGAGGCTATCCCTAAAGGTTGATAAACCGAAACAAAACGGAGCTGGAAATACAAATAATGGGAACACAGCGCGACGAGCATTCAACGACTTTGCAGTATTTTCAGAAATAACGGGAGTTGACCAGCAAATTATTCAAAATCTGCGAACAATAATAATATGTTTGTCATTCGATAAATTCATCGATTCATTTCGATAAATTTGAACAGTTTTGTTTTAAACCTGGCAAAATGATTGTTGATACTTATGAATGGCTGCCGATGACACCAACTGTTTATAAAATAATTGCCCATTCTAGGCAGATTATAGAAAATACAGTACTTCCAGTAGGATACTTTGGTGAAGAAGCGTCTGAATCACGCAACAAAGTATATAAAGAAGACACACTTCATCACGCACGAAAGCACAGCAGAATTAGTAATTTCGCTGATGTTTTTAATAGAGCAATGGATTCGTCAGATCCAGTTATATCATCGACAAACCTTATGAAGCGAGTACGCAAACATAAAGCCCTTACCCTTCCCATCGATGTTATAAACCTTTTAGCATGTGAAATTGGAGACTCAGAGAATACTTTCGATCAGTTCGAAGATGAATCTTACGCTCCATTTTTTCAGTTTGACGAAGAAGTTGAAAACGAAGAGAATTTTGATTAATTCTTGATAATTCAAGTATTTAATTTTCAAAATTATGTTTTTTCAATATTATTACTTAATTTTTTTGTAAAGAAAAAGGTTTCCGCAAATAAAGATGCACATTTATATTCAGTTTCTTAAAAAAAATTTAAAAAAAAAAATTTTTAATTTTTTGGGTGGGCGGTGACACGCCCACTTTTCCAAAAATATTTCTGAGGGTTTACATAACAAAAATAAAAAAACCCCATCAAAAAATCTTGCTTACTTTAAAAGTTATTAATTAAAACCCGATAAATTGAAATATTACCCATAGTGCATTGCAACCTCGGTCGGAGATGCTTCCTTTTGCCTGTTACATACTTTCGCACAAACTTAATATACTCTGTGTACCTTTGGTACAGAGTATAAGAACTCAAAAAACTTTTGGCACCAAAGCGGCTTGGCGCTCGCTTTGTTGCCAGTACACACTTCCAACAAAAGGTCTGAACAAAGGACCATATACATATATGGTATATTAGATTGGTATTTTTCAGTATATTTACCGATAGCTCAGAAAAAACTATAATACATTTTAGTCCTTTGAAAAGGCATCGCTCTCTGCCGATATACACATTTGCTTTAATCCGAGTGAATTTTTAAATATTTTGCTATCACTAATAGAATAGCCAAAGAAATGTTAAAAAAAATTAACTTGAGAGCAAGAAAACGACGAGCCGAATTATTTTCTCGGGATGAGGAAATCAAGCTCATAGAAGCTGTGAAAAGCAAGTGGTGGTTGTGGAACCTTGCGGACAAAAGTCGCAGCATTTAAGTCTTCCTGACAAGAGCGTGGGACGATATTGGAGCTCTGATGGGACAGGTCGATTAGGAAATTATTTAAATGTCGCCATCAGACTAATCTGTTCACATTAATAAATAGTTAATGAATGCAAGGAAGCGTGGACATCGCTAATGTTTTCGCTGCAATTATAATGCAGTCTCTTCCTCCTTGATTTCTCTTCATACCGTTGCTGAACAAAGATGCTCGGTAACAGGATTGCACCATGCAGATTTTCGTCTGGACCCTTACGAGCAAGACCATCACTCTTGAGGTGAACCTTCGGATACCATCGAAAATGTCAAAGCCAAAATCCAGGACAAAGAAACAATTTATTCAGATCAACAGCGTCTGATCTTTGCCGGCAAGCATTTGGAAGATGGTCGAAACCCTCTCTGACTACAATATTCAGAAGGAGTCCACTTTGCACTTTGCTTGGTGGTGCCAAGAAACGCAAGACGAAGAATTACTCGATACCCAAAAAGATCAGGCACAAGAGGAAGAAGGTCAAGCTAGCTGTGCTCAAGTATTACAAGGTTGACGAGAATGGCAAGGGGTGGGCTAAGCAACTCTCAAGAAAATTATTTTAGAACGAAAAATGTTATTTCATTGGTGTATTACGAACAGATAATAAATAGAGAATTTCTTGCTTAGATCTAGAATGTTCGATGTCAAATGAATGCCAATTCTTAGTCTAATAATCAACTTTTAATTCCGAATTTTTTGCTTCATGAGTTTTTAACTCTATTTAATATAACGTTCTCCTTTCAAATACTTATACTTGTTTATTAATTCCGGAATAAGAGCTAATTAAGCTCGATTAAAAGAACAGAATCTCTAAACATTTTATCAGGTGCGGTCGCACTCAAATTATTCGTTAGTGGATAAGATTTCGTGCACATTTCTTAAACTTTTTATGCGATCATATGTACTTGATCCTGTCCAGACCATTGTTGCAATACTCTCAATTTTAATTTGTGAACGCTTCCCAACGCTAACTCTTTGAGTCGGCATATACTAATCTTTTTAGCAGAGAAAAGGTTCGGTCAGCAGTTGCCTAAGTGTCAAGGATCGTCAAAAACAATTACAACAAAATTGCAAAATTTTGGAAAAATAATGGAATTTCTTTGAAATTATGTCCTTATTGTAGCTGTGGTTATTTTTTTTACCCTGAGTTCACGCAATTCTTGTACCAAAACCATTTCTTATTTTAGATCGGCTTCGCTGCAATTGTTTCCGTGGATCTCATAAATTTTGGTAGCTTCCACAATTTTTAAGCTGTGTTCTTTGTAGGATGTTTAAATCTCTAGATTCAGAATATTCAAAAATTGTCTACTGAATCTCAATCTCAGAAAAGAAATAATGAAATCCACTAAATGGCAATAAATTGTGCACTGTAAAAAAGCACTTTTTTTAGTGTAGTTCGGAGTGCTGAGCTCGAAAATCGATTTCAAAAAATTGAGAAACTTTTAATTTTTTTACAAGTCGAAAACTAGAAGATGAAAATTGCGGTCCACAGTTGCGCTACGGAATTGTTTAATTACGGAACTTTACATTTTGCATAAACATTTCAGTAAAAATGTTTTGTTTTATACTTAATGTTGTCAAAATATGTGAAAAATTTATTTTTTGGTAAAAATCGTAATAGTCCATTTTCAAAATTTCTTGATGATTTTCGCTGACCTGATTCTCTTTTTATACTGACAAAAAGAAAATGAATAATAGTTTTGTATTCTCAAATATTTTTCCCAGGCGTGTAAAACATTTATTCGGACGTTTTCGAGCAAAAATTTTTTTTCTTAATATATTTGCAAGTTATGTTCAAACTACTAAGCCGATTTGAAAGCAATGTTTAGCGCTATTATTGGAAATTCAATAAACTTTCGATCTATATCTTGCTTAAAGACATTACACGTTTTTAAATTGAGAAATTTTTTTTTAAATTAGGTATACTAATTTACATTTAAACGAGAGCGTAAGTTAAAGTCGGTCCAGCCCTACTTCGATATACCCCCCCCGGGGCATTTTTTTTTAAAACCCCTCCCCCATTTTATTTACCACGTTCTCCCCACTTATCCACATTAACATTAATCGGCGGTGTCCCAGAAATCTCTTCCAACCAAATTCCAACCCAAAACCAATTCTCGGTGTCCTAGAAATCTCTTTCGGTTGCTTTCAAACCTCTAGTATTTTGTTAAGAGATTTGGAGAAACCAACCCAAACGAACGTAGGCACTGAGTAAGACAAGGGCTGAAACAAAGAGGTCATAACAACTTATCAACACGAATTGCCGCCCATCCTTTGTCATTTGGCCGATAGAGGATGGATGTGGGTAGGAACGTTTTCCGAGAGAGAGGGCTGTCTGAATTAGAGCGTAAAAGGGAAGGAGTCGATGGAGGTGTGTGTCGGGTAGTGGAGGTAGAAATAAAGGAAAATATTGAAAAGATTGTCCAAGCGTAGACTCACTGCGTTTGTAGACTTGTCTTATCCTCATTTACCCTAAGCCCAAAAGTTTGATTTCCAATTCGGAACGCCTTTTACCAAGATGTTTTGCCGAAGATGTCAATATCATCGGCATATGCAAGGAGCATGTTATCCCTGGAAAGATGGTGCCCGTTTTTTAGCATTTGGGTGGCGCAGTATGTACCATCAGAGATTAAAGAAGACGAAAGGTATCACCTGCCACCTCTTGGTACGAAAGGCTCGGGCGGTTTTTACCTATTTGACGGAGCTTTGTGTGCTTCTCAACGTCATCAGCAAAGTCGAACGTACTTTGCTGGAATACCAAAGGTAGACGGCTTCAAAGAACTTTGACTACGGCTGCAAGGCGGTTTGTGTCACAAAAAGGTGGCGGGTGTCGATACGGGCCTTCCAGGATTTGTCGCAGAATATCTGTTGGTGGATTTGCCAGGTTAAAGCCATGAAAGGTTCAATCAGTTATTTCCGGCTTAAACGTAAAGGAGCAGATAGAACTAGAGCGATGGGAAGGAGACTGACCCGTAATGGGCAACGCAGGGTCCTTTTTAAATATGGAAGAGAGGTTCAACGGGCATGCCGGACTAGAAGGAGTGGTGCAGCAACAGCCCCGCCACCTAAAATCAAGGAGACACGCGGATTTGTTATTTTTTAGCTTTTATGGCTAACAAACCATTTGGTGGCGGATCTATCCTAGACGATGGTGGTGTGCTATAGAGGCGATTGTGTGTCCATAGCAGGTAGGAATTGGGGTGCCACTCCGGATCGAAGACGTGCTCGTCCCAAAGTGACCGGGCTAACTCGTAGTGCCTAACTGGTAGAATTCGAGTCTCACTCCTCCGAACAGCACTCGACCCCAGCGCTCCTGTCTCCGAAAGGCGCTCCCTCCCTCCCCGGTATCTCTCATAAAGGCGTTGTGAGAGAGTCTTGAGGAGCGTCTCTGCAGAGGGGCGGCACTAACGTAAGATGTTCGGGAGTTTGGCGAACCGAGAACTGGAGCGTACTCAAGAGGGAAAAGCTATGCGTCAACACGGAGGGCAGGTGGGGTTTCTGAGAGCGGGTGAGTTTTGCGAGTAGGCTGGATGTCGTTGCGATGCAGCTCAGTCAGCTCGGCGTGTAGAGGTGTGCGGCGGCAAGAGCCGTGCGTAGGCGCAACAAGGTAGTGATCCGGTCAATATTGGCCCCGGGCACACGTACGTCTAGAACACTCGAAGAGTGCCGTCCGCTATCGCAAAGTGGTCAATCTGGTTTCGTATTGATTGACAGGGGGCGTGGCGCTTGTGGTCGTTGGGGTGTTCAAATCGGTGCTATGTGTCGGCGAAGCGAAGTCGCCTCACACGTTGGACACGTGTAGGCTCGGCGAAGTCGGATAACTTCCATGTGTTACGCAACGATCAGCGTGACGGGGAGGCTCATAAGGCAGGCGCTCTACGTTTTTCCGTTCGTTCTTTCTTGCGGGGCGTGACAGATAAGAAATAAAAAATGCCTTAAGCGAGTGCGGAAGTCGTTGTCATGGTGTAAAGTGATGACAGAGGGCAAGCTTGTGACTGCAAAGCCGCAACCAAACTCGGTTCGAACATGCCACTGTAGTAGATCTCCCTTGGGGCGTTGGTTTCGGATGTTATCCTTAACCCCTGGCATTTATTTCCGAAGTGCGGTAATGTCCGAAGTTCCTCGAGGTCCACAGCTTGAATCGGCGCTCTCTTATTGAGTGCGTAATTCCAGGTGCATATCCTCAAATCGTGGTCCTTAAAACGTTTGCGTGGGTCGTCGTCGGGGGGGGGGTCCGTATCCGAGGCATTGTGTTAGTTTTCATTGGCGGGTGGGGGTCGCTATCGGTGCAGCTGATGCGACGCCCCTGTTGACCCCAGGGAGAGGGCGCCGCTCACGTTAGCAGCAGCTTTGCGGATGCATTGCTCTGTTGCCAGGGGTTACACGGGGAGGTGGGAGTCGACTTGGGACGCAGTGCCGCGCGCTGGGTTTTAATAAAATGACGAGGATTAATAATGGGGTTAGTCTCCGTCTAGGTGTTCATACAGACAGACGGACAGACGGACATGGCTAAATCGACTTGGCTGTTGATGCTGATCAAGAATATATATGTACTTTATGGGTTCGGAGATGCTTCCTTCTGCCTGTTCTGGTATTAAAACGCTTGTAGAAGATATTTTTAAAATCGATTTTGAGTTCAGAATCTAAAAATGGATTACAAAAATTATAGCAGAAATGGGCTAAGAGTTTTTTTTTCGATCATATACGAGTAAACGAGGAATTTTCAACTTAAATGCCATTTTGTCACCACATCAAAAGTTTGTTAGTTTTTTCTTGTTTCAAGTAGTTAGGTAATCAAATTGGCGAGCCGAAGCTAATAACATCCTTAACCTTATCAACATATCGTGAGCGTTAAGGTAGGAATCAATAAGAAAGCACCATCGCTCATAATACTACCACTTGAAGAGTGAATAAGAATTAATTTGAATATCCAACACCATGTTCAACAATCGTTCATAATATTTTAACACTTATTTCAAAGTTCAGTGCATTCACTGCTGATTTCACTGCTGATAGCTTTATGCTAAAGTCGACATATTTTCCAGCATTTTCTGAAATTCTTGATTACTACACATTTATTGTGCTTTGCATATGTTTGATGAACTAGGATAATTGGGCTCTGGGGGGTTTCAGCACCCATAGCCCCCCTAGATCCGCTACTGCATTAATTTATGTGGTCTTATTTGTTACGTCCCTTCGCAAGCGTGTCCCCTCAAAAGAGCTTTTCATAAACTTGCGATCAAGACTCTTGCGATTTGATAGAGTATACCAACTTTGCCACAGCCTCTTCCGTTAGATTACCTCGACTAGCTATGACTAATTCCAGAAACTGAAATCGTTTTAATGGCCAAATTCGCTTTGATAATCTGCTCTCCATTAAGTTTTATTATCAACAATTGCTTTGTGCTAGTTAAAGTATACTTAAAGTGTACCATAAACAATTCCCGCCAATTACCTAAACAGACTACTAAATAAACATAAACAAATGGTGAATGGTACATGGTCAGGGATTAAGTGAGTGTGTGGTTTCTCCAGAAATGCTTCAAGAGATGATTACTCGCTCGCTGTCTTTAAAATAGACAAGCAACCTTCGCACAATTGGCACCGCGTACGAAATACGAAATTATAAGTTAAATATATAAAAATAAGTCACTCAAAAAGCCAAAACAGAACTACATATGAGTGCGAGTTTAGCTATACATTTATTTTTACACGGCGGCAGATGTGGAGGCTGCGGCTGCTCAAGATGCTTCAAGATGCGACGATTGAAATATTTGCCTAATTTTAGATCATTTCGATTTCCGCTGGACTCGGATGCGGATTCTGATTCCAAATTGAAATGATAATTAAAATGCAAATGTGCAAATTTCCCAGTCATTGATTTCTCTGTCTGGTTTTATGCCGTTTGAGAGCTGTAAAATAATTTACTTACTGGCTGCCGTTGAATTACTTATTCATTTATTTATGAGCTGTGCAACAACAACAACAACAACGGCAACAGTGGCAACAACAACCACGTGTATAATTTATTCATTTATGATATTATTATTTTATTTATTATGATTTCTTTTGACAGAAAGGTTTAATAAATGCACTGCCTCGCCTGCACCAGCACCAGCTCCGGCTCTCAGTTCGCAGCTCATGCAGGTAAATGCATCACACGCAGACACACTGTATGGAGCAGAAGGAGGAGGAGGAGGAGGAGCAGGAGGCTGTGTGGGTGCATGTAGGCCTGCATAATTGAAGCACTACAAGTGTGAAGGCGCCAACAGCTGGCGCCAACTAAAGTCATCAACAGCTCTCCAGATGCAGTTGCCAAATGGAAGCTGTTGCAGGTGACCAACAATTTCCACGATTCTCGTCTGTCACTTTACCTGGCCATGGACAAGGCCACTCTCACTCTCTCTGTCCCTTTCTCTCTTCCCCTTTCTCTATTAAGCGCACTTTTATTACTCGCGTCATTTTATGGCGAAAGCCAACATCGAAATGCCTACATGCGTATGTATGTATGTATGTATGTGCATACGCTTATGTATGTACATGTCTGCATTTAATTATAGACAAAGTAATGACCGTGCATACTTAATAAGGCTTTTTGGTTGCAACACATACAAAGTTACATACTGGTGCATCTGCATTAGTGCTGAGTTGTACACGAGCAACTGAACCAATCAGAGAGATTCGCACTTAACTGAACTTGGTATGCTTTATTTTGTTTATAGTTTAGTTAAGATCTCTTTGTAGCGCTACAAGTGCTTAAACAAGACTTATATGTATAACCACAACGACAAACAGTTAGAATAAAGTTGTAAAACATTTTAAGCTAAGATACAGGAATACAGAAATAAGTTTGAAAAACAAGTTTCAAACTGTTGAATTCTATGTAAATATAACTTAAGCTATAAAAAAATAGGGGAAAGTTAACTTCGGCTCGGCCGAAGTTTTGTATACCCTTGCAGCTTCCATTGAAAACAAAAAAGTTTTTTCAAATTAAGACTACTCTTTATACCTTACATTTCTTTGGGATCTATACTATATAGATGTCTGATTTCGACCAAACTTGGTGAAATCATGGGAAAGCATAATACACTGTTAATCACGAAATTTAAAACAAAAAAGTTTTTCTCACTAGAATTTCTTTTTCGACCGATCATTCAAACTGCAGCTATATGCAATAGTCATCCGATTTTTATATTACTTTGTAGAAGTGTGTTAAAGTATTTAAAATAAGAATATGGCAATAAAAAGGACGATTTCATTATAAACAAAAAGTTTTCCTCTTTCGAACTAGTTTTTCGACCGATCGTTCCTATGGGAGCTGTATGCTATAGTCATCCGATTTCGACCAAACTTAGTAGAACTGTGTAAAAGTATATAAAAAAAGTGTATGCCAATGATAAGAAGGTTTTCATTAAAAACCAAAAAGGTTTTTCTCACTAGAACTAGTTTTTCGACCGATCGTTCCTAAGGCAGCTATATGCTATAGTCATCCGATTTCGACCAAACTTAGTGAAATCATGGAAAAGAATAATAAACTAAGAAATACTTACTTTGGTGTCGTTTCCATTAAAAACAAAAAAGTTTTTCTCACTAAAACAAGTTTTTCGACCGATCGTTCCTATGACAGCTATATGCTATAGTCATCCGATCCGGCCGGTTCCAACAAATGTGCAGCGTATTTGTACCAAAAGACTTTGTGCAAAGTTTGGTGAGGATAGCTTTAAAACTGACGGAGGAGATAGCATAGAAACAGACGGACAGGGCTAAATCAACTCAGCTCGTCGTGTTGATCAAGAATATATATACTTTATGCTTCCTTCTATGCGTTACAAATATCCGGACAATTTTATAATACCCTCTGCAAGGGTACAAAAAGTTGGATATCATCTCACGGTAGCGCTCACCATTCACAATTACGTTACGATTCGCATCATCTTTGAAGAAGTACGGTCCAATGATGTCACCAGCCCATAAACCGCACCAAACTGTAACTTTTTTTGGATGCATTGGTAGCTCTTGCAATGCTTCTGGCTGATATTCACGATTCTAACGGCGACGAATCGATAATTGATGGTCATCATTAACACTGGCCGATACAGCTGCGATATTTTCTTAATGTCCAACAATGTAAATTTGGTGCGAAATTTAGTCACAATAGCCCGAATAGCCGCTTCAGTGGGTCGATTAAACTGACCATAAAATGGAAGAAGCGCGCGATGAACTTTCTTAACAGAGCACGCATTTTGATAATAAGATTCAATAATTTGCAAGCGTTGCAACTAAAGTTTATTGAGTCAATATCTTTTTTGCTCATTCAGATAAGGTATGAACTAAATAAAAATTATATGTTTGTGACCCGTCTTTTCATGTGTAGCAAGAAAATTGTGGTAGAAGTAAGTTGTATTAGCATATATGGTTTTGTAGCGTATACTGCCTTCTTTGGACTATAACTAACGTCTGCCACTTTTGATCAAGCTAATGTTAGCATTTATGTAAAGTGTAAGTCCTTGTGGTGTGAAAATATTCAAAATGATAACCAACTACGGCCAACTGTTAAGTCTGTTGCACTTTTTAGGTGAAATGTCGGTCTCCAAGCGCTCACTCTTTGCCATATGGCTAAGCGAAAAATTGCAAAAAAAAAAAAAATGTTGGCCCTGAAAGAATTTGTTTTTGGAACAATTTATAAAACAAAAAATTGTCTAAAAATGAATTGGCAGAAATAAACCAAAAACTGACTACTTTCGTAAGCAGGCTTGCTAAGAAATGGAAGGCTTGCCATTACAATAGGATTTTTTTTTGAGAAAAAAAATCTGAAATGGCTTGATATGCCGCTGTTTCAAGACAATTCAACGTTTAAGTCAGACGTGGGTCGTCCCAGGAAAGATTTTGGTGACCTCTGCCCCAAGCCACAGATCAAAAAAGTGTCTAGTCTTGTTCAACAAGCAACATGTGAAGAGTTGATGGCGGCAACAAGCTCCAGCTTGTACAAATCTGACTGCGAAGCTCATCAACAATTGTTTCTACATTAAATAAAAGATAAAACAGCCGGACAAAAAATTAAAAAAGTCGCTGGAGACACAAGTAAGGCCTACAAATTCCTTACTCACCTGAAGAAGCGCTTGCTCTGTATATAGATGTCGGTCACACAAAACATACATACAAGCTAACACGATGTAGTGCTAAGGAAAGAAAATGCAGATATATATCCAAGTTACCATAAGCTGCATTCGGCGAAGGTTATGTGCTATCCAAAGGAATTGAAACTTACAGACTATTCCGCTGAAACAACACTGCAGAGTTTAGTAGATCATACTGTAAGCCGAATTATAGAAGCACACTCGCAAGTTTTTGAAAATGAAATTTCAGTGAACAACAACAGTATAAGTATAACTGCAATATATAAATGGGGCTGCGATGGAAGCGGTGGACACGCAACCTATCGCCAAAAGTTTCAAGATGGTGAAACTAGTATGGCCGATCAGCACCTGTTTGCAGTTTGCCTTGTTCCCTTACAAGTTCAGCTTGGATCCACAATTTTGTGGAAAAACACTCGACCTTCGTCAACTCGCTATTGTCGGCCCATAAAACTAGTTTGCCAAAAAGAATTGACCGAATTAATTCGTGCAGAGACTGAAAGTATAAATAGGCAAATATTAAGCCGACAATTTTCAGCTCATTTACAATTTCCCATGTGTTTCATTGTACAATGCTGGATGGCAAAACATTTAGCGTCCTTGCTGAAGCCTCTACACAGACATGTGGAATTTGTAGAGCAGTACCAAAAAAATATGAACAACTTAAGTTTGGTAAAAAGTTATCCAGTTGAGGTAGATCTTTATAATTATGGCTTATCAACTCTCCACGCATGGATACGATTTTTTGAATGTATCTTACATATATCGTACAGACTTTTAATTAAAAAATGGCAAGTTCGCGGGGAGGATAAGCCTTTGGTGGAAGCTAGAAAATCTGAAATTCAACTGCAACTCAGAAAACACATGGGCTTATTGGTGGATATACCTATGGCTGGTAGTGGCAATACTAACAATGGGAATACTGCTAGACGATTTTTTAGCCAACCAGATATGGTAGCCCGAATCACAGGAGTTTGTGAAACACTAATATACAAGTTTAGTGTAATTTTACGTGTTATGGCTAGTGGATATGAAGTCAATACAGATGCATTCCGCTTATATGCCATGGAAACAGCTGAGATATTTGTCGACACATATCCTTGGTTTTACATGCCGTCTTCTGTGCACAAAGTGTTAATACATGGTGCAGACATTATATCCCATGTAGCACTCCCTATTGGCATGATGTCCGAAGAAGCCCTTGAAGCGAGGAATAAAGAATTCCGGGATTTACGGCAAAACCATTTCCGTATAAATAACAGATGCAATACGATGGAAGACGTCATGAATGGGTTATTCATATCATCAGATCTGCTAATATCATCTTTGTCGAAATCATCAAAAATGTCTAAAAAGATGTACAGTTAGATAAAGTCGTAGCTGGGTTGCTCGCTAACTTCGAAAATTCCATGAATGATTCAGATTCATCAGATTCTGATTAATTACGTAATTGTTAGCAGATGAAATTGTTTTGGTTGCTTCACATAGTTTAAGTAAATAACTTATAAATTTCAAATATTAAGAACTCGAAAATGTATATTATTCAGTTGCATGGGAGCTATAATATATAGTTGACCTATAAAGTTTATATTTATAGAATAAGTGATAAATGCGTTAAAAAACCTTAAGTTTACATTTTCAATAAAATATGTGTTCATTTACTCGAGTTATTAATTAAATTCCGCTAGCAGAGCTGTTTGGCCCACTGTCAGGGTTAAATTATAGACCAAACTGATGATGTTTGACAGTGAAACAAAACACGAAACGTGCGTGAGCTATTTAAACCAGTGTTGCCAAAAAGATAATAGCTAAAAAATCACCCTTTACAAAGAATCGAATAATATATTCGACTGTTTGGCAACGCTGAAATTGTTATCGATTGTCAAAGTCAGCTGTTGAGTTAAGTGATAGTGAACTTGCACATCATCTTAATTTGCACAATAAGTTATTTATATGGAAACATTTTTTGATAATGTTCGATAAATTTCATTAATGTGTGTTGTTTTGTGTTGTCTCATATACAGAGAAAACTTAACCAAAGTGCTCGTCATCAGTGGAGTAAAAACTAACCTTCTGCGTGTTTCTGCGCTATGTATAAAGTATATGTCAAAATTAAGTATAAAGTGTGTATTAAAAGTTAATATTGATCCTGTTTGCCGGATTTTAGTACTTCAAAGTTCTAGATGAGCTTAAATTGATGTTAGGCGTATTATTAAATAAGAATTTAGTTGTAATAATCATTCAGCATACAAAATATTCTCGATTACCACTATTACTTAAAAAATATTAAAATCAAACCCAATTCCCTTTCATTCCCTTTGAGCAAAGAGCCAGAGATGAGCCGTTTCCATTGGCTCTTTGCTCAACGAACAACCAATGGGTTTGATTCCCTGTTGCTCTGTTCATTCGCTGACCGAATCGACGCGAGCGAAAATTATAAAAGTCATTTGCGTTTGTGTGTGTGTTTGTGAGCGTGAGGAGTCTGTTTGAGCTTGTGACTCGCACAAGACACACACATACACAAAAAAACAACAAATACAGAAAAAAGACCCTTTGAGGCGAGCATTTCTTTTTTTCGCTCCTCTGCTGACTCTTAATGTGAGAGCGCTCAGTCGAACCGCTCTCTATAAATTGTTATTGAATGAGCAAAACAAGAACAGCTCAACTGAGAACAGTCAACTGAAAACAAAAACAAAGAGAATCGAAGTGTTCTGCTCAGAGCGAGAGCAAGCGTGAATGGTTTTTTTAGGTTTTGTTATTGAGCAGACCGCAATAGGGAAAAACGATCAATTGTTATTTACGAGCTCTGAAAAATACTCTTCTAGCATTATTTTTATTGCCTACTTATCGGAGTCGAAGTGCATGAGACCCACATAAAGGCTCATTAGGAAAACTATTTGATTGGGAAATTTGTTTCTTTGGTACATCAATCTTTATCTTGCTACCGGAAAAAAATAACAATGAAGCTATTGGGGTTGCTCTATCGTTTACTCAGAGCTGGCAGTTGTATCAGCTCAAATTTTATACATTTTTTTCGTTACTCTTCGGGCCTCTTTATGAACAGTGTGATTTCAAATAAAGCATACTCCAAATTGGAATTCAGTGATGTTACTCTGCTGGCTCAACATC
Organism: Lordiphosa collinella; assembly: GCA_018904265.1. Lineage (NCBI taxonomy): Eukaryota > Metazoa > Arthropoda > Insecta > Diptera > Drosophilidae > Lordiphosa > Lordiphosa collinella. Next base: position 111,695 of record JAEIFV010000586.1, on the reverse strand, counting down.
TTATACTATATCATTAGATTAGCTGACATTGCAGTTCCCAGATCGGCGCATGTAATAGAACCTAGACAAAAATAATTCGCTGCAGGCAAATTTTAAAAGCAAGTTCCACTCTCAGATCAAAGGCCTCCTGCCGACTCGATATAACTGAATTATCAATTAAAAAAGTGGTCATAAAATTGCTATTTCTGACATAAAAGCATTTGTTTAGAAATGGAAAACCTTATACTCCATCTTCTACATATAGCTATCGATCACATAAATTTACAAATAACAGGTTATAATCTACAATAAGTTTACCTGTCATATATCAGCATATGTAGAAGATGAGAAAGCAGCGCTAAGAGACAGATCTAGCACATGTAAGGACCCACAAACATACTCTTCACACACTCAACTGCTTAAACTAGTTGAGAATTTTAGTGCAACTAATTGTCAAATACCTCAAATTTAAAGTTCTTCAAAATGTTTGTTTTAAAGTTTTAATTCGTTTCATTTTGTAAATGCTTTTTCGGGGGCTATCAACAATAGAGAATGAAACTAGTAAATAAAAAAAAGGGCACTGACATTTCAAACGAAAAACACCGTCGACTGCGAAATAAAATTAAATTCAATTACAACTACAAAAGGCATATTTGGGGTTTTTGAACGCCAGACGAAATGGCAGAGTGAGCCTGTCGGCGAGTGATTCAAATGAATCTGGAATTCGGTTCCATCAGCATTTAACAAGGACAATGTGAAATATTTTTCTTACTATGCAAACGTACGTACGTACGTTTGGTTGGGCCGCTTTCATTATGCATGTGGAACCCATAATCTCATCGTGCTCCGTGAGCATTAAACCTGCATGCAAATGGGCTGCGAGTTGAAGTTGATTTAGTAGCTGCAGACAGGCGGTCGGTCGCACGGTCTCACGGACGCACGGTCGTTTGGTCGTTTGGTCGGGTTATTACAGCACGCACCCCTTAAATGTGGGGAATCGGGATAAAGATGTTTACAGACGGCGACGACATCCATGTGGATGGGCATGGGAACGGGCCTGGTCCTGGGTGCGGGCATCACGTACGCCCAGTTACAGTTAAGTTACAGATTCAGTTGCCGGCTTACTTAGTTAATGTTGTTGTTGTTGTTGTTGCTGTTGTCACACGTTTTTATGGCCACTTGTGCAACATATGCTGCAAATTTTTCGGCTGCATTGACTAAGAGCACTTGTAGTAGAAGTTCTATTTCCCAGTGACATTCATAGGAAATTACTGTAAAACATGTGCCCCAAAGAACGCCCTGGCAGGGGCAGCGAAAGAGATTTCCGTCAGCTTAAACGGGTTACGTGTTCCAGTGTCTGCCCAAAAGGCAGACAAACGGTACGCAAAACTCTTTAAAAAATGTCTAAAAATTGTCAATTTAATTAAGCATGCAGGGATGGGCATGATACGAAGAGAATGAATCGTGGTATTTGGTTAACTTTAATCTGGGTTACGGCCCAAAAGTTGTCCACAAATTTTCAAGCATGAATTCATCAGTTTTTACATTAAAGAACCTGAGAACTTTCCAACTGTTTATAGCTTTTATTTAAACTATTCGTGTTTTTCTACATTTTACATATTTTTTGCATAACCTGAACCGGGATTCGCTCAGCTCCTCGAACCTGAACTTATCCTGGGGTGTTTGTTAATTTAAATGGTTTGCAAAACTGATTTGTTCCTCTAACATTTATAAAGATTCCCAATTTTAGTCAGTGTGGAACTGATGAACCACTGAAAGTGGTTAGCAAAACACAACTCAATCATTGAAATAACAATGGAAAATAACAAAGTTTGGGTTATTTTAAGCTTCGGCAAGGGTTTTTTGTAAATTTTTATTTGGTTTTTTGTAGTTTGTATTTTTGCAAAATTTAATTGTGTTTACCTTTTGTTTATGAAGCCAAATGGTGTGTGCAAAATGTGCTCTTTTTAAATCATTACTTGTCAAAGTTTATGTTGTTATACTGCTACAAATCATGCATCATTCAATCCACATACACATCTGCTACCCATGACTCGCCTTATCCATAAGCACTAGCCCACACTTGTGATATTTTAATGTCTGTTATTGGTGAATTTGAAGTTTATCATAACTTAAAGCCTATTAAACCCTTTTTATACCTTGTTGCCATTAAAAATGAAGTTGTGCAAAAGTAGTAGTAGTACACAGAGGGAAAAAACCGTGAACATTGGACTCAAAATGAGCACATTCGGTCACAAAAACTAATCATGACCGGATTTTCTCACTTTAAGAACAATTTCTCACATCAAGAACTTTTTTTGAGAACGCAAAATCTTGATGTGAGTTGATATGTTCCGTTTTTGAGAACATTTTAAAATTAAAAAAAAAAATAAGGTCCACCGTACACAGGTCCGTCCAGTGTCCAGATCCAGGTCCTCTCACTGTCCAAGTCCACTGTCCAGATCCACTGTCCATGCCGGCCCAGGTCCAGGTCCGCAGAGACATCGCTTGTACAAAACCCCACCCGCCTTGGTTATTTATTATTTATTAAATAAATAAAAGTTTTTGTCGGACCTCACTGGGAGTAGAGCCCAAGACCTTTAGTGCGCGCAACGACGGCGGCCGTCGCGACGCGTCGTAGACGGTTAGGCTATTGCCATGCGTCTGAAGTCGCACGTCTGAATGCCTACATATACTTTTCGGTGGGGTGGTTGAGGTGAGCTAAATTGTGCTCATTTCAAGAACTTTTGGAACATTTGTGCTCAAATATTTGAGAGAACATTCTGTTCACATTTTGAGATGAAGAAATCTTATTTTCTGACCACGTTTTTTCCCTCTGTGTAGTAGTTCTTCTTTATTTTTGATTTTTTAGTTTGATTGCGATTTGTGTACATTGATCTAAATTGACTCTATTACATAAAGAAGGTGATATAAATAGCATGGCAATAGAGCCGTCTGCATACTAAAATGTTACAAATAATTTATATTTCATTTTTACGCCGTTTGATGACATTAGATAGTCTTACGGACTTTAGAAGTTTTCAAAAAGTATTTTTCTTCTGTAGCGGGTTGCTTCTGTGAGGAATTTTGCCAAGCTTTTCCAGTCTGATCCGTTTAATACCACTTTGAATTCCATTTCATTGAGCACGGCTTTGCCCCATATATTCAATCGGAGCTCTTTTAACATTGGACAGATTGAACATAAATGAACCACGTCTTCCCTCTCCCGTAGATTGCAAAGTGTGCATAACTCATTTGTATTCTGATTGTGGGGAAAATAATTAAGCGCCAGCATCTCTGTCCGAGCTTTAAAAATATTTGAAATGGTCCTGCAGTCGTATTGGTCATTGAAGTAGTTGCCTTCCATCAAGATGTGGTTTAGTTGGCTGTAGGTGTTGCGAGTTTGACTTGTTAGCGCAGAGACTTCAAAGCTATCTCGAGCTCGTTTATCGATTGCTTGTAGAAGGTCACGTTGGGCGATGCTCCAAGTATCGGGCCGCGACAGATCCAGGTTGATTCCAAAGTCCCGAGCAAGGCCTTCCCATGATTTGAAAAATTGCGCTCTTCCCTCCAAAAGTGTTTTTTTACAACAAGACAGGGCAGCCTATTCTCTTCCATTTTTATTATTTTGTTTATGTATCGAAAATGTGTTCCTAGAGTTTGTAGATACATTTCTGGAAGTCCTGTCTCTAGATGAATGGCATAAGTAGGAGTGATTTGTGGGAGATAAAACACTCTTTTAACAAAGTACCGCAATAATTTTTCGACGTCTTCGTTTATGGCATATCCCCAGACTTCTGCTCCATAACACATAATTGCTTTTGATGTTGCCTCAAACATTCTGTATTTCGTACTTGAGTTTATGTTGTTTTTGCAATAAAGTGATCTCCAGGTGCTGCTGATTGCTGTTTTCGAGTCTCTGAGCTTTTGTTCCAGTTGCTTAGCAAAAGACATATTGGAGGATAATGTTACTCCAAGATACTTAAATTCTTTGACCACCTCTAAGCGAGTGCCATTTAAGCTCCACTCTTCCAATTTCGCTAGGCGGCCTCTGCCTGCTCGAACTACCATTACTTTTGACTTGGAAGTATTGATCCAAAGGCTCCACTTTTGGCAATAGGCATGTGCGGCATCAATCATTTTCTGCATATCTTGTGGGCTCTCGGCAAATAACACCATGTCGTCAGCGTACATTAGAATCTTTAGGTTCATCTCTCCAAATTGTACTCCCCCTGGTAGCTCTGTCGATATATCATCCACAAATAAAGCGAAAAGCAATGGACTCAGTAAACAACCTTGTTATACCCTTGCAGAGGGTATTATAAAATTGTGCGGATGTTTGTAACGCATTGAAGGAAGCATCTCAGACCACATAAAGTATATATATTCTTGATCAGCATGACGAGCTGAGTTGATTTAGCCCTGTCCGTCTGTCCGTCCGTCCGTCTGTCCGTCTGTCTGTTTCTATGCTATCTCCTCCGTCAGTTTTAAAGCTATCCTCACCAAACTTTGCACGAAGTCTTCTGGTACTTATACGCTGCACATTTGTCGGAACCGGCTGGATCGGATGACTATAGCATATAGCTGCAGTATGAATGATCGGACGAAAAAGAAGTTCTAGTGAGAAAAACTTTTTTGTTTTAAATGGGATCGCCTCCAAATTTCGTAATGAACAGTGTATTACGCTAGCCATGATTTCGCGAAGTTTGGTCGAAATCAGACATCTATATATTATAGATCCCATAGAAAAGTAGTCCAAGAGAAACTTTTTTGTTTTCAATGGAAGCTGCAATTGTATACAAAACTTCGGCCGAGCCGAAGTTAACTTCCCCTATTTTTTCTTTTCTTCCAGAAATGAGTTTGCAACTGATGTCAGAACAAAAATGCTGTCGACGGTAGAATATCCCTTACGGAAGCCAGATTGATATTCGCTGAGCAGTTGTTTAGTCTTTACAAAAGCATTAAGCCTTGCTAAAATAATCGACGTGAAAATCTTTACTGTTGAGTTCAGGAACGAAATACCCCTGTACTTAGTTTTCGACATCAGTTGGGGTATCCTTTTTCCATATAGGATAAATAATATTTCTCTGAAATGTTTTTGGCGCTGTTCCAGCGTTGAATATTCGGTTGTATTCATCGAGAAGCCTTGAAATAAAATTGGATGCTTCTTTCTAGAGCGCTTAGAATTTCCTCAAATGTAATATCCTTGTCGAGCTCATGGACTTCCAAACATAACAATGATTTAAAATAGTTGATCATGTCGAGGTTCCATTTATATTTCTAACGGCTGTCCAGAAATATTTGCTGTCCTTTATGTTGCAAATTGAGCGTTCTAGTTGCTGGTAATATTGCCGCTGTTTAACTGCGCTGTGTTTTGTAATATTTGTTTGTTGTATTTGTTGTGCAAAAGTATGTAACAGGTAGAAGGAAGCATTTGAGACCCTATAAAGTATATATATTCTTGATCAGCATCAACAGCCGAGTCGATTTAGCCATGTCTGTCCGTCCGTATGAGCGCGTCGATCTCAAAGACTATAAGAGCCACAAATGCATGTAGGTAGGTGTAAACCAGATTCAAATCGAGTTTGTTTCAGATTTTGAAAATTCCTCCCCCTTCCCCCGTTAAGCGCAAAAAAACTGTCAGAGCCACAATTCTTAAGTTAGACCCTCGAGACTTTATATATATCAAGTAAGGCCCAATATCTATCTATTTTTAAGAGATCAATAAGATCGGACAAAAAACACCGAATTTATATACGACTCAATTTTGCTTGTCGGAGAGAGGGGGGCCCGATTTCTCAATGTGCGGTTAGTCAACTTGACAGGCAGTTGAACCGAATATGCGTGTCTCATGCTGTGTGTGGCGCAACCTGAGGAACAGACTTAACCGCTGCTCGAGCACTGGTTAAAGTTAACCGCGAGTTCAATGCCGATGGAATTATCGATATACCAACAGCTGGCAACTACACTTGCTTTGCTTATATTATTATTTGCCGCCACAAAATGTTTAAGAATAAAAGAATTTTTCAACTCCACGCAATGGAAATGAAATTGGAAGAGGCAGAGCAACGAATTAATAATGCACGAGAGTACTGGAAGAGGCCTAATTACTTTACTGATTTGGATGATGCCAAATTTGTTCAACGATTCAGGCTGACAAAATCAACTTGTACAATAATTCTAGCTAGGATTAGAGAGCAAGTGTCTTCTTAAACTAACAGGTAAAAAATAAACTCAGAGACCAAACTCTTGGTGTTTTTATGCCAGCGGCAGCTTCCTCATCACTGCAGGCGACTTCTGTGGAGTCAGCGTTCCTTCAGCAAGCCGTGCAGTTAAGCAAGTGTCCCACGCTATTGCATTACTGGCAAGGGATGTTGGAAGAATGCAGGAAACAATCAATGGCTTCTATCAGATAGCGAAGTTTCCAAAGGATATTGGGGCTATCGACTGCACCCATATCCGCATATCACCTGGTGGAAAATGCAGAAATATTCCGCAACCGTAAGGGGTACTTCTTGTTGGGCCTCTTACTTGTTGCATGCTAACATCAGAGTTCTTATAATAGTTTGTCATGCTTTCATTATTGTTACCTTAAATAAAAAATTTGTATTTACAGAAGATCAGTAAGCAAATCTTTCTTTTTGCGTAGAGTTACCATCACAAACCTAATTGGTTTAATTGTGCTGAAAAGTTGGAAATCAAATTTATTTTTGTAAAGGTAACATATAAATTAAAACGTACTATCAGCATCAACCTGGTTTTCCAATCCTGTGGCTGAAATTTGAATCATGCCACCAATTTTTTGGGAGATTGCTGAGACTCCAGCTGCACTGGCTAAGCCGCCACCGGTGCGATAACTTTTTTTTTAGATTGTCGTATTTATCGCGCAGGGCTTTCCAAGGGCGAAACTGATCTGCAAGCCTCGGCCTTCTGCTTACAAGAAATAGAATCACTCATCTTGTTCTCCAAAACATATTTGTTGGTCTCAACAAGGTCCACCAGCAAATGCTCCTCTGCCTCCGAAAAGTTTTTCCCTCTCGGTCTTTTTGCACCAATTTATTCTTCATCATCGTAATTTTGATTTTATTCAAGTTTAATTTTAATCAACAATGACCAGCAATAACCAATATCTTAAAAATAAAAGAAACCAACAAAGCAGTCGTTTGGTTAAAAAATTTCTGGTCACTCTAATGAAGCGATAGAAATTTATCGATATCAGATGAAACTGCTGTTGAGAAAACCAAATGACTTGACCGCTTGTCAACTGGAGGAACAATTTTGACTGGCGGCTGGCAAACCGGAACCTTTGAGAAATCGTGCCTAAGAATATGCGGAATTTCCCTGTTTTCAATCCTGTTTCGGATTGATGTAATCCCGTTTGGATTCATTTTTTTTGAGTGTAGGCTTAGTAAGAAGAACTTTTCGCTTTAAATGGTACAGCCTTAAAATCTGGCATTTAATGATTATATATGCTTTTACTTAATTCTATTAAGTTTGTCAAAATCGAATGTCTATAGCATATAGCTTTCGTAGGACCGATCGGTCGAAAAATGGGCCAAAGTAAAACAATTTTTTTTTTCAAAGTTGCTGTTTTTTAGGTGGACATCATTACTAGTAAATGCTTTTAAGCAGATTTTGCAAAAATTTGGTCAAAATCATTAAATCCAAACGAGTATTTGCAAGGGTATTAAAACTTCGGCTTAGCCGAAGTTAGCTTAGCCTTCTCGTTTAATTTATTAATTGTTCCTGAATCAACAACTAGGAATTTGGTTTATTGCCATCCAAAGATTAAAGTTCCCTCTAAGCATAAAATTTTCACGCGCCTCATTCCGTTCAAGATGGCTTTCCAATAAATTTGTAAAAAGTTCTAGCTACTTTTAACAACTTTGACCATTGATTTCTCAAAAACTTGACGTGCTTGAGAAATTCTGAAAATTTACTTGTGTTCACATTGAAATCCTCTTCATTCAAGTGCCAGCGGTGACCCAATAATTGTAGAACTGTGTAGTTCGTAATATCCTATAGTTTTGGTACTCTCCACACACTTGAATCTGTCTTATCCGTCCACGTGATGGGAGCAGGTACATATCTCTAAAAAAAACTCCCCCAACCTGAACGGTGCAGCAGATCAACATTTTGCAACTCTTTTAATTTTAACGTTGACAGAAAGTTGACAACTATTTTTATACAAATAAACAGATGCCCTAATTTGTTGCCAGAGTCTTCCTCACTAACTCTATCACAGCCAAAGAAAAAATACTTTTGGCCATTCGAGTCGAAAATGTATGGCAATGTTTAACATCGGCTACAAGGGGCTAGTTATTTCATCAGTATCAAATAGGCTAACTGGTTCGTTTAGCTTGGCCCAAAATTGAACTTATTTGGCCAGCCGCATGAATAGGTATAAAAATCTGATTATACACTTTTGCGCCCAATGCACAGATTTTATATGAGTTAGAATTTGGTATGCAAATCGCTTATAAGTAAGCTTTTGCATTTATGCAAACACTTTTCATCAAAATTGCAGTTGGTTCATACCAGTTTGATGAAATTTAAGCTGAGTTGAGCTGTCAAGCCAATGGTACATAATGAAAATTTAAGTTTACACAGGACTGCGCCATCCTTCAACAGGTCAAGATGATTTGTAACTTGGATTTTTAATTGCCAAAAAAAGTCAATTTTTAATGTTTGTAAAACTTAAATTATACCGAACCGATCAAAAACTCATCGCATTGTACTATTTCAAAGCTTTAGTAAGAACTATCAAAAAAATACAAATATTTTTTTAAGCGAACAAATACCATTTTGTATACGTGAGTAGGAAAATAAACTAGATTCACTACCAACATCTGACAGAGATTTATCAGTCACTCCGACAAGCTATGCCCATTAAGAGAAGGGAGAGATTTATGTTGAGAAAGTAATATCACGAATGCACTTGGCAAGATTAAAGATAACTAGTTACTAGTTGGTCCACAAATTACAGGGAAGGAAACACGATCGTAAGCTCAGAACAGTCTACGTCTCTGGTAATTGGGGAAATAAGATGTTTCAAAGACAGGCCAAGAAATATTAAACCTCAAGAAAACTTATTCAGTTCATTCTCTTCAATAGATCTAACCTAAGTCAAACAAGTTTGGGCAACTTTGTAAGTTCGAGAAACTTTAAAAATATTTCGTAGACAAATTTAAAAATGTTAATTAAACCTTCCGTATTCTTGCTTTCCCGATTTTCTTGCTTGGGAAAGCCAGCGTCTTATGAAATATCTGATCACAAAATAGGCTAAACGCAATCCTTAATGAATCCTAGTTCGTCCTGCTAAGTTCAACACGCTAAATGTAGAAAACAAAAAGTCACACGTGGCATGTAGAAAAACTGCATCCAACATGTATAAATAAAAAAAGGAAACGAAAAAGTTACCCAAACATGTTGAAAAGATTAATGCTGCGTGGACTGAGGCAAAGGGTACACTACATGAGAAAACAAGCTTATTTCCAAATAACATCGACATTTTCATACAGCAATATATGTAAATACCACACTAAAGCTATATGTTTTCAACATGTTGTAGCTTAAAACCAGTGCAAAATAGCTATATTTATACTCTGTTCCAGAGGTACACAGAGTATATTAAGTTTGTGCAAAAGTATGTAACAGGCAGAAGGAAGCATCTCTGACCCTATAAAGTATATATATTCTTGATCAGCATCAGCAGACTGTCTGTTTCTATGCCATCTTCCCCGTCAGTTTGAAACTTTGCACGAAGTCTTTTAGTGCATATACGCAGCACATATGCCGGAACCGGCCGGATCGGATGCCTATAGCATATAGCTGTCATAGGAATGGTGTAAATACTAGTTTTAGTAAGAAAAACTTTTTTGTTTTCTATGGAAACGCCTCCAAGCTCCGTATTTCTTAGTTTGCTATGTTTTCCCATGATTCCACAAAGTTTGATAGTGAAGCAGTCATAGAAAAGTAGAGTCTGAAAAGGTATCTTAGTTAGTAAAACTTTTTTGTTTTCCATGGAAAATGCCCTTAAACTGTCATTTATTTATTCGGTATGCTTTCACACAGTTTTACAAAGTTTTGTCCAAATCGGATGACTATAGCATATAGCTGCAGTACGCATGGACAGTCGAAAATGAATTTCTAGTGAGAAAAACTTGTTTGTTTTATATGGAATCGCCTACATATCTACTATTTGTCAGTTTGTTATGCTTTTCCATGGTTCCACTAAGCATGGTCGAAATCGGACATCTGTATAGTATAGCTCCCTCAGAAAAGTAAGGTCCGAAAAATAGTCTTGGTTAGAAAAACTTTTTGTTTTGAATGGAGGCTGCAAGGGCTTACAAAACTTCGGCTCGGCCTTTCCACTATTTTCCCTACCTTTCCCCTATATTTATACTCTGTACCAGAGGCACATAGAAAATAATAAGATTGTACAAAAGTATGAAACAGGCAGAAGGACAAATCTCCGACCCTATAAAGTATATTTATTATTGATCTGCATCAACAGCCGAGTCGATCTAGCCATATCCGTCTTTCCGTCCGTCTGTCTGTATGAACTCCTAGATCTCAGAGACTAGAAGAGCTAGAGCCACCAAATTTTGTATGTAGATTCCGATTGTCCCTACGCAGATCAAGTTTATTCTAAATTTTGGCCACGCCCCCCCCACCCCACAATGAAACATGTTGAATAACTCCAACAATTTTAAAGATATCAACCTCATATTTTGCAGTGTATGTATGTGCCCAATATCTTCAATCTCTGAAAGTTTCATAAAGATCGGATAATAAATGGCAGAGTTATAAAGGTTATAAAAATCGTTGCACACTTTTTGGCGATACATGCACTTTTTGCTCGCATAATGCTGCAATGGTCACATTAATGTTAATGCTCTGTTAATTAACATAGGGAAAGGCTATCAAAACACCAATTGCCCTGAGTAACGGGTATATCGAAGTCGGGCAGGACCGACTTTAACTTACGCTCTCGTTAGTTTAGAATAAAAATTTTAAAAGAATAAGTGCTAAAACTCACAAATTTTAAACTTTTAAACGGGTCATGACATTTTTAGACTTGAATAAGAACATTTTTCACTTTTACACAACTCAGAATTTACATATAACAAGTTTTTGTAAAGAATACAACAATTTTGGTAAAATAATTTAAAACAACACATTGTTATATGGAAATTGAGATGGAAGAACGTTCTGAGCACTGGGTTTGAATTAGTAAACAACATTTTGCACTTTTACAGAACTCCTTTTTTCCTTTAACATATATAAATACATTGTTACAAAATTAACACAAGATGCCCAACTTCAACGGAGCCATTCTTACACACGCACTAGAAGTAATGAAAAGTCCAGTCGCACTACGAGACAGCAGTAGCTAAGAATGTTAATACGGTCAGAGAACTCCATTGGAGAACAGGCTTTAGAGATTAAATGCAAAATTAAAAAGAAAATAAAAATAATAAAAATATTTGGAGTTGTGGTCTCAACCAACCCCGACAACAGAATGAATTTTTCTTGTAACGATTTGAGGGACTCAAACTTTTACAATTTGCACAGCCTACTAGGAAGAGCTATTGTAGGTAAACTGAATAGGAATTTCAAATATCGACATTTAAATTCCAGGACTACTTAGTTTGAAAGAAACTTAGAAACTTAGTTTGAACGAAATTCTTGCAGGAGGAGAAAGTTATCTAACTTAAGATTCACTATAGCAGTAGTAGAATTATCATATATTTTCCAATTTGTTGGCGAGTATTGACATAATCTTTTTACATATCTTATGAGAATTCTCAGAATCATCGTTAACAAAAACAGAAACTAGAAAGTCATAAAATGATTATTGGTGGTAGCACCGGCTTGGCTTAAAGCCGTCAGTCGTGTCCGGGGTCTTCCCCAGATACCAGATAGTTCGTCATAAGCTCTTAACTGCGAAAGAGTCTAGTATTAGTAATTATTTCAAAATTGTTTGGCTTGGCAATGCCATTAGCCATTCTTTTTGTGAGTTTCACATGTAAACAATTTACTCATATTCCATTTCGAGATTTTCAAATGCAAAGTCAAGCAATCACCAGTTTTCTTAATTTTTATCATTATTTTGGAGGTTTTTTTCCTAAAAAATTACCTAAAGATTTCATTAAATTTTGCTCTCTTAAGTCATTTTAAGGGTACAAAGTGTGAACAAAGATTGCATAAGAAACCATAACAAACTATTTGAGTGCAATTAACAGTAATTTTTTTCTTTGCATTATAAAATAAACCACAAAAGTAATCATAGAGTCCAGTGTAGAAGTCCTGGAAGCGGAGAGGCGCTGCTTAGAGAACGACTGACGGCTTTAAGCCAAGCCGGTGCTACCACCTATTATCATTTTAAGACTTTCTATTTACAGTTTTTATTAACGATGATTCTGAAAATTCTAAGATATGTAAAAAGATTATGTCAATACTAGTCAACAAATTGAAAAATAAATTATTATTCTTCTTCTACTATAGTGAATCTAAAGTTAACTAACTAACTTTCTCCTCCTCCAAGAATTTCGTTTAAATCTAAGTAAGTTTCTTTCAAACTAAGTAGTCCTGGAATTAAAAATGTCTATATTTGAAATTCCTATTCAGTTTACCTACAATAGCTCTTCCTAGTAGGCTGTGCAATTGTAAAAGTTTGAGTCCCTCAAATCGTTACAAGAAAAATTCATTCTGTTGTCGGGGTTGGTTGAGACCACAACTCCAAATATTTTTATTATTTTTATTTTCTTTTTTATTTTGCCATTTAATCTCGAAAGCCTGTTCTCCAATGGAGTTCTCTGACCGTATTAACATTCTTAGCTACTGCTGTCGCGTAATGCGACTGGACTTTTCATTACTTCTAGTGCGTGTGTAAGAATTGCTCCGTTGAAGTTTGGCATCTTGTGTTAATTTTGTAACAATTTATTGTTATATGTATTAAAGGAAAAAGAGTTGTGTAAAAGTGCAAAATGTTCTTATTCAAGGCTAAAAATGTCACGACCCGTTTAAAACTTTAAAATTTGTGAGTTTTAGCACTTATTCTTTTTATTCTAAACTAACGAGAGCGTAAGTTAAAGTCGGTCCTGCCCGACTTCGATATACCCGTTAATCAGGGCAATTAGTATTTAATAGCCTTTCCCTATGTTAACTTTCAGAGATTGTAGATATTGGGCACATACACTTCACTGCAAAATATGAGCTTGATATCTTGAAAATTGATGAAGTTGTTCAACATTATTTATTGTGGGGGCGGGAGGGGGCGTGGCCAAAATTTGAAATAAACTTGATCTGCCTGCAGATAGAAGAAGCATATATCCCCTACATCATTAACACTGGCCGATTTAGCTGCGATATTTTCTACAGTTTGCACTCTACGTAAGCGTGTTGGTGGTTTAATGTCCAACAATGTAAATTTGGTGCAAAATTTAGTCACAATAGCCCGAATAGCCGCTTCAGTGGGTCGATTAAACTGACCATAAAATGGAAGAAGCGCGCGATGAACTTTCTTAACAGAGCACGAATTTTGATAATATAATTCAATAATTTGCAAGCGTTGCTCGTTTGTAAGACGATTCATGGTTAAATTATAGACCAAACTGAAGATGTTTGACAGTGAAACAAAACACGAAACGTGCGTGAGCTGTTTAAACCAGTGTTGCCAAAAAGATAATAGCTAGAAAATCACCCTTTATACATAGTACTTCAATATAATAGCCATTTAAAAATATTTAGAAAATAAAAAAAAATAACATCATTCGCTCATCGTCATTTGTCGCATCCCTTTATTACTGTGATTAGCGGCATTGCAGCGCGAATGTAGAAAATCCCTGTCAAGCGTGTAGAAAACCTACATTTTCATGAAGATTTTACATATTTAATTTTCTCTGTGAAAAGTAAAATCTATGCATTATAGCCCTGACTGCAAACCTCAATAGTTATGCAGAAGTTTCGAACCAGTTCTAAAGTTTTTAAAGAGTCAAAGTGGCTGTTAGAGCGGCTTTTAAAGAGTCAGTTTGCGTCCTGGTTCCAGTACTCATTGAACCTAAGATGTATGATTCAGTCTTGGTTCATATATTATAAGATCGTGGACACAATTTTCCTTTGTGACTGAATCATATTGTTATTGAGAAGGAAACGTCCAATTTGCCAAGTTACTAGATTGTGAATCAATTGTCAAAAAAGCCTCATTCATTAGTCTCTTGTACTACTGCTTCCAAAAAAAGCTCACTTTACTTCATGAAGTCGTACAGCCAGAATATAATTCAATCCTAAATTTAGATATGTGCGAGCTTAAATATAAATGGGGTTGTTCTTAACAATTGAAAACTGTTTTGTTACTTTTTAATGAATAACTTATTAAACAGTCTTAGAGGGGTAAGAAATTTAATCGTACCTAAATCTATTTTTTACTTTTTTTTTAAGAAGTAATATGCCGAATTTGTATTTGACTTGAGGACAGAATATTTCCGGTCACAATTCTGAGAAGATTATACAATTTCTTAGGCAATTGACAAAAGTGATTTCATTTCAAACGGAGGAATTCCTTTACGGTTTCAAATTGATAATAGTCAGTTCATAGTGAGGTCCGAAGGCCTCAAAAAAACTAGATCCAAACCCAAAATCTATCGCTAATTGCTTATCGATCAGCGTGAAGCAAAGCGATGCTAAAAATCGAAGGTAACTCATTGTCTACATTCGAGAGACATCTGGTTAAATCTGTTTAGTGTGTGTGTGTGAGCGTGTGTGTGCACTCTCGGAAACGGCAACTTATGAAGTTGTTTAAAAGTCCTTGACAGTGGGTAATTTGAAGCGAAATGGGCTTATTTCGAGCCATGACTAGACAGACCGGAGCCCGTTGCAGACAGGCCAACACTTTGGCTCTGGGCGAGTGAGTGTGTGTGTGTGTGTGTGTGTGTGTGTGGATACAAATGAACTCGTAAATGGAAAGTATTGCATTGTCCTGCTATTAAGTTATCAACAACGGCAGCCAGGCAGGCAGCGGCAGACACATATGTATCCCCAACCCATCCCTGTCACCCGACTTGGGTCTGGGGCCAGCTGTCGCTGTGGCACGTTGCGGGCACTAAATATTGCCCCAGTCTTTGGTTTTTGGAATAATACTGCGACGCTGACTCCGACTCCGACTCTGGGCACAAGCAATTTCATATTTTGTTACAATTTTCATGTTATGCCTTGTAAAAGGTGTTGTAGTTGCCTCATTTAATAGCACTCGTTCGTTTTGGGGGCAAGTAGACAACAGCAACAGCGCCCGTTGTCTCTTCTGTTGCTTCTGTTGCCTGCCGCATGGTGAACATTTTTATTCAAATCATGCGTACGAGTGAGTGGCGAAAGGACGCTAAACCTTAAATTTTACAGACATACTTTATAAAGAGGGGCGCGAATGTGTGTGTGTGTGTGTGTGTCTGCTTGGACATCCTTTTCTGGTGCATGCTTGGTAGGGCCATAAATCATTAAGATTTGTAATAGGAACCAAGGAACTTCACTTGAAGCCAAAGCAAATTTTTACACCTCTGAATGAAAATTGTGGATTGTGGAAATATCGAATATTGTAGAAGAGACCTTATAAATGGATACGATCACCCCTAAGAATCGGTTCGTTTCGGCCCTAACCGGGCATCACCATTTCTGACTTTTGTTTTTAAATGCTTAGGAAACCGAGTTGCTTAGCGATAAATAAATTTGATTGCTTTTTGCTATGAATCAAGGATTCGAAAGAAATTTTGATGTGAAACATCTTTAATTTTCGTAAGGGAAGATTTTAGAAGGAGTAAAATGTGAATTCAAGCACAAGAGTACTGAGTATCGAGTCCTTGGAATCAAGTACTTAGAATCGAGTACTTAGAATCGTGTACTTAGAATCAAGTGCTGAAAATCGAGTAACTAAAATCGAGTACTGAGAATCAAATACGAAGTGTCGAGTACTTAGTATGAAGACCTAAGTATTAATTACTTAGCATCGAGTACTGAGTATCGAGTACTTTGAACCGAGTAATTAGAATCGAGTACTCAATATCGAATACTGAGAATCGAGTACTTAGTATAAGGTACTTAACATCGAGTACTTGTCATTCGAATACTGAGTTTTAAGTACTGAGTCTCGAGTACTTAGTATTGAGATTGAGAACTTCAAATCAAGTACTGAGTATCGAATACAGAATATCGCGAACTTAGTATCGAATTCTTGGTATCGAATATTGAGTATCAATTATTTACTATCAAGTACTTCGTAACGAGTACTGAGTATAGAGTATTTGGCATCGAGTACTTACTATTGAGTACTTAGTATTAAGCACTGAGTATCGAGTTCATAGTAACACACAACCACTAGAATGTGAAAGGCGGAGCATATTGTATACAGCATCTTTTAACATCAAGGCCCCGTGAGAGTAACACTTTTTTTTTATTAACTTTAAAAAATAGCAAATTCTTGCCAATTCGCTATAATTCACTAGAGCAATGGAAATATATTTGTACACATCTCATAGGTCTACTTCGAAAGGCAGGAGCTCTCCTCTGGTTATGGGGGCGTATGTAGCTTACTGCATCTCAAGTCGACTCACACCTCCACGTGGTAACCCCTGGTAACAGAGCGATGCACCCGCAAAGCTGCTGGCTAACGTGAGTGGCGATCCTACCCTGGGACAAATAAGGGGCGCTACTTCGGGCTTGGCACCCGATTATCGTCTATTACATTTGCCAATGAAAACTGTAACAATGCCTCGGAATCGAACCCTTAAGCAAAATCTCACAGACTCCAAACCAGCAAATAAATTTTCTTCGTTAAAAAATTGCACCCTAAAAAACAAAACAATCTTCAAACAAAATTAGATTAGATAAAATAAGTACAAAATGTTCTTTGCTTGAGTCAATAAAATTATAAAGCTTTTTCAATTTGTACTTGAACCGAGGTCGCCGTAATTCCAAATGGAATCAATTAATCAAAATCCACAGATCAAGAAGGTATAGTTGAAGGCCCCAAATCTAACAGCAGTCCCTAAGCTAGGTGTTTAAACAAATAAGAAATTTTGAAAACCAATTGTTATAAAAATTAGTTTCATTTTCATTAAGGCCTCAACATTATTTTATGGAGTCGAAATCTTTGGAAGCTGCGATGCAAGTAGCATGCACTAGTTACAAGTAACTTTTAATTCCATTGCCAGATATACTTTTTTTGCGACCGACAACCCACCGACCATATAACGCCATACTCTAATAGCATTTTTGACCTCAATTTAAAATCATGGACTTGCGTTACAATTCTTGTTTTTCTGCCCAAAATGATAACCACTAGAGAACCTTCATATATATTTGATATATAAAATTTTGCAGCCTCGAAAAGAACACATAAACTTATATGTCCCAGAATACACCTATCAATGTCTGAAAATCACTTTTTCGTAGCCGCAGCTCGTAGTTGGAACCAACTCCCACAAATCTATATGTATAAAAATGAATGTTTGTCTGTCTCTCTGTCTGTTCCTTATGACTGCCTAAACCGTTCATCCGATTGCGATCAAACTTTGGGAAATGGTAGACCGCTTGCCCGGGAAGGTTTGTAAGTTGGAAAAATGGCCGAGTAATGGTCCAAAAACCACGAAATTAGCTAAATTATGCCGTCCATCCGATTGTAATGAAATTTTCGGGATTGGTTATACGCTTGCCCTGAAAGGTTTCTAAGTTGAAGAAATGAGCGGAAAATGGTCAAAAAACCGCGAAGTTTGTCAAATTTCCCATTGCGATGAAACTTTTACACATCGTTGGACGCTTGCCCGGGAAGGTTCTAAGTTTAAGAAGTGAGCGGGAAATGGTCCCGCGAAATTTAAAAAATAATACCATTCATCCGATTGCAAGGTTGCAAAGGTTTCAAAGTTGAATAAATAGGTGGAAAAAGATCCAAAAATCGCGAAATGTGCTAAACTATCAAATGATCATATTTATGAAAGCGCTTAATTTTGAGATTACAATGCAGGCGTTGGTAAATGGAAGATGCAGATTGAACGGTCCAAAATGCTAGGAGGTGGAAACCAAAGGGTCAAAAAAGTGGCAAAATTTGAAAAATTTTAACATTTTCCATTTGAGCCCAGATTATGAAGAAGACTTGACAGACGGCAATTGTAGACGGGTAAGTAGGATTAAACGGTCTATCTGTCGGGAAATTCGCAAAATTTTCATATGAGTTTAGATTATCATGAAGACGGTTAAATTGAGGTGAAGATCGAGCGTGATTTTTCATTGGATTTCCAACAATAAGTGCATAAATGAAAAAGGATATAATCTAAAAATTAATGTTTGTCTGCCTGTAAGTCTGTCTCTTAGAGTGAGAGTGTGACTTTTTTGTCGAAAAAATTAGAACTTTTAATTTCTGATCAACGCTTAACATTTATAATTTCAATCATATAAATCCATTTTTGCGCAGTTAAGCCTCCCAAAAAAAAACGTTCGATTGGTCGATCTATGTCTCAAGCACAAAAGAAAAAGGCAAGACGAGCTTCTGAAACAAACGAGCAACGAGATGCAAGATTGAAAACTGACCGCGAAAAAAATGCCCGTTCATCGTAAGCGAACGAGCAACAAGAAGCAAGAGTGGAAACCGACCGAGAACTGCACGCGAGAGCCCGTGCATTGGAATTGAACGAGTCAATTAAAGAAAAAATAAACAATTGCAAAATGCACTTAAAACAATTATTTCCGTTGGTTTATTTTTATAATAGGGGAAGAACAGAACAAAATAAACAAATAACTCCGTGCTACAACAGTGCGAGAAAGCCTGGGAAATGACCTAGCGTACGGTGTAGAGCAGGTCGCGTATAGCATACTTGGTTTTCCTCGGGGACCACAAAATCTGAAAATATGGCTCATTTTGATCACTTAACATGAAATAACTCGCTAATGGACCATCTGATTTTCTATAAACTTGTTAATTCCGATAGCAACGAGAAGATTCTCGTATATTTTATTCAATGTTTTTATAGAGGTAACGCGATGTCTAATAAAAACGAGTTACAGATCTGGTATTTACAACTTTTTATAAATTCATACTTTTACCCTTGCTGGCTTAACAAAATTGCTCCAAGCTATTTTTTCTTAGATTATATTATTATAGTCCATTTAGTTCTTCGTCAGACAAATGTTGTTTAGATGAATTTTGTTTTTTCTAGTTTTCTTTTTTAATGTGTTTACGGAATAACTTTTCAGTTAACATAAAAGACAATAAAAGTATACTTTCCGAATGTTCGGTGGGAAATTTAAATATACTTTTTCATAGTCACGATGTTGGACTGTTTGGGAGCTGTTACCTTGTGAGGCCATGATAATCTCCGGTCAAATCAACAATTAATTCTTTCATCCTGACTACAATAGTACCATCTCTTCATTTTGTTCATTCCCACTTGGATTTTTTCCCATGTAACTTGGAACAATTTAGCTACGAGCAACGGGTCAACGGTTTCATCAAGAAATAGCAGAAATCGAATAAACGATAAAGTAACATAGATCCAGTCAGAATACTCTCCACTTATTGCTGGGGTTTAATGAAAGAGGGTAATGACACAACATTAAAACGCTAGAGGTCTTCTGCACATTTTCGAAGCAGCCAAGTGAAAACACAATTACTCCACCAATTAAAACATAAAACAACTGGAATTTTGGAATTTGCCCAAGCGCATCTATTTTTAATTGTGTCTATAACTAGAAGGGGTATATGAAGACTAACAGTGTTGCATCGTGAACGATTTGGGGCTTTAAGAAAATACGGTAATGCGAGTTATATTTTTTATCAATAAGAAACTTGATATTACAAGAAGTCCACATACTCTGTGTTTGGTACATCTCTTTTTGAATTTTTTTCCTTACTTTCTCGTTGGCTTCGTTTGCCCAGTGTGGACTTGAATTATCATTTGCCCATTAAGTTTGGTGAAAATCAATTGGTATTTGCTATATCCTACATCCTTGAAATACGAGCTGCCAATGTATCCCATAAAATGTCCTATATGTCAGGAGTGGCAAAATTTAAAATGCAACGTGATGTTGAAGTATGTATATAATGGTTTTCCATTTAGCTTTGGACGCTTTGGCTCTTATTATGTTTGAGATCAGTCGATCTCCGTCCCTTAGTGTAGGTGTACAATATAGAGTATACAATTCAATTCAAAAAAATAGGGGAAAGTTAACATCGGCTCGGCCGAAGTTTTGTATACCCTTGCAGCTTCCATTGAAAACAAAAAAGTTTTTCTAAGACTACTTTTGGACATTACTTTTCTATGGGATCTATACTATAAAGATGTCTGATTTCGATTAAACTTGGTGAAATCATGGAAAAGCATAATACACTGTTTATTGCGAATTTTGGAGGCGATCCCATTTAAAACAAAAAGTTTTTCTCACTAGAACTTCTTTTTCGACCGATCATTCATACTGCAACTATATGCTATAGTCATCCGATTTTGATAAATTTTTGTAGAAATGTGTCCAAAGTATATAAAATAAGTGCAATGAATGGACGTTTTCATTAAAAACAAAAAAAATTTTCCTAACTCGAACTTGTTTTTCGACCGATCGTTCCAATGGGAGTTATATGCTATAGTCATCCGATTTCGACCAAACCTTGAAGAATATTGTAAAAGTATATAAATACTAAAACAAGTTTTTCAACCGATCGTTCCTATGGGAGGTATATGCTATAGTCATCCGATTTCGACCAAACTTAGTGAAATCATGGAAAGGGATAGTAAACTAAGAAATACGTATTTTGGAGGCGTTTCCATTAAAAACAAAAAGTTTTTTCTTTAAACTTGTTTTTCAACCGATCGTTCCTATGGCAGCTACACGCTGTAGTCATCCGATCCGGCCGGTTCCGACAAATGTGCAGCGTATTTGTACCAAAAGACTTCATGCGAAGTTTGGTGAGGATAGCTTTAAAATTGGCTGGGGAGATAGCATAGAAACAGACGGACAGACGGACAAGGCAAAATCAACTCAGCTCTTCATGCTGATTAAGAATATATATACTTTATGTGGTCGGAGATGTTTCCTTCTATGCGTTACAAACATCCGGACAATTTTATAATACCCTCTGCAAGGGTATAAAAAAAAACACCAGCCAATAATCGATTTGGCAAAGATAACCTGAATAAGAAGAGATGGTACTACAGTAGTCAGGAAGTAAGTACCTCACAAGATAACAGCTCCCAAACAGTCCAACATCGCGAAAAATATATATAATTTATGTGACTATGAAAAAGTGTATCTAAATTTCCCACCAAACACTCGGAAAGTATACTTTAAGGGTCTTTTATGTTAACTGAAAAGTTATTCCGTAAACACATTAAAAAAGAATACTAGATAGCCGATGTCTGCTCAGAAAAACGCGAATAACTTCGGCAAACGGTACCCAAATTCATCTAAACAACATTTGTCTTACGAAGAATTAAATGGACTATAATAATATATTCTAAGAAAAAATAGCTTGCTGCAATTTTGTTAAACCAGCAAGGGTAAAAGTAGGAATTAAAAAAAAAGTTGTAAATACGAGATCTGTAACATTTATCAGCCATCGCGTTACCTCTATGAAAACATTGAATAAAATATACGAGAATCTTCTCGTTGCTATCGGAATTTACAAGTTTTTAGAAAACCAGATGGTCCATTCGCGTGTTATTTCATGTTAAGTGAGCAAAATGAGTACAAAACGGTTTTTGGGCCATATCTTCAGATTTTGGGGGTCCCCGAGGAAAACCAATTATGAGGAAGTGCTATACGCGACCTGCTCTACAGCGTACGCTGTCATTTCCCGGGTTTTGCACTTTTGTGAAATTTGTATCACTGTGTAATCAATGTATAGAATTAAGATTGGACAAATTTTATATAAATTCTAATAAGTCTTAACAATTGGGACTAAACACACTAATCAATTCAAACATGGTATAGCTCCCATACAAAAAATAGGTCTGAAAAAAGGTCTCAGTGAGAAAAACTATTTTGTTTTTAATGGTACCGTCTTAAAAATTGGGTTTTCATTGTTTTTTATGCTTTCACATAATTTTACTTAGTTTTTTGCAAAGTCTGGTTAGTAAAAAAGTTGTTTTTTTCATTTTTCAATGTAACAGTTCTTTAATTTGGACACAAAATAACACAGTGTTACAAAACAAAAATCAAACATGCTTTTTACGAGACCCAGTACATATTGTCGGACAGGTCGAGCATAGCATTTCCTCATAATCGGTTTCTTCCTAACATACCAAAAATCTGAAGTTATGGCACAAAAACCGCTTTTTTCATTTTTTACTCATTTAAATTGAAATAACTCGCGCAAGGACTGTCTGATTTTTTTTTATAGCCTTTGAAATTCCGAAAGCGACGAGAGGAATCTAAAGAATGGCAAACAATGGTTTGACATATTTAGCTTGATGGCTAAGAAATGCGGTTACAGATCTGGCACTTTCTCATTTTTTTTCGAAATGCCTTCTTTGACCCCCACTGGCTGCTCTATTTTAATCTATGCTATTTTTTGTTATGTTTTATTATATAAGCCCATTTAATTCTCCGTTGAACAAATGCTGGCCAAATTAATTTGGTTACCGTTGGACGAAGTTATTCCTGTTTTTCTGATTACACATCGACAATCCAGTATTGTTATACTCTGTACCAAAGGATACTCTATGTATAATAAGTTTGTGCAAAAGCTGTCCGTCTGTCCGTCTGTCTGTCCGTATGAACTCACAGATCTCAGAGATGGTAAGAGATAGAGGTTTGACGTGTATGGGACTTATGCTTCTTATACTTGCAGACAGATCAAGTTTATTTTTAATTTTTGCCACGCCCCCTCCCGCCCCCGCAAATTGGAAAAACGTCATATTTCCCACAGTTTTATAGATAGAAGGTTCGTTCCTTCTGGACACATTTAGTAATTATGATTAATAATCGATCCGCCAAGGGAATGGTAGAGATCGGATGAACGGTTGTCGAGTTATAATGAAAACAAACAATTATGGGCAGCACCGGTCGCAACGGTGATGGGCAGCACTTCACACAGGTACAGAGTATGTTATAGTCGGGCTTGACCGACTTTCTTTCTTGTTTTTAAGTGTGTTTACATATTGGGGTATGCGTTAACATGAATGTCCCTAAAAGTATAATATGATTTCTTTGGCGGCAAATTTAAATAATTCTTATCAAACACCTAAAAACGAAATTAACGTATATGTTGCACAATTTCTGGACCAAGATTAGCATACTCCGAATAATGTTACCCAAGACATTTTAGTTTAGCGAATCCAATAGCATTAAGCAATAGTGACTATTTTGATAACCTGTACCAAAGGTAAGAAACTCGCAAATTTGTTTCGTTCATCCGATTGCGATGAAACATTGTGGAATGTTTGGACGCTTGCCTGCGAAGTTTTCTCAGTTAAACCAATGTGCGGAAGATGGTCAAAAAACCCCGAAATTGCAAAATCATCATATGAGTATTTATGAAATACGATTTAATAGACGGCTAAATAGGAGATGAGATCGAACGTACCAACAATCCGCTATATTTGCAAAATTTTATAGAAAGTTATATGAGTTTATTTTTGATAGATGTCAATTGTAGACGGGTAATACTCTATTATAAAAAAAATCATATGAAAATTTGACTAATTTCGCAATTTTTTTGAACGTTTGGTTTACTCCTCCTATTTACCTATCTACAATTGCCTTATATTAAATCTTCAAATCTAGGCTCAAATGAAAAAATTGCAAATTCGCAACATTTTGGACCGTTTAATTCACATCTTAAATTTGGTAACGCCTGCATTTTAATCTAAGCATTAAGCGCTTTTATAAATACTCATATGGTAATTTTTCAAATTTCGCTTTTTTTTTATCATATTATATAACCTTGGCGGAATCAACTCCGAGATAGAGGTTCGACATTTATGAGTCATAAGCTTCTTTTATTTGCAAGCAGATCTTTATTCTCAATTTAGGCCACGCGCCCACCCGACCGCATATAGTATGCGATCCCGACTTTTAAAGCTATGACCATTTTTTTTTGGTATTGCAAAAGTAGCAAGTCTCGGGCTTGTGATTTGCTGCGCGATGCCAAGTCATGGGTCTCGAAAATGGCAAGCACTGAGAGCTGCATTTTCTCGATTGCTTCAGTTTTAAAGCAAACGTTGAGCAACAGTACTTTGATTCGTACCTCGCACTTTTAATATAATTCCGATCGAATATACAATTAAAAGCTTCAACAATAGCTTTATTTTGAATAAGCCAATTTCGCGGTTTTGGGACCACTTCATACCTGTGGTACAGGGTATAAAAATAGTCACTATTGCTTAATGCAATTGGATTCGCTAAACTAATATTTCTTGGGTAACATTATTCGGAGAATGCTAGTCTTGGTCCAGAAATTGTGCAACATATACGTTAATTTTCTTTTTAGGTGTTTGATAGGAATTATTTAAATTTGCCGCCAAACAAGTCATATTATACTTTTTGGGGCATTCATCTTAAAACATACCCCAATATGTAAACACACTAAAAAACAATACTGGATTGTCGATGTGTAATCAAAAAAACAGAAATAACTTCGTCCAACGGTAACCAAATTCATTGGGCCAACATTTGATCGACGGAGAATTAAATTGGCATATTTAATAAAACTTAAAAAAAATTGGGGGAAAGTTAACTTCGGCTCCGCCGAAGTTTTGTATACCCTTACAGTTTGTTTTTCAAAATAAGACTACTTTTCGGACTTTACTTTTCTATGGGGGCTATACTATATAGATATCCGATTTCGACCAAACTTAGTGCAATCATGGAAAAGCATAACGAACTGATAATTTCGAAATTTGGAGGCGATCACACTTAAAACAAAAAAGTTTTTCTCTCTAGAACTTCCGATTTTGATCAAACTTTTCAGAATCGTGTAAGAGCATATAAAACAAATACATGCCAATTTAGAGGACATTTCCATTGAAAACAAAAAAGTTTTTCTAACTAAGACTACTTTCCTGACTCTACTTTTCTATGACAGCTATACTATATAGATGTACGATTTCGACCAAATTTAGTGGAATCATGGAAAAGCATAGTTAACTAAGAAATTCGAGGTTTGGAGGCGATCACACTTAAAACAAAAAAGTTTTTCTCTCTTGAACTTCCTTTTCGACCAGCTATGTGCTAGAGTCATCCGATTTTGACAAAACTTTGTAGAATTGTGTAAAACTATATAAAATAAATATATGCCAACGTAAGGACGTTTCCATTAAAAACAAAAAAGTTTTTCTCACTAGTACTAGTTTTTCGACCGATCGTTCCTATGACAGCTATATGCTATAGTCATCCGATCCGGCCGGTTCCGACAAATGTGCAGCGTATTTGTACCAAAAGACTTTGTGCAAAGTTTGGTGAGGATAGCTTTCAAACTGACGGAGGAGATAGCATAGAAACAGACGGACAGACGGACGGACAGACGGACTAGGCTAAATCAACTCAGCTCGTCATGCTGATCAAGAATATATATACTTTATGTGGTCGAAGATGCTTCCTTCAATGCGTTACAAACATCCGCACAATCTTATAATACCCTTTGCAAGGGTATAAAAATCGCATAGAATAAAATAGTGCAACCAGTGGGGGTCAAAGTAGACATTTCGGAAAAAAAAGGAGAAAATGACAGATCTGTAACCCGCATATCTTAACCATCAAGCTAAATATGACAAACCATAGATTATCATACTTTAGATTCCTCTCGTAGCTATCGGAATTTCCAAGGCTATAAACAATCAGACAGTCCATGCACGAGTTATTTTAATTTAAATGAGTAAAAAATGCAAAAAGCGGTTTTTGGGCCATAACTTCAAATTTTGGGGGTGTTAGAAAGAAACCAAGTACACTCAGAAAAAACCCCGGCCAGCATTTTAAATGAAGCGGCATTGAATTTAACCCGTTTTGTACTTAAAATTTCAAATATGATTCGTTTCTAGGTTTACTTAAATTAAGAACGAAACATACTAAAATCGTAAAACAAATGCTATTATTATTGAAATGAGAACAAATGTTCTTGAATCAAGAACATTTTGTACTTACAGGTAGTTCAAGTACAAAATATGCCAGATTGAGTATAAAATTAAATTATATTGCTAGCTCCGAAAAGTGTGCAATGTAAAATGTAAATTATTTTTAAGCGAGTGTTCTTAAAACTCCCAGCTGATTCAAACGGGTTAATTTCTGACCTACAATAGTTCTACCAAAGAGGTTTATTTATGGCCCTTGGATATTTCCAGCCTTCTTTGGTTCAATATTGAGAACTCTTTTTAGGAGAACTTGGGAATGGGCTCAAACCAAGAACAATTTGAACTTGTTTGAGATTCTCATTTTTTTTTTTTTGGCTGACATTAGAAATTACTGGAATTTGGGTAAGAATATTTTGTACTATTTTGAGTGAAAAAATGCTGAAAAAGCTATTCGCTACCAAGGGTGCAACTATGCTCTTCATATTGAAACAGGTCTGTTATATTTGACAACGGTGTGCACTCACGTACATTCAAAGGGTTAGAGCAGCAGAAGGCGGCATCTTGGAGAGGGCACTTCAAGAGGGGTGAACGGATCGGCAGTGAATAGATGTATCCATTAACATACGGACCCCATTCAGGAAAATGTCTCATATAGGGACTACAAGAACTCCTAGAAATTTGGCTGAGCAAAGCACCACCCGAACGAGCTTAAAACTCTAATTGGAGAGACCTAAACTATAATGAGAAAATACACTGCAACACACACTAATGCGAGCTGAACGAGCGCCTCACAACATAAGCACACAGGGACAAACACGAAGCACCTTATGCAACCTCGAGCTGTTGAAGAGCGGGGGGGGGGGGGGGGGGGGGGTAATTTATGCAATGGCCCAATTACAAGGAAGTTAGAAGTCTGCATCTTAAGCAACGCTTTGAAGGGGGGGGGGGGGGGGGGGGGGGGGGGGGGGGGGGGGGGGGGGGGGGGGGGGGGGGGGGGGAGTAGGGGTGGTTGGGGGAGATGGGGAGGGGGGGGGGGGGGGGGGGGGGGGGGGGGGGGGAGATTGGGGGGGGGGGGGGGGGGTTTGGGGGGGGGTGAGGGGGAGGTGGAATATTAGAAAATTAAATATCCAAATCTGGTGGCTAAGCCATGCCTCAACAAATAATTGTATATATATGTCTTAAACCATCTGTTAGCTTTTTGTAATAAAAACTACCTCACTACTACCTAATAGTGTTAATCGGGCTTGACATATCGCCATTACCACCTAAAAGTTCGTTCAAAAATATTTTAAAATAATTCGAAGTGTACTTAATATATCCCGAAATAGTCTTAAATCAAGTATTTTGGAATTAAAAAATCGTTCTTGTTCCAAGAATTTAGTACTAGGATCAAGTATTTTCGTCCTTACCGTACTATCGACACTGTTTTTACTTAATTCAAGTACTAAAATTAACGGTTTTTTTTCTGAATGTATGAGGCAATGTTACTCTACCTGCTCGACACCAAGCGGTGGGTCAATTCAAAAGTATATTTTCGCTGTAACAGGGTGTAATATTTATATGCTTTTATCAGATTTTGCAAAACTTGGTCAAAGTCATTATATCAAAACGAGCATTTGCAAGGGTATTAAAGCTTTGGCATAGCCGAAGTTAGCTTAGCCTTCTCGTTAGGTTTATTTTATTACAATGATCAGGAAAAAAATCTACATTTTTTTTTCAAAGTTGATTGGCAAAAATATCATATTTTTCCCCTACAATTACATGAATAATGCAACTTCTCAAGCACATTTGCATCTTTCCATCTTCTCAGGTACAATTATTCAAGTAATTTTAAAAGTAATTACAATTTGAAATAATCATTGAATAATCGTAATTCCAAGTTACAAATTCGAATACTCAAAAATTCGTAATCAAGAACTGTTTTTTCCATGTCTGAATAATCGAGATTATTGTAGTGTAGCGAATTATTGTAGTGCTTAAATTGGGAAATAAACAACATTGCTAGTGAAGTAATTTTAATGTTAAATATAAGTTGTCATTCATGTCTGGGCTATGTGTAACATACCTGACTGCTCACCCTCTGTGATAATAGCTTTAGTTTGTGTGTGCGTCCTGTGTGTCTTAGATCATTCTTAAGGGGTCCAATGCTGGGCCTTGTAGTGTTAACTTTGTAAAGTTACTCCTTTCTCTGTCTTCATCTAGACCTGTTTGTCCCGTCTCTGGAGAGGGCTAAAGGCTTCAATTCCAATTCAGAAGAATTTCAGTATCCATTCTCATTCTTGTAAAGTAGAAAAACTAACGCATCTCAATGCAACTTTTCTAACAATAAAACCAGAGCAACATGTGTTAAAACAGTCTAAAAGATATTTTAGAAAAAAGATGATTGGCTCAGTGTACTTTTTAACTACTGCTAGAACCAGAGTAAAGCCTTTTACAGTCAACCAGAAATTCTTTGGAAAAAATTACAAAATCTTAATTTTACACACTTTATTTTATAAGGCCGGGTCCCTGTTCTCACTAACTTGTCGTGGCGTCCGAGGGCCCTTATTGTTTTTCTACTATAAATGACTTCAAGTTTTGTCTAAGTGGTTCTGTACGCGTGCGTCATTGTTAGTCGTCGCTGTCCCAGGAGACGTGTCGGTTGTCTCTAATAAGTACTCGTATTAACCGTTGGGCCAAAGGATGGTTTGTTTGACCATCAAAATCAAATGTATTCATTAAAAACCATTGAAGCCCAAAATTTTAATACACCATTACGACGAGGGCCATTAAAATACTGAAAGAATCGCAAAAAATTTTGAATAAAAAACAGAAATTTATTATGTTCAAGAACTTTTAAAAAAAAACACTATTTTATTTGCGTTCGTAGCTTAGGTGCATTTTAATTCTTATTTTTTAAAATTTTGAAAGTGGTTGATCTCAGGACTCTACATTTCTCCATAAGTCATAAACAGACCTTCCTTTCAAAAACTAAAACCTGCTCTCTCACAAGAACCAACTTATCCAGCCAAAATGTTTTCCTCAAAAGGCAATTTTTGTAAATCCATCAGCATCTTAAAACAATTAGAACACCCCTCAGTTTAACATAAAACTTAAAAAAACACTCAAATTGATGTTTAAAATCATGAAAATAAATATATATATGTTTAGGCTTGGTTTACGTGCAATTGTAGTAGTGATACACAACGTAATGTAAAACATAATTAATTAATAAATTAAAAGTACAAGCAGAATTTCTGGAAGCATTTTAAAATGTAGAACCTAGCGGCTGCCAAAATAACCATCAGTTGGATCAAAAAAGAGTTTAAGCTAAGATTGTAGTAGAAAATGTAAAATTTATCAATGTAAGTGCCAAATTAAGCCATATTTTACGTCGGGTTGTAAGATTTGAACTAAAATTTGATTATTTCTGAAGTCATTGAAACAGAAATTCTTGATTTGATTATAGTTCCTCTCATCAAAATCGGTAACAGATCAAATTGATCAACTTTAATTTCAGTGAGCAGAGCTTAAGGGGGAAAAACACTTTGCGGAAAAAAATGTTCGACTTTTTTTTTTTGCATATTTTTGTAGCTTGGATATTCAAAAATATCCCCCTAAAAGGATTTTCAAAAATTCGAAATAGTTTAGAAGATACAGCGCTTTTAATGACTCAAGGTGACCCAATTTTCTTAGCAACTGCAAACCTTAAACGCGTTTATCTCGAAACCACGTTTTTCAAACTGGTGGCCACGATTCAGAGGAAACCAGTGGACCGATTTTGCTCCGGAAGGGCTTATACGACCTTTTTTTTATTCATCATTTTTCGGAGGCCGATAACTTTCTGAACGGCCCTCATATTGACAAAAAAAAAATTTGTATTTTCCTTTCATTCATTAACTATTTAATAAAAAGAACAAAAAACAAAAAAATCTCTTATACTTTTTTTTCTGGAATTTTTTAAAAAAAAAACCATCTACTTTTGCTCATCGCAAAGTGTGTTCCCCCCTTAACTAAACTAAGATTTTTGGGTAACCTAAAGTGCAACACACAGACATCTCCTTGATCGCAAAGCATTTAATGAAGTTTTGGTAAGCTACACAAGTCAAGTCAGGAGAAATAAAGCTTGTTCTCTTCTTATGCGTGATCACTAACACTCACCGTATTTCGCTGCTCTCCCTCCGATCGGGCCACATTAAGTTTATCTTCTTCAAAAAATTTCCAACTAACTGGCTCAGTTTGATTGGGCAAATTGTTTTTGAAATCAGTTGCTTGGCATTTTGTGTGATGCGTCGACATTTGCCCAATGCTCGCAAAAGTTTCATAAAAGACACCGACACTTCAATGCACTCGCACTTTTAGCCGCACATCCCACACGCTGGCATCGCGATCGCCACGTAGACGACCTCCACCACCGAAGCGACTTTTTATAGCACCAACACAAAAACAAAAAAACAACAACAGCATCAACAAAAATATCTTGCGAAATTCTGAATTTCGATTTGTAAATTTGACAAAGTATTTTGGAAATGTTGTGAATCGAACGGAATTCAGTTTCTGGCCGAATATCTCATACTTTGATTGTCCGCTGGCCGTGTTGTACATGGACCGCACTCGTGCACGCCTGCACCACAACTGATGGCAGATTTACTTGGCCGGAATATTAACAAAAATTTCGCCAGAAGACCTTTCAGTCAGCCGGGCCAGGCCAGTCAGCCAGTGGCAGTAGGCGAATGTGCTTCGTGT
This sequence comes from Lordiphosa collinella, assembly GCA_018904265.1. Lineage (NCBI taxonomy): Eukaryota > Metazoa > Arthropoda > Insecta > Diptera > Drosophilidae > Lordiphosa > Lordiphosa collinella. The sequence continues at coordinate 80,946 of JAEIFV010000586.1, read as the reverse complement.
GGCCAAAAGCTTTTGCCGAAGAACGGGCAAAGTTTCACTCAAACTTCGTCGGGGCGTTCGCACTGGCTGTGCTGGGCTCGGGGCTGGTTTGTTTACGTTTTCGGTGTGGCAGGCCCAAAACCCGAGCGAAGGGCATGCAACACGTGGTTACGGGCAGGCGGCTTACAAGTGGTTGGCGGTCGGCCAATCTATGGCAGAGAGATTTTCGATGTCAATCGGAGTATAATAATATTTCTGGGCTTTGTTGAGGGAAAATTAAATTGTTGAAAAAAAAATAACAAAATGCCTTACAACTCAAAAAATATGGAAAAGTTTCATGCCCGCTAATTGCTCGGCCATCAAACAAACCATTTAGATTTATCATCACACAAATTTGACATTTTTTTTAGGATCTAACATAAAATTCTTAATATTTTGGCTGGAAAAGTATATTCGAAAAAGCGTTTTAGAAATTATTACTTAGCTTAGGATATTATGATTTTGAGAACAAAAGTAAAGTAATAGTAAAGTCCTAACATGTCAACACACGGTAAGGTTATTATATCTATCGACATAATCACTTTGATTACCTTCCAATCATCATTAACAGAGAAGCAAGTGAAGTGAGTGCAAGCAATAGCAAATGAAATGAGTGAATGTCTGAACTGAGAATAAAAACAAATAATTTACTTTTCAGTCCCTAAGGGCCAAATAGTGCTTCTTTCAATCTCTTGGCTTGTATGCTCCAAACTTTTGCACAACACAAAAAGGGATCTACAGTTTAAGCCCATGTCCCGAGGCTGGATCGAACCCACGAGCGGGCACATTATCTTATCTATTTATTCAGGTCCTTTTTTTAATTGTTATCTAAATTTTCTATCATCTGTCAATGGCAAATTTCTTTAGATTGAAGTGTACATTCATTTTAACTTACTTTGTGTAAGTGTGACTTTGTGTAAGTCTGATTATAGGAGGGTTGATTGTGATGATATCTCTTCTAGTTCCGATCCCTTGTGGGACATAGGGCATCAACCACTCCTCTCCTCCAGCGAACTCTGTTGTTGGCCGTCGCTTTCAGTTCTCCCCAACTTTTCCCGATGCTTTGCGCCTCTCTACCGACAGTCCTCCTCCAAGTTTCTTTAGGTCTGCCACGTGACCGCCCGACTCCGTCCAACGGGTTCCATTCCATTGCCTTCCTTGCGATGTTGTTCTCGTTTTTTGCAATGTATGCCCTATCCAGCTCCATTTCATCCTGCGTATTATGGTGTCGACACTCTCCATATTCGCTCGTTCAAGTAGCTCAGAGTTCCGTATTCTGTCAGGCCAGAATATGCAGTAGATGCGTCGCAGGCAACGGTTTACAAAAGTTTGTAGTTTCGCCACTATGGAAGTTGTAATTTTCCAAGTGGAAGAACCGTATAAGAGCACTGGCATTACGTTGGACTTGAGGAGCCTGATTTTGAGCCAGTGAGGATAGGTCGAGCAACGCCAAACAGCTGACAGCATCCCATAGGCACCTTTAGCCTTTTGAAGGCGCACATCCACATCGAGCTCCGTCCCTCCATCAACAGCGACTACGCTTCCCAGGTAGCTGAATTGCTCAACTTGCTCAATTGGCTCTTCGTCCAAAACCAGAGCCTGGGATTGTCCGGAACGGATGCTGAGCGCTTTTGTCTTCTTCGTGTTGATTTTGAGGCCTGCCGACTTAGCTGAGGTGTCAAGGTGGGCTAGTGTATTAGCCAGGTCGCTTAGCCTATTTGAAAGGAGGCATATATCGTCTGCATAGTCTAGATGCCGCAGTCTTGTAGTCATTGACCACCCAATGCCGCTGTTGTTGGGAGCAGGTTGCATTGTAGCGAACACGTCTGCAACCACCATTATGAACAAAATGGGCGACAAAGCACATCCCTGCCGAACGCCGCTCAGGACTGGAAAAGGCTGTGATAGCATTCCACCGTGAAGCACTCTACACTGGGCGCTGTCGTATGTCGCTCTGATGAGGGAAATAAGTTTTTCCGGTATCCCTCTCCTTCGCAGTCCTTGCCATATGCACTCCCTGCTAACACTGTCAAAGGCTTTAGCGAAGTCCACAAAGGCCATGTGCAGGTCTGAGTTGAGTTCGGTGCATTGCTCGATCAGAATGCGCACAGTGTTTATGTGGTCCGTACACGACGAGCCCTGTGTGATGATATAAAATATGTGTAAAATTAGTGTATTGGTTCTGTCTAGTGTGTGGGGGGTTGCTAGGGTATTTATCTGTTTGGAAGTTCCCCAGGGAAAATCTTCTTGAGGCGTCGTCTTACTCTGCTTCCGGCTTTCCTTCGTCTAAGCAAGAGTGTTTTGGTGACTTCTCAACCTCTCCACGTATTTGTCTGCCTGTGTATTTTTAACGTCTCCAATCTTCGGCACATTGATATCGCTCTCTAGCAAATGTCTTGTGCACATATACCAGGGCGCTCACGATAGTTTGCGCAGACACCTGGACTGGAGGACACGAATCTTTGTCAGATGACACTTTGCAGCTATTCCGTACACTTGGATCTCATATCTCCAAGCTGGTGCTATAATTGCCTTGTAAATATGCACTTTGTTACGGAGTGAGAGTTTATTCCTACTGGAGAGCAGCCATCAGAGTTTCTTCACTCTGCCATAAAGTGATCTTACAAGAGCGTTGATATGGGTTCCGAGTGTAAGGCGCTTGTCCAGATATACTCCCAAGTATTTATGTCCAGGCAAGTGCAGTAATAGCTGCTCATTGAGAAAGACGCCAGGGCACTCATCGCGATGGCACATTTATCCAGGCTTAGCCCAATGTTCCATCGCTTAGCCCATCTGCTGAAGTGATACAAATATTGCTGAACGACATCGGTGGCATTATAGATGCATGGGTCTCTCGCCATAAAAGCAGTATCGTCAGCAAATGTTGCAATGAGTAAGTCTTGGGGGTCTTCAATTGGTATTGTTCCTCGTGTAGGCATGTCACAAGTGTAAAGAGAGCATAGGGTTGGTACGAGGACACTTTCTTGAGGTACACCAGCGCGTATTACCCTCGCACTGGAAACAGCTCCTTCCAAGATTACTGAGAAGGTCCGGTCCGAGAGGAAGCTTTTCACAAGAGAGTAAAGCTGAGGCGGAAGGATGTCTTTTACCTTGTAGAGCAATCCGTCATGCCACACTCTATCAAAAGCCTGTCTAATGTCAAGGTAAACCGCAACCACGTATTCCTTCGCCTGAAATCTGTCGAGAATAAAGTTAGTCACCCTATTCAGCTGCTCAGGGGTCCTTGTGACTTTCTAAACCCGAACTGAAAGGGAGGTATCCTGCCACAAACCCCATCGATTGCCATAATTCGGGCTAGTAGGCACCTCTCGTAAATTTTTGATATTGTGGTTAGGAGACTGATTGGACTGTATGACTCGACCTCCGACGGGCTTTAGCCAGCTTTATGGATCATAACGATCTTTTTGAAAACCTTAGGAAAGTGACCCAGTCGCAATGCCGCGTTGAAAATTTAGACCAGGAAGAACACCGCTTTTACTGGGAGGACTTTGGTGACCCTATTGTCAAGGCCATCCTCGCCTAAGGCTTTTTTATTGCTTAAGTTCTTGATTGGCCCTGAACCTCCTCCAGAGTAATAGGTGGAACTGGCAGCGTTAGTTGCCCTGGGGTGTTAGAGACAAGTCTCCTGCGGCTTACCGAAGTGGTTTCAAATGGCTTAAACTTTCCGCCCATTCCTGTGGAGATTTCGCCCAAGTACCGTCCGCTTTGCGGATTGGGAGTTTAGGGGCAGCCTGCTTCTTGTACCTTCTGGTGAGAGACCAGAGTGCATAATTTGTGCTGGCATCAGAGGTAACACCTTCTAGGAAGCGGTCTGTGGCATTCTGTCTGAACCTCGCGAACAGCTTTTTAACCCTGTTAACCTCTCTTTTGTATACTCTATCCACATTAGGGTCTCTTGTGCGAGAAAACTGCCTCCTCAGTCTCCTTTTGATGAGCAGTAGAGCATCGGGGGCAGGCGGAAGGCAAAAGTGTGGTCTGCGATCCTGAGGGGTTTCCTTTGAACGTGCTTTGAGCGCTGCCGCATGCACCTTATTCACGAAAATTGCATGTGCATCCTCTATATTCTCAGGGAGGGTTATCTCGAGGTTGAGGTCCAAAGTTCTTTCCAGGTCCTTCCTGAAAAGTGCCAGGTCAGTGAGAGTAACCGCCCATTTGTCACCCTTGTTCGAGGAGCTCGATCCAATTCAACCACAAGAGGGAGGTGGTCGGATGATAGGGCTTACTCCATCCTAATGCTCAGCTCATCAGGACGCAGTCCGTTGAATATAAAAGAGTCAATGGCTGGATAGACTGCATAGACTGCATCAAATAAATAACATGTTTAATTTTATTTAACATTGAAATTTGCTTTTTAGAAATTTTTCGCAAAACCAACCGAAGGCTGCCATATCAACCAAAACCGTCGTGCCACTGACGCCATCTACCGGACTTAGAAACGCCACATGGGAACAGCAACAGAGCAACAGATGGTCGAAGTGTAGACTCAATATGCGTTGATAGTAGGTACTTTGCCTTATCCTCACTTACCGCTAAGCCCATAAGTTTTGACTGCTTCTCTATCTCTGAGAACGCCAGTCTTACCACAGATTCGTCTTTGCCAATGATATCAATATCATCACCAAATGCAAGTATCATGTTATCTCTGGTAAAGATAGTGCCCGTTTTGTTAGCATTTGTGCACTGGCGCGGTATATATTAAAGATTATTATTAAAGAATTATTAAAGATTATTAAGATTATTATTAAAGAAGTCACACGATAAGGTGTAACCCTGCCAAAAACCTCTTTTGGTATCGAATGGCTCGGTGAGGTTGTTTCCTAATTTGATGGAGCTTTGTGTGCGTCATAATGCAAAGTCGAACGTTCTTTGCTGGTATACCAAAAGTAGAAAGGGCTTTAAAGAACTTTGACCTTATCGGTGTGTCAAAGGCGGCTTTATAGTCAACAAAAATTTGGTGGGTGGGTCTTCTCCAGGACTTGTCGCAGTGTAAATATCTGGTCCATGGTGGATTTGCCAGGTCTAAAGCTCCACTGAAAAGGTTCAATCAGTTCGCTCATTCTCGGCTTTAGACGTTCACATAGGATGTATGATAGAACCTTATATGCAATGGGAAGGAGACTTATCCCGCGGTAATTTGCGCAAGCTGCAGGGTCTCTTTTTTAAATATTCGGCAAAGTACACTTAGATTCCAATCTTCGGGCATGCTTTCTTTGGACCATATTCTCCACAGGACCTGGTGCATGGACCTAACCAGCTCCTCACCGCCAGCCTTAAACAATTCAGCGGGCAGCTCATCAGCGCTAGTAGATTTTATAGTTTTTAGCCATTTTAAGGCTAACCAGACTTCATTGTGGTCTGGCGGGTCAATCTCTATGCTATCGATTGGTGATGGCACTACTTCCCCAGAGGCGGCATTGTGTTCGTCATCACCTCCCAGCAGTTTGGAGAAATAGTTCCTCCATTTGTTTAGTGCCACTTGCGGATCTGTGACCCAATATACATTCTCGTCCTTTCATAGTGTGACTCTGGGCTTAAAACCTTTGGCTAGTTGCCTAATCTTTTGGTAGAACTTTCGAGTCTCACTCCTTCCGAACAGCACTTCGACTTCCTCTCTTATGCGCCTTTCCTGCTCATTTTTCTTCCTCCTGAAAAGGCGCTGTTCCTCTCTCCTTTTCACCCGTTATCGCTCCTTAACAGCCCGCGTTGCTCCCGACTGCAGAGTTCTCCTGTACATAACGTCTTTCTCTGCAGTAGCGTGGCGGCACTCATAATTGTACCAAGACTGTTTTCCGGTGTTCTCGGCAAATCCGAGAATCTCCTTGGCTGCCGTACTCATAGAGTGTGAAATATGCTTCCACTGTTCGCCTATACCAGAAGGGCCAGGTGGGGTTTCCCTGAGATGATAATCGGGTGCCAAGCTCGAAGTACCGCTCCTTATTTGTCCCAGGGTAGGATCGCCGCTCACGTTAGCCAGCAGCTTTGAGGGTGCATCGCTCTGTAATCAGGGGTTACCACGGGGAGGTGTGAGTCGACTTGAGACGCAGTAAGCCAGGATCGCGCTGGGTTTGCCATGTTAAGCCGATCAACTTTACCTCACAACATATGCCCTCATAACTTTAGGAGAGTTCCTGCCTTCCTAAAAAGCCCTCCTACTTAGATTAAGCTACTGCATATTAGGAAAAATTATCTTGAGATCCAGCAATCTAAAATTATTTCATGTACCTTGGACTTCGGAATTGTTTGGGTGCGACAGTCTGCGGATAAAACAAAGCGTTCTTTTACTTGCACTCGATTCTAGAATATTTGAAACAGAAAAGTCGAGTGCGGTACACACGTACCACACATTGCTCCTAACGTGTTTTTAGCTACTGCTATTTAGACAAGAATCAATGAATCTTTGAAGCAAATGAATCGAATTGATTGCAAGTTAGTTGTTTCGTTTGGCATATGAGACATTTCGATTAGTTAATAATACTTTGGTAAAGCCTAATACTGTGTACGAGTACTTAAAATCTACCGAAAATAGAATCCAAGAAGCAATGAACCAAGGTTCGAACCGACGCCTAGAATTTGATAAGATTATTACCTGTTCTTTGAACCGAACCATAAGTTATACGACGGCTTCCAGCCTTCAGACCGATACTTCTACCTAATTTTGAGGTATGTAACCCTTTGTTACAGCGCACATGGCCGGTTTCGCGGCTAAATTCGAGAAAGAGTAGACAATTGCATTGGCACATGATAGATAAAGGTATATGCGTTGACAACAACGACCACCCCATCCGCCCAATTTAAGGGAGGTAAAACATTGAGAACGAAAAATTCGTTTGATGGGACACAAAAATAAAAAGTGAACAGGGGCGTTAAAGCTGGTCAAGATCAAAGGTGTGTGTGAGGGGAGTCCCATAGAGAGAAAACGGGATTGGTAGAAAGCAGAGATGAAAAAAAAGAAAAGCAGAAGACCGAGGGGATTCAAATTTTATTTTAAAACAGCATTCGACCAAACGTTTATTAATTGGTAATGGTATTAAGCAAACAGTATTTAATCGAATTCGGAAAAAACAAAAAGTAAAACTTAGTACAAAAAGAGAAAAAATCAGGTAGAAAGAGCACAATTTATACCAAAAGAAAAAAAAAGTAGCGAGGGAGTAACGGGTTGATGAAGGATAGAGAGGAGGTCGGAAAACACGAAGAGGCAGTGATAAGAAAGGACGTAAAAAAGTGAAAAAAGGTGTTAAGTTAAAACAAAAGTGTTGGTTGGACATTATTGGCTTAAAGAGTGAGATAAAAGATTATTTAAGATTGTAAGATTTTTAAAATGAAAATAGTCACAGCGCTTTTCGTACTGAAATGTAAGTTATTTCACATTAGAAATCTCAAATGGTTCTTCAGCATGATAATAAAGATTACTCGATAAAACCTATCCAGCAATGAACCAAAGAACACGTGAGTCCTTCCCCTTAAGTGGGCTCCGCAATGGTGATTAAAAATTCAATGCGAAAATGCAGCCACTAAACTATGGTGAACTGCAGCGACAATGCTCCAAATGCTTGGATAATAAAATGAAAAGTTGATTAAAGTTTTGCCAAAAATGCGTAAATTATTCATTGTCTTTGTGTGTGTGTGTGCGAGTAATAAACCGCCGTTTTTAAGAGGGCAATGGAAAGGCGGGTGAGGGGTTGGGTCCCTGTGTGTGTGTTTATAAATTAAAAGCGTGTTCATCTTTGGCCAAAGTTCATAATTTTTGCGCCTTTCATTAGGGCGATGCTCAAAGGCGAGGGCGCGGCAAAGGGACACACATACGTGGGTCTCCCTTGGCCGGGTTTCTTCTAATTGTTCTTGCCAACAGCTGGTGCTGCTGCCACACACACACACACACACACAGACAGAGGGCGGTTCAAGGGGTCTGGAGGAGCATAGCCAAAGCTGGTCGCCACTTGTCTTTGTCTTTTGTTAACAGCTGCGGCCACTTTTTGCCAGCTGTGGCTTGTTGTTTCATAAATGTGGGCGTTTGGCTTCAGGCTTTTGTAGTGCCACACACACACACACACACACACACACACACTTAATTGTTCCCTAGAGCTAACTGGGCTGTGCCTTTTATGCATTTATAATTTGTAATTTTCCAACTTGTCTTCAACTGGATTTGGCAGCAGCAAATAATGAGCTAGCAAAAGAAAAGGACTTTTAATTGGAGTCAAGTAAATTATCGACAAACCCAAAACCTGGCACTGACAATTCACACAAATGTCCGGGCTCCGGACACACACGATGTTGTGGCTCCAAGAGTTGTGCAAACAATCATAAATAAAGCAAGCAATCAAACATACTGTTGAACACTGATTACCCTAATTTGTATGCCACAATTTGACACATAACAATTGACACTTAGTTACAATAGTAACAACCACACACAGATGGATGGGGATGGAGAGGCAGACTGGCAGTGGAAGCAGGGAGACATATACAAACTATTTGGCAATCATTTATTTTAGAGCCAATTGAATTTTAAGTAGTTAAACATGCATATGGCAAACATCTGTGGGGCTACAGACTAGAATATACACACACACACACACTTGGCCAGCTATTCATACGCATTCTCTATGAGCATGTGTATGGAGCCATACACTGAAACAAAAACTATCAAACGAAAGAATTGATCAGAACTTTTCATTAATCATATTTAACAATTGGCACATTTTGACTTAGTTCTGCACACATCAAAGACTGAAAAATCTAAGGTACACCCGTTAAGCTGTAGTGGAGGTGCACACGTGGACATATGAACATGAGTAAACATAGTTTCGTGCGTGAACATCCGAGATCCGTGCTGGTTTCGTCAGTGAATTTATGTAAAACATCGTGAATATAAGTTATGGAGTATTCACGAATTTTGTATACCCTTGCAGAGGGTATTATAAAATTGTCCAGATGTTTGTAACGCATTGAAGGAAGCATCTCCGACCACATAAAGTAAACACTCATGGACAATATAATAGGTGTGAAGTTTTTTTATTTTAAATATCGATTTAAATCGATATAAACATAACATTTAATAAGGAAGATATACTTTTTTATTAGTTAGTTAGTTTATTTTGGTATAACGTGGCTTGGTTTATAACCATCAGCCATAACTTAACATATTGAACACATTTTTTAGAATTTGAATTTAAAAGGAACAATAAGTAATAGAAAGAAAAAAGAAACATTTTGGTTTTTGGCTACTTAAAGATATTCATTTAAGATCGCAAGGCGTTATTTCAGCGCATGTTGTAGGAATGAAGACAGCATCTCCCAGTGTTCTCCGTTCAGCCAGCTTATAACCTCGATTTCCGATAGGTAAGGTTTGCTGAAGTACAAGCTGCGTAGTTCGCCCAAGATTGGACAGACCCCGATCAAATGCGCAGCATTCTCCGTTACATGTAGGTTGCAGAGAGTGCAGTCAGTGCTGATGGAGTTTACATGCGGCCCATAGTTCAGATTGAGCATTTCACATCGAGCGCGGCATATCATGGAGATAGATTGAATTTCTAAACGATCTTGAAAATAGTACAGAGTTCCAAGGTTGTGGTTCAGTTGGTTGTAGATGAGTCTGGACTCACTTAAGGACGCTAGGTGTAGAAAAATTTCCCTCTCTCGGAACTCGATGTTTTCCAAAATCTGCTTATGAGAGGCTTCCCAGGACTCTGGACGATCAAGGTCGATATCAATGTTACAAGCAGATGCTGTGGCTTGCCATTTCTCGCCTGAGTTTTGTTAGCTAACATCATGCCTGCTACAATACGGGGTAATCTCTCGCTGGGCATATCAAAGACTTTTCGGAAGTATTTGAAGTGAGTTTGGAGGCAGTGTATGTGGAGCGATGGTAGGCCGGTTTCAAGGTGTATGGCGTAATTAAGAGTTGTACTTGGAAGTTTGAAAAATACGTTTCATGAACATCCTTTGAAGGCGCTCAACTTCTTCATACTGGCTCCTTTTTTAATATGGTCACACTGTTTCGGTGCGAATTGGGTAAATTCCCGGAATTAATTAGCTTTCTGGGAAATATTGTGGATTGTTTTATTGGTTAGACTGCAAACGCGGCTGGTCAATAAAATAGGTGTATGAAGCAAAACATTAAGCTGTAGTTTATAAATACAATTATTTGGTTGCAGAAGGTAAGGTATTAGGAAAATATAACTAAATGGGGACTTAATAACCAATTGTATTAGATGAGCCGTGGGCGGAGGAGAGAAGGCTCATTCGACGACTCCGAGCTGAGGGAAAAACATATAAATCCATTGCCATGTTAATAAAACGTTCTCAAATCTTCGTAACCAATGCCTTTAAGCCAGGAAAAATAGGTGAAACTCGGGGAGCACCTAGAAAATCATAATCCAAAACGGACGATCGCATTAGACCTTAGAACCTGGTGCGGACCGGTGGGTGAGAAAAAATGGCGTAATATCCTCTGGAGTGACAAAACCAAAATAATTTTATTTTGAAATGATGCCAAAAGGAATGTTCGTCGTCCGAAGAGCAAAGAATTTGATCCCAAGTACACATATAAAACTGTGAAACAAGGAGGTGGTAGCCTAATGGTCTAGGGCTGCTTTTCATGGGATGGTGTTGGTCCGATTCATCGTATTGACGGAATATTGGAGACGGTTATGCTACGATATGCCGAAGATAAAATGCGACTTTTATGAAAGTTCCAGCAGGAAATGACCCGAAGCACGCCTCTCGAGTAGAAAAGGATTGTTTCCGAGAGCAAAATGTGGATGTTCCTGAGTGGCCAAGTCAATCCCCGGACCTCAATCCCATTGAGAATCTCTGGGGTGAACCAAAAGAGAGGTCGGATGACTTTCTGTCAAAATAAAAATCAACTTTGGGATATTGTCCAAAGAGCATTCGAATTGGAACTTGTCGCAAGTTGATATCCTCCATACCAAGTCTTGCAAAATAATGGCGGATATACCGGTTATTAGCTGCCAGATACTTAGTTTACTATGAAACAAGACCAAAAATAGTGAAATATTGATTTAATTTATAAATTTATCTTCGTACACCTATTATTGTGGCCAGTCATAATTGGCGGACTTAAAAAAAATAAAGGGTGATTTTTTAGCTTTTATCTTTTTGGCAACACTGGCTCACGCACGTTTCGTGTTTTGTTTCACTGTCAAACATCTTCAGTTTGGTCTATAATTTAACTATGGCTCGTCTTACAAACGAAAAACGCTTGCAAATTATTGAATTTTATTATCAAAATGCGTGCACTGTTATGAAAGTTCATCGCGCGAGTTACATAATATTTCCCACAAATTGAGTCTGCACTGTAGTGAGATGGTCTAGGCGATAAGCGACACTCAAAGATCTAGCGAGAACCAAGAGAATGAGAAAGACAGTGAGTAAAGATCGGCCAATGGAGAAGGAACGAACCTTTCCATACTAAAAACTTTGTAAACTAAAATTATTACAACGTCGTGGGTTTGCATATCCGAATACGACAAAAGTTGAATAATTAATTGTTCTAAAGAATTAATTTAAGTGTGGTTTAATAAATATACAATAAACAAGTAAGGGAGCTGCAGTCGAGTGCCCCGACTACAAAATACCCTGTTCCCTTGATTTCGTGTGTTTTTTCTTTACATACACACACACTCACACATACACACACTCCAACATACACACAAACGCATGGCATGCGGCCGCGCGCGATAACTGACAATGCAAGACCCCCCCCCTCTCTCCCACAAGCAAAATTCATTCGTATATAACTTCGGTGTTTATTGTCCGATCTTAGTGATCTTTTCAGAATAGATAGATATTGGGCCTTACTTGATATATGTAAAGTTTGGAAGGTCTATCTTAAAAATTGTGGCTCTGACAGTTTTTTGCGCTTAAGGGGGGGAGGGGAGGAATTTTCCAAATCTGAAACAAACTCGTTTTGAATCGGGTATACACCTATCTACATGCAAAAATTTGTGGCTCTAGCTCTTATAGTTTCTGAGAAACACGCGTTCATACGGACAGACAGACAGACGGACGGACAGACGGACATGGCTAAATCGACTCGGCTGTTGATGCTGATCAAGAATATATATACTTTATAGGATCGCAAATGCTTCCTTCTATCTGTTACATACTTTTGCACAACTTCATGATCCCCCTTTTCCCATTTTCAATGGGAACAGGGTATAACAAATACACCAAATTAAAATTCTACACTCACCAGAACATAATTCGCGCTTCTTCCATTTTATGGTCAGTTTAATCGACCCACTGAAGCGGCAATTCGGGCTATTGTGACTAAATTTCGCACCAAATTTACATTGTTGGATATTAAACCACCAACACGCTTACGTAGAGTGCGAACTGAAGAAAATATCGCAGCTGTATCGGCCAGTGTTAATGATGACCATCAATTATCGATTCGTCGCCGTTCGCAGCAATTGGGCCTCTGTTACTCAACAACGTGGAAAATTTTGCGGAAGGATTTAGGTGTGAAGCCTTTCAAAATACAGCGGGTGCAAGAATTGAAGCCGCAGCATAGAACTTTTAGGTGAATGGGCTCTTGGAAAGATGCCCGAAGATCCACTTTTATACCGAAAAATTGTGTTCAGCGACGAAGCTCATTTTTGGCTCAATGGGTACGTAAATAAGTAGAATTGTCAAGTTTGGAGTGAATATCAGTCAGAAGCATTGCAAGAGCTACCAATGCATCCAGAAAAAGTCACAGTTTGGTGCGGTTTATGGGCTGGTGGCATCATTGGACCGTACTTCTTCAAAGATGATGCGAATCGTAACGTAACTGTGAATTGTGAGCGCTACCGTGAGATGATATCCAACTTTATTTTGCCCAAAATGCAAGAGCTTGACTTGCATGACATGTGGTTTCAACAAGACGGTGCCACATGCCACACAGCACGCGCAACAATGGACTTATTGAGAGGCGAGTTCGGTGAACATTTTCAATTATCCGCCTAGATCGTGCGATTTAACGCCTTTAGACTGTTTTTTGTGGGGCTATGTTAAAGCTCATGTCTATACAGACAAGCCCGCTTCAATTGACGCATTGGAAGACAACATTGAAGCATTTATTCGTGAGATACCGGAAGAAATGTAGGAAGGAGTATGCCAAAATTGTACTAAGCGGATGGACCATTTGTGGCGCAGTCACGGTGAACATTTGCATGAAATAATCTTCAAACATTTAATTATATGGACCGTACTATCGATTCAAATAAAGATTTCAAGCATTTTTCTGAATTTTATGTGTTTTTTATACCCTGTTCCCATTGAAAATGGGAAAAGGGGGATCATGAAGTTGTGCAAAAGTATGTAACAGGTAGAAGGAAACATTTGCGACCCTATAAAGTATATATATTCTTGATCAGCATCAACAGCCGAGTCGATTTAGCCATGTCCGTCTGTCCGTCCGTCTGTCCGTCCGTCCGTCTGTCCGTCCGTCTGTCCGTATGAACGCGTGTTTCTCAGACTATAAGAGCTAGAGCCACAAATTTTTGAATGTAGGTAGGTGTGTACTCGATTCAATACGAGTTTGTCTCAGATTTGGAAAATTCCTCCCCCTCCCCCCTTTAAGCGCAAAAAACTGCCACAGCCACCATTTTTAAGATATACCTTCCAAACTTTATATATATCAAGCAAGGCCCAATATCTATCTATTCTGAAAAGATCAATAAGATCGGACAAACACCGAAGTTATACGGGTACGAATCAATTTTTGCTTGTGGGAGTGAGGGGGGGTGCCTTGCATTGTCAGTTACCGCGTTTGCGCGTGCGTGTGTGCGTATGTGAGTGTTGACTGTATATGTGAATGGAAACACAAGAAGTCAAGGGAACAGGGTATTTTGTAGTCGGGGCACTCGACTACAGCTCCCTTACTTGTTACTATTTGTTTAAACTTTAAAGACAATTAATAAAAGTTTTAAAAAAAATTTGGTTTAAAAAGATATGAATTAGAAATAAAAAGTTAAAAAAGAAATAAAAACACACCTATTATTTTGTCCATAAGTGTATATATTCTTGATCAGCACGACGAGCTGAGTTGATTTAGCCGTGTCCGCATCAATTATCTCCGCGTTGGGGTTAAAGACCTTTTTCCTCAACCTTTTTATTTTTTAGTTTTTTGAAATAACCAGAAATCAGAAGGAGCTAGATCCGCAGAATATGGTGCTGGACGTATTTCTTCGATGCCAGCAATGAAGTTACTTGTTGTTTCGGCGTTGTGAGCTGGCGCGTTATTATGATGTAAAAAATAGCGCCGGAATTCCACTTCTTTTCGGTTTTTCAACAAATTTTTGAAAACTTTTGTCAAGCTTTCTTCGGTATACCAATTTGCATTTACGGTCTGACCCTTTTCCAGGGGAATATCAGCTACAATTATTGATCTGGTGAAGTAAACTGAGATCACTTTTGTTGCTTAGCTTTTATGGGTGGGTTTGCTCCAGTTGGACTCCTGTTTGGTTTCCGGATCGTACTTATAGAACCAGGCTTCGTTACCAGTTACGACTTTAAAAAGTTGATTGACTGGCCATTTTCGAATTTATTTACGAAATATTGTACAAAGTGCACTCGAGTCTCTTTTTGGGCAGTATTTAAAATGAGTGGAACTTATCAAGCAGACTTCTTCGTTTACAGCAGATCGTGATGCAGTATTCGGGATACGGCCATGGCATTTAAGCCCAGTTCATTAGCAATCATTTCCTGTATTGATTGAGGGTCTTCGTCTAGTTTAGCTTTAAGTCTGGTTACGTTTATCTCGTCGCTCGAAGATTTTGGTCGACCTTCTAGCGGCTCGTCCTCTACAGTAAAATGTCCCGTTTGGAATCCTTTGAACCACCTGGAAATAGTTTTTAAATATGGTCCAATCGTCCCATCTTCAATTTGGTATTCATCGAATATTTGTACTAGCTTTAATTTACGCCGAAAACCGCAGATAATCACATGACGAATCCTGTTTGCGTTGGTGGTGAAATTTTATCTAAATCACCCTCAGCTATTTTGCGTTTTCTTGTCTCCATTTTAACCGATCTTTCTGAAATTTTAAACCAAGTCCCGTAAAATAATTACTTAGGATCTGATATTTTTGGACTCCAGCTTACCGAACTTTTCTTAGTCACCACCTATGTATATTGTAATGTAAATAAAATGAATTTTTTAATAATTCAAAATAAATATACAATGAAGAACTATCTTATGCTTAAGGGAAATTTGTTAAGAAAACTTATAAGACTGATAGAATAGAGTATCAAAATGATACCAAAAATTTTACAATTAATATATCAACTCGATAATAGCTAATATCAAAATGATACTAACAAAATAATACAAAAATATTAATCTGATGCAATTCTGTATCAATTTGATATCCTCGAATAATCATTTAAATATTTTTGAAACTATCAACTAAATACTTAAAGTATTTAAGATAAAATGATACTAAATAGTATCAAATTGATGACAAAGAGCCGACTTCTCATCTTCTAAATGGCTGCATGTGTCCAATAAAGGTAGATTTTGTTCTGTAATTTGTAGATTAATGTGACATTTTGATGATTACTAAATTTGGCTGAGCGTTGGAAGTAATCCGCCGGCTCAGCTCATCCAAGCCAAGTATTCTCTTTAGCTGACATCGCTCGAAGTCGATATGATTGGTCGATATGATTCTACATCTGTAGAACTCTTCCTGGCCTGGATTGTGCTTGGGATATGTCCAAGTCGCACTACCGCGTTGTATAGTTAGAGCAAGGACAAGAAAAGCAGTATCTCGACCAGCCCAAGGGGTCAAAGAAATTTGACTAAGCCGTGGGTGGTGTGTACAACGTACCCTTGATGTCTCCCCTAAAGAATAAGAGCGAAGCTATACTCAAGTTTGTCATTTAGTTTATATTCAGGCTGTAATCTGGAAACGGTTAACGCGTAAGTCTCCTCGGTGATGTCAGTTTCCATCCCTCTTGTTTCTCTTTCTCTTCCCTCTTGTTTCAAAAGAGCAACCAGGGCGGCGAATTAATTTTCGATGGCGGAGTAAATGTCAAATTGACGGGAATATTCATTAAAGCATGTGCGCGCTTCAGTCGCTCCAAAGTGGAGCGTATGATGACACCAGTCTTGCCCTGTAAATAGCCCGCCGGTATGTTGGTATCTTTGTTGACGTCGTCATGTAACATCCCGATGTAATGCCCAAAGTCGGGAGAGTTTAAATTGAACTCGGTGATGATGGCACCCACAGCGCCAGCCCACTCCGCTTGCAATGTTTTGGCCAGGAACGAGCATCCCCCGCTGTCAATGAGCGCTATACGCCCTCGGAGATCTCTCACATTCTGAAGCCTTGTGCAGGCTTCTGGCGGATAGGCCAGCACAAGCGGTATTTCCTCCAGCTTCTGCGAGAATGGAACACCAAAATCCTTTGCCGGTCGCAGTCTATAGGTATATCTCAGATCGTTCGGCGAGATGATTTCGAAGAAAACGTCACCTGATATGAATTCCTGTGTAGTCAACGGCATCGATATTTTGTTAGTGGCTTCATTTCCCCGTCCCAGTGTAAGGGCGCCGGCAAGTATTATCCAAACTAGCGACATGGCCTTAGGTGAAGCGAATAATGAAAATTTTTTTCACTTTCTCAATTGTCACTGCTCACATCGACTACTATGTTTTTTTTTTTTGTGATTTACTTTTCACGCCAAAGCACTTCGGTAACACTACGGAGAAGTTTAAGACCGCAGGCTGTTGCAAAGAGCACTCCCAGTAAAATTGATATATGTGCATAGCAACCTCACAAAAATGCTCGCATGGCCTTCTGCAAAAGGCACAAATTTCAGGACGAAGATTGCAAAAACATCATAATTATTTATACAACTTCCAGATTACATTTATAAGCTATTTACACTAGGACTGCGTTATGCGTTAATAGCTAACAACTTGCTTTTTTCCTTACAAAAACTTCTGATTGTTGGCTATTAACGCATAACGCACTCCGAGTGTAAATGTTGTATTAGAGTTAAGTACCCATTTAAAAGAACGAAATATTACACCTAGTAAAATTTGCACATAAAACAATTTTCATTGGACAAACTATTTAAAACTAAACCGCCACGATGTAAATATGTACAAATATATCGATCTGTTATCGTTGAGAATTCGATTATTAATAAGAAGGTATTTGTAAGAAAGCGAATGTGGGATGAGAAGAGAACGTGCTGTTGCACGTTGGGGCGACTAGAGCAAATGCTTTGCACTTGTATCAATTTTATTGGGAGTGCTCTTTGCATCAGCCTGCGGTCTTAAACTTCTCCGTAGTGTAACCGAAGTGCTTTGGAGTGAAAAATTAAATCACAAAAAAAAAAAAACATAGTAGTCGATGTGAGCAGTGACAAATAAGAAAGCGAAAAAAAATTTCATTATTCGCTTCACCAAAGGCCATGTTGCTAGTTTGGATAATACTTGCCGCCGCCGCCTAACACTGGGCCGAGGAATTGAAACCACTATCAACATATCGATACCGCTGACTACACAGGATGTCATATCAAGTAACGTTTTCATCGATCTCATCTCGCCGCACGATCTGAGATATACCAATAGACTGCGACCGGCAAAGGATTTTGGTGTTCCATTCTCGCAGAAGCTGGAGGACATACCGCTTGTGCTGGCCAATCCACCAGAAGCCTGCACAAGGCTCAAGAATGTGAAAGAGCTGCGGGGGAGTATAGCGCTCATTGACAGGGGAGGATGCTCGTTGCTGGCCAAAACATTGCAAGCGGAGTGGGCTGGCGCTGTGGGTGCCATCATCACCGATTTCAATTCAAATTCTCTTATGTTTGGGCGTTATTTCGAGATGTTACATGACAACAGCAATCAATATACCAACATTCCGGCGAACTATTTACGGGAGCGACTTAAGCGCGCACATGTTATAATGAATATTCCCGTCAATTTGACATTCGCCCTCGAAAATTAATTCGCCGCCCTGGTTGTTCTTTTGAAACAAGAGGGAAGTGTAAGAGAAACAAGAGGGACGGAAACTGACATCACCGAGGAGACTTACCCGTTAACCGTTTCCAGATTACAGCCTGAATAAAAACTAAATAACAAACTTGAGTATAGCTTCGCTCTTATTCTTTAGGGGAGACATCAAGGGTACGTTGTACAGACCACCCACAGCGTACTCAAATTTCTTTGACCCCTTGGGCTAGTTGAGATACTGCTTTTCCTGTCCTTGCTCTACCTATACAACGCGGTAATGCGACTTGTACATATCCCAAGCACAATCCAGGCCAGGAAGAGTTCTTCAGATGTAGAATCATATTGTAGTGGTTGCTAGGGTGGTTAAGAAAAGAGGATAGTGTATGTCATCGGCTCACTGCTATTTCGAGATCACCTACACACAGATCACCTCTGGTTCCGTAGCTCGTGTGGGAGTGGTGTGGGTTGTTGCCATTCCGTAACTGCATCCACACAAACTTTAATCATTGGACCTCTTCTGAAACTAAACAGGGAGCTAAATTCCACGAAATCTTATCAAAATATTACAGGGAGAAACGAGTTCATCTAAAACAAAAACAAGTAGGCTACTATCAGAACAACTGTGTATTGTGTGGGGCGAGGTCTCAGATAGTGACCGACGCTCGCGTTCTCTACCCTTCCCAACCATAATCTCGCGCGATGCACGTTAGCGGAGATACCCTTTAAGAACTCCTCCTACCCTTATAGGTTACATGTCGTTCAGGAACTGAGAAGACTTTAGTGTTTCATTTCAAAACGTTATACAATTCAGTTTTTATTCATAACTATTAATAAAGTGCCAAGCATCATTTTATGCTTAAGAATAGGTAATAATATTTAGCAGTAGCTTGCATTTTACCTGAAATTTAATTTGTTTTGCTCCACTGAGGGTTTGTTAATTTCTAATTGTAATTAATGATTTCATCTTTGTAGTCCAACTGCAACTTTTTTAAATATATAATCAAATGGAAACTCTTAATTCACTACTATTCAGTTTATAATTCTTTTGATTAAATTAAATTTTACAATTCATGTTGGGTAGTGTAGTGTAGTTCGTTTTAACTTTACAGGGAAATGCTAAGGTTATTATTTGATTTCAATTAAAACAAAAAAAATTCCAAAAATTTAAGTGGAAAGTGGAGGTAAAATTTGGCAGACTGTGCCAAGGGTTTACAAGAGGCCAGCGCGACAGCTGTTCGTCCAGCATCAGCGGCTAACAGAAATGTGTTTGTTGTTGTTGCGTGCGATATTTTTTTGTACTTGGGTTCTATGGCATGGATATATTTTTATGGCAATGGTATTTTAAGTAAATTAGTTTTTTTCATATTGGACTCTACTTTAGTTAATTCACATTAAATTTACGTTTGCAAATAATATCAATACTTCAATAAATAATTATGCCAAGCGATCACCAAGTGGGACTGCATACCATAAAAGGTACCAAACAGGTGTACGAGGGCCGTCCCAGAAATAGCCGACCTAACTACTAAAACACAAAAAATTTATCATTTTTTTTTCAACATAGGATCCTTTTTAGGTCGATACACTTTTCCCAGCGATGTTCAATAGCTTCCGATACCTTTTTATAATAAGAACTGTGAAGCTCTTCAAAATAGGCATTAACCTCGGACTCCACCTCTTCATTGTTGCCAAATCTTTTTCCTCCGAGCCATTTTTTCAAGTTTGGAAATAAAAAATAATCAGAGGGAGCTAAGTCTGGCGAATAAGGGGCGTGAGGTAGCAATTCAAATTTTAATTCATTAATTTTAGCCATTTCAACGGCAGAGGTGTGAACCTGCTGTTTTTGTTCTGAAGTCAGCAAACGCGGCACCCATCTTGCGCATAACTTTTTCATGTCCAATTTTTCGGTCAATATGAGATGTAAAGCACTTTTTGAAATGCCTACACATTCAGCTATTTCACGAACTTTCAATCGCCGGTCACTCAATACACATTTTTTAATTTTGGCCACCATTTCTGAAGTGGTCACCCATTACGATGTTCATCTTCGCAGCTCAAACGACCTCGCTTAAACTCAGCCACCCAATATTTTATTGTTGTAAACGAGGGAGCTGAATTACGTAAGGTAGAATCCAGCTCCTTTTTAATATTGGTTGGACTAAGACCTTTTATATGGAAGTATTGTATCACATAACGATGACCAATTTTGTCCATGTTTGCAAATCAATAACAAGCGTTCTCTATTAAAATCGACCACAAAAAAAACTGTGCTAGGTAAAGGCACCAAACTTCAAACTTAAGCTTTTAATAATTTTCCCCTTTTTAATATTTTTTGTGAACATTTTCCAACACTACTGTGCTAGGTCGGCCATTTCTGGGACGGCCCTCGAATACATTATGTGGTCGGAGATGCTTCCTTCAATGCGTTACAAACATCCGCACAATTTTATAATACCCTCTGCAAGGGTATAAAAAGCAAGAGACCGCCATATACTTATAACCGAAATTTCTAATTTATAGTTAAGTACATCGGCACGTAAACTTTCATTATAAAAATAGCCGAAGTTTTTAAATTCATTGATGGAGAATTCGTTGTAACGTATAGGCGTTTTACTCAGCTTAACAATGTTGAAGTAAGTGAGCGATAAGTATTCGCATAATTTATCGATCGTCGAAGGAATCATGGAGATCGGATGAACGTTGGTCGACTTATAAGGAAACCAAATTTTAATGCTCGACAGTAACAGTTGCAAAGCGATGTGCAGCACAATAGACACTCTATGGCTTTTTTGCCACTTCGTATGGCTTCTACTCTACATTGATCAGATACAGAGTATAAAAATGTAAGAAAGGGCATCAGTTCGTATGAGTGATAAGCTTTGAATCCATTTCGCCGTTATTTAAAAAGTATATTTTTTTTTTCTTTTTACACCAAAACGCATAAGTACGATGTAGTATGGCCTTACATTTCTTCATATATCAAATTTCCGCTCTAACGCGCATATATCAATTAATTAAAATGTATATCAGAATGTTGATGTTTTGCCGGCTCGAGGTCAAGAATGAAAACACAAAATTAAATTTTGGTTTTATTTCCAATATATTTCGGATGCGCGTCGGCCTCCGTCTTCAGGGACACTACAAAAACAATTTACCAATTAATTTAATACATTTAAACAAAAGACCGTGAACATTTTACATACAATTTATAACACGTCTGTACCGCTTGACGTGGAGTTCAGTACTGAGTTGTTATTTATTTAAGAGATGTCTGTAAAGATGAGCACAGTTTTCAGTGTCCGTTTTGTAGTTAAGTCTCTTATCCGTTGGTGTGTCAATTATATGTAACATTTCAAGAGTAAACCGTTTCCTATAGTTGTTCTCTTGTTGTAGGATTGTTGTTTTTTCAAAATCTGGTGCATGTCCGCTCTCCATACAGTGGGTCGCCAATGCAGTTTTCTGTATGGTCGTTTGGTGTCGAAGTTTGTAGTCAGATTTATGTTGTGATATCCTTGTTTTTAATTTTGATTTTGTTGTTCCGATGTAAAATTTATTGCACGCGTTCTCTAAATTTCCATTGCATGGTATTCTATATATCACATTGCTTTTGTCTGCTATGTCAATTTTGGACTTCGTCTTATTATAAAAATTCTTCATAGTGTTTGTGGTTTTGTATGTTTTGTTTGTTATAGCAATCCGAATTTGCAAACCGTTCTGAGATTTTTGGCACGTAAGTCAGGGATCTATATGATTTTGGCCTTTTGTCATCCTTAGGATTTGTAGTCTTATGTTTCTCTATTAAAGAATTTATAATCGTCATTGGGAAGTCATTGTTTTTTAATAAGGTCCTAATTTCGGAAATGATCTCCTTATGGTAGGTCTCGTCGCTAATGTTCAGCATCCGTTGAATACAGCTGCCCGCTGTAAGACTAACTAATAATTAGAAAGGTCGCTAACCAAAGGAGATAAAATGTATATCTTTTTACACAATTCTAAAAAGTTTGGTCGAAATCGGATGACTATAGCTCCCATAGGAACGATCGGTCGAAAAACTAGCTCGAGTGAGAAAAAGTTTTTTGTTTTTAATGAAAACGTCCTTTTTATTGGCACATTCTTATTTTATATATTTTAACACATTTCTACAAAGTTTTATCAAAATCGGATGACTATAGCATATAGCTGCAGTATGAATGATCGGTCGAAGAAGAAGTTCTAGTGAGAAAAGCTTTTTAGTTTAAAATGGGATCGCCTCCAAATTTCGTAATTAACAGTGTATTATGCTTTTCCATGACTTCACCAAGTTTGGTCGAAATCAGACATCTATATAATATAGATCCCATAGAAAAGTAAGGTCCAAAAAGTACACAGAGGGAAAAAACCGTGAACATTGGACTCAAAATGAGCACATTCGGTCACAAAAACTAATCATGACCGGATTTTCTCACTCTAAGAACAATTTCTCACTTCAAGAACTTTTTTTGAGAACGCAAAATCTTGATGTGAGTTGATATGTTCGTTTTTTGAGAACATTTTAAAATTAAAAAAAAAAAAAACAAGGTCCACCGAACAGGTCCGTCCAGTGTCCAGATCCAGGTCCACTCACTGTCCAAGTCCACTGTCCAGATCCACTGTCCAGATCCACCGCGTCCATGCTGGCCCAGGTCCAGGTCCGCAGAGACATCGCTTGTACAACACCCCACCCGCCTTGGTTATTTATTATTTATTACATAAATAAAAGTTTTTGTCGGACCTCACTGGGAGTAGAGCCCAAGACCTTTAGTGCGCGCAACGACGGCGGCCGTCGCTAAGCGTCGTAGACGGTTAGGCTATTGCCATGCGTCTGAAGACGCACGTCTGAATGCCTACATATACTTTCGGTGGGGTGGTTGAGGTGAGCTGAATTGTGCTCATTTCAAGAACATTCGGAACATTTGTGCTCAAATAATTGAGAGACCATTCTGTTCACATTTTGAGATGAAGAAATCTTGTTTTCTGACCACGTTTTTTCCCTCTGTGTAGTCTTAGTTAGAAAAACTTTTTTGTTTTCAATGGAAGCTGCAAGGGTATACAAAACTTCGGCCGAGCCGATGTTAACTTTCCCCTATTTTTCTTATTAAGTTTGAAGACCCAATTCAGTTATAAGCAAACTACCATTATAACTAAAACTTAAACATTAGAAACTGATTTATTTTATTCTGTATTATTACAAAATGTATTTTATGATTATGGGAAACATTATACTCTCACATTCACAGAAGTCACTGTAAGGAAGTGCATCAAGCGAACCTTATTGAGATAACAGTCTGCTCTTCTGATTTGGTGCTGCCCCAATTTTGATGGCATGATCATCCCAGGTTGAGAACTTTCTTTAGTAATAGTTCTGAAACCCCAGCGTATGCGAACCACGCCTCAACTGGAGCTGACTTTGATTAACTCATCTTGGATAGAGCAGAAACAGGGTGGAGTGTGTCCTCTGTAAAAAAGACATATTTGTTATTTACAAATGTGTGCAAGGAACGATGTACATATGCTTAGCTGCTCACCTTTAAAATATAGAGCATGTGCTCCATATTGAAATACAGCAGTCTAGTCTTCAGCACGTCGTCTGGAGGACTGTTTTACATAGCTTTTACACTAAAAACAAAACAATTAATGCCAATCGTTAAGCGCCTACTGGTCCACCAGCTCGGCTGCTTCGTTTTACATTTCGAATTTTCGAACATTCATAAAAATGTGTTTGTTTCAAATTGATACTTTTGCGTAGAAAATTAATAACAAAAATATCATTTTGATACTCTCTAGGATTATATTGATACTAAAAAAATAGGGGAAAGTTAACTTCGGCTCGGCCGAAGTTTTGTATACCCTTGCAGCTTCCAAAGAAAACAAAATGTTTTTCTAACTAAGACTACTTTTTGAACCTTACTTTTCTATGGGATCTATACTATATATCTACATCTGTCTGATTTCTACCAAACTTGGTGAAATTATGGAAAAGCAAAATACACTGTTAATTGCGAAACAAAAAAAAAGTTTTTCTCACTAGAACTTCTTTTTCGATATATAGTCAGAAATGTGTTAAAGTATATAAAATAAGAATATGCCAATAATAAGGATGTTTTCATTAGAAACAAAACAGTTTTCCTTACTCGAACTAGTTTTTCGACCGATCGTTCCTATGGGAGCTATATGCCATAGTCATCCGATTTCGAACATACTCTGTAGAATTGTGTAAAAGTATATAAAATAAGTGTATGCCAATGATA
Source organism: Lordiphosa collinella (assembly GCA_018904265.1). Lineage (NCBI taxonomy): Eukaryota > Metazoa > Arthropoda > Insecta > Diptera > Drosophilidae > Lordiphosa > Lordiphosa collinella. The sequence goes on along the minus strand of JAEIFV010000586.1, from coordinate 56,674 downwards.
AGGACGTTTTCATTAAAAACAAAAAAGTTTTTTCACTAGAACTAGTTTTTATGCAGCTATATAGTCATCCGATTTCGACCAAACTTAGTGAAATCATGGGAAAGGATAGTAAACTGAGAAATACGTACTTTGGAGGCGTTTCCATTTAAAACAAAAAAGTCTTTCTCACTAAGACTAGTTTTTCAACCGTTCGATCCTATGACAGCTATATGCTGTAGTCATCCGATCCGGCCGGTTCCGACAAATGAGCAGTGTATTTGTACCAAAAGACTTCCTGCAAAGTTTTGTGAGGATAGCTTTAAAACTGACGGAGGAGATGGCATAGAAACAGACAGACGGATAGACGGACGGACGGACAGACGGACAAGGCTAAATGAACTCAGCTCGTCATGCTGATCAAGAATATATATACTTTATGTGGTCGGAGATGCTTGTATAATTCCCTCTGCAAGGGTATAAAAACGATACTGGTTTTAGTTTTAATTTGAGACAACGTGTATCAAATTAATATTGATACCAATTTTTTTGGGTGCGGTTGTTTGAGCTGTAAGTGGGCTGCTATTTTGCCTGGGACTAAGTTCAATCGCTTGATGACATTCTAATGGAGGTTCTTATGCCAAAGAACAGAGGAATTGGTGATTTCGGTTGGTAAGGTAAGTCCAGGGCCCTAAGCTTTCTGCATTCGAGCTTTCACCCTTTTTGAATCCCAAGTAGAACGATTAAATTACAAATGATAAAAATAATTTCTTAAACTTTTTCCAGTGCACCAATTGTGAGCCCGAGCCCACTCGGTTGTATGCGTTCTGTCGATAAAAATCCATCGCCCACCCCGCAGGGACCAGCCCAGTGGTTGCTGGTGGCGCTTGTTGTTGTCTCTGGGTCGTTCGTTCAAAACATAGTCATAAATATGACAAATGAAATTCATTGTCAGTAGAACGCAAAATTAATTGGCATTATGGCTTAAATACTCGTACTTTGCCCCCTCCTTGGCATATTTCGTGCAAATGTCATTGTGTTGTACTATTCTGGGGATTAACACTCGCAAGTGATGGACTGATAGTTCGGAAATGGGTTTCTTTAATAATTATGACCCCTGGACATGACAACTTAAGCACTTGAGTTGGAACTCAAGCTCCTGCCTCAGCTCGGCGATTTTGGGCTGTCAACGGCAAACACAGAACGTCAATATATGCTGAGACAGAGAAAGGGTGGGAGGGAGAGCGCAAAGCACATCATAAAACGGACAGACAGAGCCGGTGAGCTAGTCAGTAGTCCATCAATTGTTTCAACGTGAGTGGGAATGCATAGTTGTTGCTGTTGCTTTTGTCTTTGCTGATGGCATCAGCCCATTGGCATTTGGCTGAAGAGACAGTCAGCGGCAACGTCATCATGCCGTGCGCTGGTCTGGTCTTTCCTTCCTTCCTGTTCCAGCCGCACAGCCGGCACATGCCGAAGGGCAACGAACGAAAAAAAAAGACAACAAACACAAAACAAATCCAAGCCCTAGACCAGTGGCGTCAGCTGTGGGGTCCCTAATAATGAGATTTCCAAGAGTGCAGGGAGCTTCTTTTGGAGTCGACTTGACTCGGTGTTAATCTTGACATTAGAGTCATCAAACTTATTTTAATTGGAGTTTCAGGAAAACCCCTCTATCAGCTGATTTGGTTAGCAATCCCATTTCGGCTGCAAACCGCTAAAAAATTTTAAGGGGATTCAGTCGGGGGGCTCGAACCCATCATTAAGTCTTAGGTTCGCTTCGTAAACCGGTTCCTTAGCTTGTCGAACCTAAGGTCTTGGTTCGCTATTCGTGGATTCTTAAATCATAGAAACATATTTTGGGTTAAAAAAAATGACACTTTTCTGTTGCATGAATCGGCCAGCTTACGAAGCTATTTAAAACATCAGTAAGTACTTGAACGTTATCTATTAAGGTTTACAAAAGTGCCTTAGCTTTTAAATGAAAATATACGGACTTGTTGCGACCTTACAAAACTTGACTTGACTTGGTAGTATTCCAAGTTTGGTTGTAGTTTTGAAATAATACTTCTCCTAATAAGCAATAAAATCATTTGTACCTTGAAGAAAGCTAAAAGTTCATTGAGACGCCGCTCAGAATAGTCTTAACAGAAATCAGCAACCAATTCTTTTTCAATATCCCCAGTTCACCCTTTATTTCGCCCAGAACAGTGTAAATGAAGCGGATTAATCTATCCAATTTAAATGTAGTTGGAAAAACTAGCACACAGCCAAAAGAAAGTTATGACAAATAGAAGCAAGTTTCTGCATCACGTCACGCATAACTGATTTTTCTACATCATAAACTCAAGAGCTCCAAAACAAATTGTTAATAAAATTGTTTTCGGAAAATGTAAGTAAACATTTCTGCATCACGTCACGAGTGAGTTGAACCTTAGAAATAATAAGAAGTAAGGGAGCTGCAGTCGAGTGCCCCGACTACAAAATACCCTGTTCCCTTGATTTCGTGTGTTTTTTCTTTACATACACACACACTCACACATACACACAATCCAACATACACACAAACGCATGGCATGCGGCCGCGCGCGATAACTGACAATGCAAGGCCCCCCTCTCTCCCACAAGCAAAATTGATTCGTATATAACTTCGGTGTTTATTGTCCGATCTTAGTGATCTTTTCAGAATAGATAGATATTGGGCCTAACTTGAGATATGTAAAGTTTGGAAGGTCTATCTTTAAAATTGTGGCTCGACAGTTTTTTGCGCTTAAAGGGGGGAGGGGGAGGAATTTTTCAAATCTGAAACAAACTCGTTTTGAATCGGGTATACACCTATCTACATGCAAAAATTTGTGGCTCTAGCTCTTATAGTCTCTGAGAAACACGCGTTCATACGGACAGACAGACGGACAGACGGACGGACAGACGGACATGGCTAAATCGACTCGGCTGTTGATGCTGATCAAGAATATATATACTTTATAGGGTCGCAAATGCTTCCTTCTGCCTGTTACATACTTTTGCACAACTTCATGATCCCCCTTTTCCCATTTTTAATGGGAACAGGGTATAAAAACGTCATATCTCCCACAGTTTTATAGATAGAAAGTTCGGACCTTCTGGACAAATTTTGTATGCAGAATTATTTACCGATCCGTCAAAGGGATGATAAAGATCGGATGAACGATAGTCGAGTTAGTCGAGCACCGGTCGCAACGGTGATGGGCAGCACTTCACAGGTACAGAGTATATTAAAGTTGGGCTTGACCGACTTTTTTACTTGTACAGAGTACTCTTACAGAGTATATTAAGTTTGTGCAAAAGTATGTAACAGGCAGAAGGAAGCATCTCCGACCTTAAAATGTATTTATATTCTTGATGTGCATCAACAGCCGATTCGATCTAACCATATACGTCTGTCCGTCTGTCTGTATGTTCATACAGATCTCCGAGACTAGAAGAGCTAAAGCCACCAAATTTTGCATGTAGACTCCTATTCTCCCTACGCAGATCAAGTTTATTTCAAATTTTGGCAACAGACTCCTCCCGCACCCCACAATAAAACATGTGGAATAACTCCATCAGTTTTAATGGTTTCAAGCTCATATTTTGCAGTGTATGTATGTGCCAAATATCTACAATCTCTGAAAGTTTCATAAAGATCAGATAATAAATGGCAGAGTTATAAAGGTTATAAAAAACGTTGCATTCTTTTGGCGCTACATGCACTTTTTGCTCGCATAATGTTGCAATGGTCACATTAATGTTAATGCTCTGTTAATTAACATAGGGAAAGGCTATTAAACACTAGTTGCCCTAAGTAACGGGTATATCGTTAGTTCAGAATGAGATGATATATTGTTTTTTGGATTTAATGAAGAATGAGTGCTAAAACACACGAATTTTAAACTTTCAAACGGGTCATGACATTTTTAGCCTTAAAAAAGTAATTAACATTTTTCACTTTTACACAACTCAGAATTTACAAATAACAAGTTTATGTAAAGAAAATAAGAATTTTGTTTCCAATAATATACAACAACACATTGTTATATGGAAATTAAGATGGAAGAACGTTCTCAGCACTGGGTTTGAATTAGTAAACAACATTTTGCACTTTTACACAACTCCTTTTTTCCTTAAATACATATAAATATGCCCAACTTCAACGGAGCCATTCTTACGCACGCACTAGAAGTAATGAAAAGTCCTGTCACATTTCGCGACAGCAGGAGCTAAGAATGTTAATACGGTCAGAGAACTCCATTGGAGAACAGGCTTTAGAGATTAAATGGCAAAATAAAAAAGAAAATAAAAATAATAAAAATATTTGGAGTTGTGGTCTCAACCAACCCCGACAACAGAATGAATTTATCTTGTAACGATTTGAGGGACTCAAACTTTTACAATTTGCACAGCCTACTAGGAAGAGCTATTGTAGGTAAACTGAATAGGAATTTCATATATCGACATTTAAATTCCAGGACTACTTAGTTTGAAAGAAACTTAGAAACTTAGTTTGAACGAAATTCTTGCAGGAGGAGAAAGTTATCTAACTTAAGATTCACTATAGCAGTAGTAGAATTATCATCTATTTTTCAATGTGTTGGCGAGTATTGAAATAATCTTATTACACATCTTATTAGAATTTTCAGAATCATCGTTAAGAAAAACAGAAACTAGAAAGTCTTAAAATGATAATAGATGGTAGCACCGGCTTGGCTTAAAGCCGTCAGTCGTGTCCGGGGTCTTCCCCAGATACCAGATATTTCGACTGCGAAAGAGTCTAGTATTAGTAATTATTTCAAAATTGTTTGGCTTGGCAATGCCATTAGCCATTCTTTTGTGTGTTTCACATGTAAACAATTTAAATGTTTAATTTATAAAAGCTTAAGTTTAAAAATCTCCTGTTATTATTTGACGCCTGTACCTAAAAATCTCGCTTATGTATACACCAAGCAGCGACCAATTTGAACAATTTAGCAGATCGACAGCTGATACTGCTAAAGTGCTGCACGTCTTCTCGTACGCTTAAATTGCAAAGGGTGCAGGGATCATCTTTAATGTGGGTTAAAGCCCAGTTGCAGCATCTCGCATCTAGCCTTAAGAATGATGCTTATTGTGTTGGTCTCGAAGTTGTCGGTAAAATAATTGTTTTCACCCAGATCTGTACCAAAGGTACCCAGAGTATAAAAAGTTTGTGCAAAAGTATGTAACAGCCAGAAGGAAGCATCTCCAACCCTATAAAGTATATATATTCTTAATCAGCATTAACAGCCGAGTCGATATAGCCATGTCCGTCTGTCTGTCAGTCTGTCCTTCTGTCCGTATGACCAACCAGATCTCAGAGACGGTAAGAGATAGAGATTTGACATGTATGGGACAAATGTTTCTTATACTTGCTGGCAGATCAAGTTTATTTTCAATTTTTGACACGCCCCCTCCCGCCCCCGCAATTTGAGAAAAACTTCATATCTCCCACAGTTTAATAGATAGAACCTTTTGGACATATACTCTAATCAAAATTATTTATCGATTTTATAAAAATCGGATCAACGGTTCTTGAGATATGATCAAATGAGTGTATGCTGCAGCAGCGCATTAGCAGCGCTGTTTACCGCTGCCACTGCAGCATCAAAATTTATGTTCGTTGGTACAGAGTATTATATAGTCGGGCTTGACCGACTTTCTTCCTTGTTAAACTTAAGCTATTATAAATTAAACAATTGAATTGTATACATGAGAAACACACACAAGAATTGCTAATGGCATTGCCAAGCCAAACAATTTTGTTATAATTACTACTACGCAGATTGAAGCTTGTTTGATGAACGATCTGGTATCTGGGGAAGACCCAGGGAGCCAGGTGTAGTAGTCGCGGAAGCGGAGAGACGCAGTTTAGAGTACTGCTGACGGCTTTAAGCTAAGCCGGTGCTACCATCTATTATCATTTTAAGACTTTTTAGTTTCTGTTTTTGTTAACGATGATTCTGAAAATTCTCATAAGATATGTAATAAGATTATGTCAATACTCGCCAACACATTGAAAAATATTTGATAGTTTTACTACTACTATAGTGAATCTTAAGTTAACTAACTAATTTTCTCCTCCTCCAAATATTTCGTTCAAACTAAGTTTCTAAGTTTCTTTCAAACTAAGTAGTCCTGGAATTTAAATGTCGATATATGAAATTCCTATTCAGTTTACCTACAATAGCTCTTCCTAGTAGGCTGTGCAAATTGTAAAAGTTTGAGTCCCTCAAATCGTTACAAGAAAAATTCATTCTGTTGTCGGGGTTGGTTGAGACCACAACTCCAAATATTTTTATTATTTTCATTTTCTTTTTTATTTTGCCATTTAATCTCTAAAGCCTGTTCTCCAATGGAGTTCTCTGACCGTATTAACATTCTTAGCTCCTGCTGTCGCGAAATGTGACAGGACTTTTCATTACTTCTAGTGCGTGCGTAAGAATGGCTCCGTTGAAGTTGGGCATATTTATATGTATTTAAGGAAAAAAGGAGTTGTGTAAAAGTGCAAAATGTTGTTTACTAATTCAAACCCAGTGCTGAGAACGTTCTTCCATCTCAATTTCCATATAACAATGTGTTGTTTTATATTATTGGACACAAAATTGTTGTATTCTTTACAAAAACTTTTTATATGTAAATTCTGAGTTGTGTAAAAGTGAAAAATGTTACTTATTCAAGGCTAAAAATGTCATGACCCGTTTAAAAGTTTAAAATTTGTGAGTTTTAGCACTTATTCTTTTTATTCTAAACTAACGAGAGCGTAAGTTAAAGTCGGTCCTGCCCGACTTCGATATACCCGTTACTCAAGGCAATTGGTGTTTAATAGCCTTTCCATATGTTAATCAACAGAGCATTAACATTAATGTGACCATTGCAACATTATGCGAGCAAAAAGTGCATGTAGCGCCAAAAGAATGCAACGTTTTTTATAAACTTTATAACTCTGCCATTTATTATCCGATCTCTGTGAAACTTTCAGAGATTGAAGATACACATACACTACACTTCAAAATATGAGCTTGATATCTTTAAAATTGTTGGAGTTATTCAACATTTTTTATTGTGGGGGCGGGCGGGGGCGTGGTCTAAATTTGAAATAAACTTGATCTGCGTAGGGACAATAGTTGCTCTTATATACATACATCTACATACATACGTGTTTTGCTTCTGCAGGAGCAGCCCAGAAATATTGATTTTTCGTTTGCCCATATCTTTACTACCGTTCATCCGATCTTTACCATTTGGCGGATCGATTATTAATCCTAATTACTAAATGTGTCCAGAAGGAACGAACCTTATATCTATAAATCTGTGGGAGCTATGACGTTTTTACCAATTTGCGGGGGCGGGAGGGGGCGTGGCCAAAATTGAAAATAAACTTGATCTGCCTGCAGATAGAAGAAGCATATATCCCCTACATGTCAAACCTTTATCTCTTACCATCTCTGAGATCTGTGCGTTCATACGGACAGACAGACGGACATGGCTATATCGACTCGGCTGTTGATGCTGATCAAGAATATATATACTTTATGGGGTCGGAGATGCTTCCTTCTGGCTGTTACATACTTTTGCACAAACTTATTATACTCTATGTACCTTTGGTACATAGTATAAAAATAAAAAAATGATAAATTTTTGTGTTTTAGTAGTTATGTAGGTCGGCTATTTCTGGGACCGCCCTCGTATATACCTTTTTTATGTTCTGATGAGTTTTGAGATATTTTTTTAGTATTCCACTAGTCGGCATAAGTATTTTGACAAACAAATTTGAATAAATAAACCATTATATCTTTAAAACACAAAATTCTAAATAAATGATTCTATGCAAATTTTTCACGCTGAACCAGAATCTGACTCTAGAAACTCCATATCTCTAATAGATTAACTCTAAATAAGACATAAAAATGCAGAAAATGGCTAATATGGCCATATATCCAATGTCCCAATATGCTGAAAACTGGTTATTTTTAAAAATATGATTTGCTCATGGTATATCATTGTATTAAAATTCAAGTAAATTACTATGTAAATTTAAATTTTGTATATCACATGAGCGCCCGTGTAGTTTTTGAGTATACGGTGCATTTTGCACACAAATCGGCCATACTTTGCAAATCGATCACAAACTTCTCTTATGAAATGGTTAAGGCTTTAACCACATTTAATTATCTAATTATCTAATAAAAAGTTCTAAGCCATGAACAAATACAATTTTTTAAATAATCCTTTCTTCTACATAGAATATTTGGTCTAGAAATTGGCCATTTTCTGCAATTCGAAGAGTAATTTACAGTTAATCCATTGGATATATGGAGTTAAAGCCCGATTCGGGTTTCACCTGAAAAACTTGTCTGGAATCAATCATTCTTTTAGCATTTAAGGTCCTGTGCTGAGAGGTCCCTGTTAATCCTTTTTATACCCTGTTCCCATTGAAAATGGGAAAAGGGGGATTATGAAGTTGTGCAAAAGTATGTAAAGGGTAGAAGGAAGCATTTGCGACCCTATAAAGTATATATATTCTTGATCAGCATCAACAGCCGAGTCGATTTAGCCCTGTCCGTCTGTCCGTCTGTCTGTCTGTCCGTCTCAGAGACTATAAGAGCTAGAGCCACAAATTTTTGCATGTAGATAGGTGTATACCCGATTCAAAACAAGTTTGTTTCAGATTTGGAAAATTCCTCCCGCTCCCCCTTTAAGCGCAAAAAGCTGTCAGAGCCAAAATTTAAGATAGACCTTCCAAACTTTACATATATCAAGTAAGGCCCAATATCTATCTATTCTGAAAAGATCACTAAGATCGGACAATAAACACCGAAGTTATATACGAATCAATTTTGCTTGTGGGAGAGAGGGGGGTCTTGCATTGTCAGTTATCGCGCGCGGACGCATGCCATGCGTTTGTGTGTATGTTGGAGTGTGTGAGTGTGTGTGTATGTAAAGGAAAACAAACGAAATCAAGGGAACAGGGTATTTTGTAGTCGGGGCACTCTACTGCAGCTCCCTTACTAGTTACAACTGAGGGGGGTCCTCTTTACAGAACCATTGTGTGAACAGAATGTATTTAATTAAAGCTGGGATCTCTAGCTCGGATGTCTCCAAGAGGTTGAGTAGGACAGGTTGACCTAGCGCGTGTCCTAAGTCTCCGTCTTCTCAGGGCGGGGCAATGGCAGAGGAGATGTTGTACTGTTTCATCCTCTTCTTCGTACCTGCAGCTTCTGCAGAAATAATGGTGAGTGACGCCCAGGCGTGCGGCGTGTCTGCTGATAAGTCAGTGCCCGTTAAGGTTCCCACCAAAAGGGGTATTCGTTCCCTTCTGAGGCGTAAAAGCGTGGTGGTACGCTTTAGGTTTAGTGTTGGCCACGTGAACCTCGCTACCGCACAGGAGGAAAGGGTTTTCCACCTATCCGCAGCGAGGCGACGCGTTTCTGCTTTTGTGTGCAGCTTAAATGCTACCATAGGTATCCCTATCGTGCTCCTTTCTGAAAGGAGCTCGATGGTGGTGTCTTTCAGGCTAGTTTGTTGCGATGTCCAGCCACCCATATAAGGTGTATACCATACTGAAGTCTTGTCTGATCTCATTTAGAGATGAGCGACATTCAGTAAGCGTTTTAGTATTGTTGGTATATGAGTCAAGGGCTTTAAGGGCGACTTAACTGTCTGAGAATATGAAGACGTTTCCTTCTGTGATTGGTAGTGTGCTAAGGTGACTGCTTCCTGGATGGCTACCACTTCCGCTTGGTACACGCTACAGTGATCAGGAAGGCGGAACGATAAGTTCAAATTAAGGTTGGAGGAGCAGACTCCCCCTCCTACTTTTTCGTCAAGATTAGAACCATCAGTGTAGATATTGATGGCATTGGAGTGGGTAGGCTTTCCCACTCGTATCGGCTTGGAATAGAGACGTCGTCGTGATTTAGCGAACGTCGGTTGGGGCAAACAGTAATCAGTATTTAACGGTATACCCGCTTGGTCACTGAGTATGGTAGAGTGTCCTGACTTACCCCCGTTCCAGGCATCTGATTCTCTTAATCTAAGGTAGACATGCCCTAAAGTAGCATACGACAAAGCACTCACAAATACTCTCAAAGAAAACCACAAAACACAAAATCGTTTGCATGTGTGTCGTTTTGTATGCCTCGCTTCTTGCATGTATACGATTATTAATTTCTTTTCTTCGGTGCAATTACAGCAAGTAAGGGAGCTGTAGTCGAGTGCCCCGACTACAAAATACCCTGTTCCCTTGACTTCTTGTGTTTTCATCCACATACACACCAATTCACACATACACACACTCACTCTACCATGCGCAAATACGCACGCGAGCACGAGGATATTGGCCCTTACTTGATTTATATTAAGTCACGAGGGTCTAACTTAAAAATTGCGGATCAGACAAAATTGTGGCTCTATCTCTTATAGTCTCTGAGATCGGCGCTTTCATACGGATAGACGGACGGACAGACGGACATGGCTAAAACGACTCGGCTGTTGATGCTGATCAAGAATATATATTCTTTATAGGGTCGCAAATGCTTCCCTCTACCTGTTACATACTTTTGCACAACTTCATGATCCCCCTTTTCCCATTTTTAATGGGAACAGGGTATAAAAACAAAACGCACCTAAAGAGCATACGGCTGGACATCGCTGATCTAAGGACTGTGGTTAAAGCCAGTTGTAGGAGGTTGAAAATAGTATTTAGAGCTTCCGTGGGTGTTGTTCGGAGTGCGCCGCTAATACATATTACCGCACTTCTCTGTACCTTATGCAGATTGTTGAGGGCTGATAGTGCTTCGTAGAGTAGTATGGGGCGGACCACGGCTGTGGAAAGTCAGTGTAGGTCAATGGTTGCCTTTTTTATGTGTTCTGTTATGTTGTCGTTCCAGAGTAGTTTCATATAAAGAATTACTCCCATGTATTGGGCATTGTCTCCAAATTCAAGGCTTACTCCATTGATTTTTGGGGGGACAATATCAGGAATTTTGTACCTCCTGGTAAAAAGCACTAGTTCCGTCTTCGCTGGGTTTAGTCCCAAGTCGCTAGATGATGTCATGTCCACTGTCCACTGAGCAAGTGCAGTTAGTGCGTTCTGCATGAGGTCGCACAGCGTCTATGGAAATATTCCACTTTTGAAAATGGCAATATCGTCCGCGTAAGCCACCACTTCGTGCCCCTCAGTATCCATAAGCCGCAGCAATTGGTTAACTGTTACAAACCGTAGTAACGGAGAGAGTCCGCCTCCTTGCAGAATGCTCCTGCTAACATATCTGCGAGCAGATGCACCGCCAAGCTCGGAATACACCGACTTGGTGGTTAGCAAGTGGTCGATGAACCTTACCAGCGGCACTTCTGCTCCCAGATATGTTAGGGCAGAGGTGATGGCGTTATTAAAGGCATAGTCTTTTACTTCAAGAGATCTTTCAATCCATCCTTGAGACCAGAGAGTGCAGGGCGGTTTCGGTGAGCCTTCCCTTGCTGTAAGCATGTTGTGTGCGTGCTAGATGAGAGGGATCTATAGTTTGCCTCAGATGTGCGTCTATAAGTCTCTCAGGAGTTTAAAGTAGAAATGAGGGTAGGCTGATTGGCCTATAATCGTTTGGTTTCACATGTGAAGCTTTGCCAGCCTTCGGTATGAATACCACTTAAGTTTTTCTCCATCTGGTGGGGATATAGTTGACCTTAAGACAGCTTACATAGATTGTGTAAAGACAGGTCATTGTGTACCCAATGCAGTGTTGTAGTTGGGCTGGAAAAATTGTATCTGGGCCTGGTGACTTAAATGGATCGACCGAATCGACAGCCCCCTAAATTCTGGCCTCTGTGACAATGGTGTTGACATGATTCGTAGAAAGGTCGGTTGGCTCAATTAGAGGTATTGGGTTAATGGAGCACTCGGCAAAATGAGTGCTTAGCAGAAGATCTAGAGATTTTTCGCTTGAGTCGGTCCAGAATTCAATATAAATTTCAAAATATTAAAATTTTTGGTTTAAAAGAAATAATAGTTTATTTATGAAAATTTGCTTGTCAAAATACTTACGCCGACTTGTGTTGTTTTCGATTGAAATTTGAGTTATTTGGGGGTGTCCCAGAATTTTCGTTTAAACGGTTTCATTTCGAACTACAACTGTTTGCTTTCACATGTAAAGTGTGTCCAAAATACAAGGCTTCTAGATTAGATGACAAAAGTTGAGAGATTTAAAACCGACTGCCTATAATCTAGTAAGCGAAATCATTCTTGAATCTGTACATATAAACTCCTCCTAGTTTAGTTCAAAATCCAATCGACAACCCCGAATATAAAGTTACTTGATGTTTTCTAGAATACTATATAAAGCGTATAGTTCTGCTCAGTACTGAATTATTGCTGAATCAGCCCTGAAATGGAAAGGCTGGTTACCTTCTATGAGTTTCACACGACGAATTCAAATCTTACTCATTTCACATCATTCTAAATTTTTTCGAATTACGGACTTAGAGCATTGATAATAGCCTTCATCAGGTAAAACAAGTTGCTGCCTGTGTAAGTTAGCTACCCTTTGTCCCCTGGCGAATTCCTGCAGACGCTACTGTCCTGGCTCCAGTCCAATGCATCACACCAGCTAACAGTCACAAAGCGATGATGCTGCTGCTGCTGCTGCTGATTCTGTTGCTGTCGCTGCTCTTCTTCTGCTTTGGCCCAGGCCCAGGTGAAATCCCATGAATAATTCCACTTCAATTCCACTTTGTATATTTCATTTTTGTATTGCATACATCATGGCGACAGCGTCAATGACAGACGACAGCAATTGGCTTTGATAACGTTTGCTCTCTGCCGCACGCACGCACTCACAGATGGCATCGTCCAGTTTCGGGCTTTGCGCTATCCCACACATGTATTAATTAATAATAATTCATAGGGCACGCCCCGTTTTGCATTGTCCATAGTTAAGCTTGCCCACATTTTGTATTCATTGTCTCGCTGCTGCTTTTTGCACTTAAATAAAACTTTTGTGTCAAATTTTTATCAATTATTCAGTTAAAATGCCTGGCAAATCCTGTTAACACCCAAGCAGATGGCCGGGCGGCGGGGGAATGTCACTGGCCGGCCGCATATGGCCATTTGTCAATTGAATGATGGAAATATGGAATTTATGGCATTAAAATCTTTTGGTTTTTGGGCAGTTTGAACGGCGGCAGCATCATCGATAGCCTTTAGCCGGGGCGCTGATAGCCGAGAGCCGACAGGGTGTGAATGCGCACACAAAAGCAGACTAGGATCAGCGGGTGCATGGCCAAAGCGGATTATGCGAAAACAAACGGAAAAAAGAAACCAGTTAACAAAATGACCGAAAACGGTGCGACGAGTATTGTTTTGCAACATAAGTCAACTGAAAATGGACACGATTGCCACATTTGCCGCCGGATGTTTTGAAGTTGAGTGCAAAAAATCAAAACAACAAAGAGAAGAATCAAGCAGGGAGGGAACAAGTGTCCACTTGGAAAAAACGCTTCACAGAGTTCTAGAGTGGATAAAGCTATGAATGAATTAGTCGGAAATTCTAGATAAAGTGTTCATCATTCAAAAACGAATTCTTAAACACTAATTTAATGAATCAGTCAATCATGAGGGATGCATATGCCTCCCTGTGATAAGTTTGATGGTTGAAAAATTTATTTTTAGGCAAAGGCTTTCAGGATCTCAGAATAACTTACTGTACCCCTGCTCCAACCATTTAATTGTAGTGGAAGAAACTATGTAGATATCCCCGTAACGGAAGCAGAGATTGTGGATAATATATGTATGAACATTTTCGTCATGCTGGCACAGAGCAGTTCTATAGGGATTAAGGTTGTGCTTAATCAACTTTTTATATTTATTATTTAACTTAATTAGTTGAACATTATTTGTTGGGCGCTTGGCCCGAGACCCACTGGCCTGGGCGCCAGCGCGGGAGTTCGACATACACTACTGCAACTGAAGCTGCTGGAGATGATAGCTGCGTCATAGTGTGACCATAGTCGCCTGTGACTAGTAATCGATAGTCGCTGGTGTCTAGAGGTGGCAGAGTCGCCACAGTACTTCCCCTCCAATGACCGTCTGGGATCGAATAGATGAAATGGATTACAACTGCAGAATCCGTAGTACTGAGCACGTGCACCGAGTACAGACTTGCGTAGTTGCGTCGGTGGCCGGTGGTTACTTCGAGTGGGCGTCGATAAACAAGTTCGTCTGAGCAGGAACGATGTCGCCTTTCGTTGAGATGCCTCGATTGAGGAGCCTAAATTGAGGTTAAAGTCGCCTCGGGTCGAGGACTTTGTGTTGCTTCAGTGGAGGCGGAAGTTACCTCTCGCGGAGAGCTTCGAGGTGCCTTAGCTGAGGCTGAAGTTACCTCTCGTGGATAGCTTCGAGATGCCTTAGTTGAGGCGGAAGTTGCCTTTCGTGGAGAGCTTCGATGTGCCTTAGCTGAAGACTTTGTTACGGACTGAAAATTGTAAACAAAATAAAAAAGTAAACAAACAGCGATCAATCGGCTCATCACTGGTCGTAGAGATGCGCACGGGCATATACCGGTATGGCGATGACTTTGGGGAGCGTGAGTCGGGTCGTGAGCTTAGGAAATTTTCCAGCTTTTTAATTTAGACTTGCTGTTCGCAGAGAGTTAGAAGGAAAGGAGAAATTCTGTGAAACGAAAAAGTTAGTCAGTCGCTTTCAAGGGCATTGAAGGGCACTTTGCAAATTTTTCTTCAAGATTAGCAGAATACAATAATTTCTTAAACAGCAAAAAAATTTACCAGCGGCAAAATTCTCACCAAACAAAAAAAAAAGTGATAGATTTCCCGGCTCGGTAAGGAAGTTTAAAAAAAGTGGTTGCAAATAGTGGGATAAACAAATGTGTTTACGCAGGTGCAGCCGGAGTGAATCCAAAGAAACGAAGAGCAGGCAAGCAGCAGAGACGACTGGTCACCGGAGGAAGGATTGGCCACCGCCTCCAGGTGGCCCAGGTTTTTATACCCTTTTTTTAAATTTTTTCTTTGCAAAATATAAAAAGAAGAGTAAAGAGTGGTGCAAAGGCTGCCTGGTGTACAGCCATCCTTAGGAGCAGACCGCAGGAGGGACAAAACCATTAAGTCGCCCTGGCCCAACCAAATAAAAATATAATAGCAATTAAATACACACACATATACATATTTTTCTAAAAATTGATTTATTTATTTAAACAAAAAAACTTAAATTAACGTCCCTCAATCAAAATCTTGAATATGCTCCCGTACTAATTTGTTCCTTATCTTTAAGTATTTATTTTCGTATTTATTTATTTATTATTTATTTATATTTATTATTTTCCGTGTGAAGGTCCCTGTGGTACCCAGGATAGGGAAAAGAAAATGTGTCTAGTTAGTTGGAAGATGTTTAAAAATAAAGGTATATGCAAGTGATTGAAAAAAGAAAAATGATGGGTTAGAAAATTAAATGGGGTGAGATTGGCAGCATGAGGCGGGAATAAGGAGGATAGGGAGTTGGCCAAAAGCAATTGAGCGGCCAACTAATGGTAGGGAGGGCAGCTCAGAGGGCAGCCACCAACATCTGCTAGCCCAAAAAAAAGTTCATTAACAAAACCAAGCCGAAGTGACCGTTGAAAAAATTCCTAAAATATAAATTTTTTTGTTATCCGATTAGCCCATATATCGGGGTCTTGCTCACCCCTGAGCCAGCCGTTAACTAGCCGGCAACCGATGTATGGACTTAGAAAAAAAAGTCGGTTCATAACAACTTTGCTGTTCAGGTTCACGGACGTGCGCGTAGGACACGACTATTTCTGAATCGATGTGCCTCGCTGCCTCGGATGAAAACTTTGTCGCTGCCTCGCATGAGGGCTTTGTTGCTTCGCGTTGAAGGCTTTGTCGCTGACTCGGATGAGAACTTTGTTGCTTCGCGTTGAAGGCTTTGTCGCTGCCTTAGATGAAGGCTTTGTCGATCACGTTCACAGGCGTGTGCGTAGAAGACACGACTGAACCAGAATCGGTTGTGTCTCGGTTGATTTGCGGATGCGAGAGTCTGTAGCTAGACGTCGCATGTTGAGCCAGCCGTGCTAGTTACACGACTATTGGCGCAGGCGCGTTTGTTTGCGAACTTATAGATGGGGCTCTGGCTGACAGCAAATGCCAACAAAGAGCGTTCCGAGGATAAGCTGGTCGTTTGTTGGTATTCGATCGAGTGGCCGGTTTCTTGCAGTTCAGGTGCGTCAGCGAAGAAGGCAGTTTTTCCGCTGTACAGTTTGTACGATTCGATGGGCATTCAAGTGCATGCACGTTGCTCGATGAGGGACGACCGATGTTGCAGCCGTTGAAGTTGAACAGGGCCTTGGACGCTGAAGCAGGAATAGGATATGCTGATCACTGTGGTCAATGCCATCGTTGTTCCCAAAAATCTGGACAAAAGTTGTGAACGTTTATAATGGGGAAGTGTCCCTACCTGGCTCAGGAATGAACTCCGTTCGTGAGCGTCGAGCGTGCCTCATCGTTTACTCGTCACACATCGAAAATAGCACATCGTTCAAAAGCGTATAGAAACTCGTAAAGTAAATCGATTTGGATTCTACAAAGTGGATTCTATTCCAGAAAGAACGTAGAATTTGAATGTATAGCTCAAAGCTTTTATTAACAATGCATCAAATAGTGAGCCAATAATAAAAGTAGATGGTTTTTTCTTAATTTGTAAAGTAGTATCTTAGGCTGGGGTAGGGCTCAGTCCGTCCAGGCCACTTTGCAGAAATATTTGTAAAGTGCTGAGATCTCTAAGAGTTGAGTAAGTGGTTCAAAATGGATGGGGGGATTGACCACAAAATATTTTACCTACATAAATGTTTGAGAAACGGGAACGTTCACTAAGAGAGAGACTTAGATTAGGGCAGCTCCTCTCTGCTCACGCGGAAGACTATAACGCGAATCATTGAGTGGATAGGGTATCTACTCTGGATGCCTGAAATTGGCCCAGATTATTTTGGGCGGGCTGAGCGTGTGATATACACTCCGTTGACCCAAAACCAGCTAGAAATAACTTGGGGGACAAAAGCTGAATTTATGGTATCGATCCTGTTCACCCAAAGATGACTAGAAAACGTCTGAGTGCTGCGTATAGGCTCATTCACTCGAAGCCGACTAGAAATAGTTCGGGGGCAGAAGCTGAGTGTAGGGTATCAACCCTGTTCACTCGAAGTCACTAGGATTTCTTGGAGAGGAAAATTAGGTGTAGGGTATCGACCCTGTTCACCCAAAGATATCTAGAAAGACACTTGTGAAGAGAAACTGGAGTACAGACTGAGGGTGGACACTTCGGAGTCGGGTAAATATACAACGAGGAAAAAAGATCTTGGGCAAGAGAAGAGGGTACGCGATATATATACATGTGTATCCTGTGGGCTGGTAAAGAAATGCACTTTCGTTAGACACTTTGATACCCCATAATGTGAAACACGGGTGTCGGAGCTATAGGGTATATACACTGTGCACTGATGGCGGTCGGTCTGAGTGGGCGTGAGTTAATAAAAAGTTACACACGTGTTGAAACGGTTATATTGGGAGGTTTTTTTCCTTTTAATATTTTCTTCAAATGGATTTGTTTAGTTTGACAAAAAGGTGGCCTATGCCGCACTCCACTACTCGCTTTTTTCCAATACGTATGCTCGTGGCCCTGACCGCTTACCTCTTAATTCCTCCGAAAACAACTTAAGACTCATCTAGGACTCCGCTGCTGGCCGGAGTAACTCTTGTCCCAGGGTGGGCACTGGGGATTTGGTGTCGCTATCTGTGTCGCGGGGCGCCGGCGTCTCTTGCTGGGTGGCGTGGGTTGCGAAATCTTGGCCTGTGGTCTCAATGTCCCTGCTCTCTCTCTGTGGCCACGTGTGTGTGTCCACCGCAGCGTCGTCAAATTTTCTCGGTCACTCGCGTTGCACTTTCACGTCCGCACTTCTTGGGGCCCAAAAATCGATTGAATAGCTTGGCCGCCATTTCCTAGAACTTGCTGCAGAATCCCACGATCGTTGGCGTCACTTGCTGTCTCTCTCCCTCTCATGTATTTCAGCCCATTTGGGCAGTGTGCCCATATTCTAAGTCGGGCAGTTGGCGCGTGCCAGGGCTGGCGAGCAAAGTCTACTCTTTCGAACTAGTTCTCAACTTAATTTATTGTCATGATACTTATTATTATAATACTTATTGCTATACAAATGTGATTCTTCACAAATTACACTCTGAAATGTCGTGTTAGAAAAAGCGATAAGTCAAAAGTCCCATCAGATCCCACTCTCAAACAAAATAGAAATTGTTTATACAACACTTCTTCAAAACATATCCAAAAATTAGCTGCTAATTCAGTCGCGGTGATGATTTTTGTCCGGTAATGTTTGAATTTCCTGCAGTTTTTTTTGTAATTGTTGTGATATAATGTATATACACTGCTCGGCAGCTCTCTCTCCCAAATTCACTTTTTCTAAAGTACTTTGGCCCGCTGAGCACGAAAATCGAGATGAAAAAAAATCTGTCGAATAGTTATCGAGATATTATCGATAAACGGGGTTTTCCGAAGCTGCTTCCACTAAAACTCGCATAACTTTGTTGCTTTTGCTCCGATAGAAAAGTTGTAAAGAAATTTAAAAAGAAAAGTCCTAGCCGAAAGTTTTGTTTTCAGACAAAAATGTGAAATGGTGTCTTTTTAATGCTATGGTCTCAAATGTAGAAAAAACTTATTTCGAGTTTCAAGTATTTAATTCAAGTATTTTTACTGAAATTTTACTTCCAGTTCGTATTCAGCGACTCCAAAAATCCTCGAGTACAGTCTTTTAGCCAAATCGAATACGTTTTTGCAGGAATTGTCTGCCATATTGTATCCACCATTTTGTTTTTCTAAATTTTGACTTCGAATTCGTAATCAGCGACCCCGAAAACCCCCGAGTACAAGCTTTTAGACAAATCAAATACGTTTATCGACTTTTGGCCAGCTTTTTGGGATTTGGGACCACTGTGCAACGTAAGAAGTGTGTTCTATTGGGGATGTGACCGTGGACCGTTGCATGAAGCTGCGTGCATACCAGAGATCTGCAGTAGTGCACCGCAACTGCAAGTGCACAGCATAAGTACTTGATATTTTCGCACTCGGATATCCCGACTACTCCAACAAAATGTATACAGTAGTATTTCTACTCGCGGCATATTTGCGTCGCGCACTTAAGTGCCGAAAACACTCGCGCTCCTCGCGTAGCGTATAGGAAATGCTCATTCAAACAGGGAACCGTAAAATTAGAGTGTGAAATTATCCACCAATTCAAGCAACGCATTTTCTATCTATTGCTTTCTCACTTAAGTATTTTTTTTACTCATGCTTGACTCTTGTGGAATTTTTTTTTTACTGGTGACCTTGTGTGTCTGCTCTCTGATATGTCTTCGGCTGCTGTTCGTTTCCTTCACTTTTCGGCAAATTTATCCCTGCTTTGACGTCGACGTCAGCAGAACCGAATTCTGTGTGTATTGTTTTTGCCATTTTGCCTACGCCCAGTGAAAAAAGGTATGAAGAAGTTTGTATACGCTTTAAATTTAGCATTTAACCTATGTTTTTTATAAAAATATTTTAGAATTTAAAAAAAAAGGGCCTTGGACCGTCGTTCGTGGAAAAGACGTACACATGTTTATTATTCTTATACCACAAGCAATATTTTTGGTATGGATCTTTAATAAATTTATTCATATACATACTTATTTAAGTCGGATATGCCATTCCCTACCCTGAGTAGGCAAACGTGACGCGTGCTTTAGAAACCAAGAAATGAGAAGAGCAATACTCGAGTAATACTTAAGTATTGGTAGAATGTGTGCTCAAAACACCGCGTATTTTGCGTATTTCTCTTTGCTGTCTGAGTAAAAATGGTATGTAACCTGCAATGTCAGCGTGCGACCGCCCACTCAAAGACGAAAGCATCGTGCGGTGTCGCTCAATGCAGGTACAAGTAAATTTGACACCCGCTCAAAACTGAGACCAGTCACTGAAATACTAGTCCACATTTTGAGTGGAAAATCATACCCAAGACGCATTTACAACAAGTATACTCGAGTCAAGAAATCAGGCACTCTTGCAGATCTCTGGTACCGACGTATATTGTAATGTTAATGAAAAGAATTTTTTAATAATTCAAAATATATATATAACAATAATGTATATCTCATTCTTAAGGGAAATTTGTTAAGAATACTTATAAAACTGATAGAATAGATACCAAAAATTTGACAATTAAAACATGAAATCGATAATAGCTAGTATTAAAATATTACTAACAAAATATTACAAAAAAGTATCAATCCGATGCAATTCTGTATCAATTTGACATCCTCGAATAATCATTTTAATATTTTCGAAACTATTAACTAAATACTTGGAGTATTAAAGAGAAAATGATACTAAATTGTTTTAAATTGATGACAACGAGCCGACTTCTCATCTTCTAAGTAGCTGCTATGTGTCAGAGAAACTAAGATTTTGTTCAGTAATTTGTAGATTAACGTGACATTTGGATGATTACAATAATTGGCTGAGCGTTGGAAGTACTCCGCTGGCTCAGCTCATCCAAGCCAAGTATTCTCTTCAGCTGACATCGCTCGAAGTAGATATGAATGGTCGATATGATTCTACATTTGAAGAACTCTTCCTGGCCTGGAATTTGCTTGGGATATGTCCATGTCGCACTACCGCGTTGTATAGGTAGAGCAACGACAGGAAGAGCAGTATCTCGACAAGTTCAAGGGGTCAATGAAATTTGTGTAAGCTGTGGGTGGTGTGAACAACGTATCCTTGATGTCTCCCCTAAAGAATAAGAGCGAAGCAATACTCAAGTTATTGATTTGGTTTTTATTCAGGCTGTAATCTGGAAAAGGTTTCCTCGGTGATCTCAGTTTCCGTCCCTTTTGTTTCTCTTACTCTTCCCGCTTGTTTCAAAAGACCAACCAGGGCGGATGATTAATTTTCGAGGGCGGAGTAAATGTCAAATTGACGGGAATATTCATTAAAGCATGTGCGAGGTTCAGTCGCTCCAAACTGGAGCGTATGATGACACCATTCTGGCCCAGTAAATAGCCCGCCGGTATGTTGGTATCTTGATTGGAGTTGTCATGCAACATCTCAATGTAACGCCCAAACATGGGAGAACTTGAATTGAACTCGGTGATGATGGCACCCACAGCGCCAGCCAGCTCCGCTTGCAATGTTTTGGCCAGGAACGAGCATTCCCCTCTGTCAATGAGCGCTATACTCCCTCGCAGATCTCTCACATTCTTGAGCCTTGTGCAGGCTTCTGGCGGATAGGCCAGCACAAGCGGTATTTCCTCCAGCTTCCGCGAGAATGGAACACCAAAATCCTTTGCCGGTCGCAGTCTATAGGTATATCGCAGATCGTGCGGCGAGATGATTTCGAAGAAAACGTCACCTAATATGACATCCTGTGTAGTCAGCGGCATCGATATTTTGGTAGTGGCTTTATTTCCCCGGCCCTGTGTAAGGGCGGCGGCAAGTATTATCCAAACTAGCGACATGGCCTTAGGTGAAGCGAATAATGAAATTTTTTTTCGCTTTCTCAATTGTCACTGCTCACATCGACTACTATGTTTTTTTTCTGATTTAATTTTTTACTCCAAAGCACTTCGGTAACACTACGGAGAAGTTTAATACTACATTTACACTAGGACTGCGTAATAGCCTGTTTCCACTGAGCAACATCTAACATCTTGAAGTAATATGTTTCTTTCCCACACGTTCCTCATAAAATAAAGCAATGTAAGAGAAAATTGTCATGCACCTTCTTCACAAAAGTCCCAATTGTCTTTGTTTCAGAAATTTCGAGCTGCGTCTGCATCGGTAATACTAAAGCCCACATACCAAATCACATAAGATTTAGTAACCAAGAAGTGATTGGAAATTTATCAAGTTAGAAGAGACAGGAACATAAGAGTAGGCGAAAATTGTCCCCAAACACCCGGAGAGTCTTACTTTGGGAGGAAGACCAAGCTTGACGGTCTTTCAATAGCCCCCATATATTTCTCAAAGCTGCTATTGTTGATGTGTAAAGTGTAAAGCAACCTCACAAAAATGCTCGCAAGGCCTTTTTAAAAGGCACCAATTTCAGGACGAAAAATGCAAAACCGTCATAATTTTTTATCTACAGATTACATTTAGAGTTAAGTTCCTATTTTAAAGAACAAAATATTACACCTACTAAAATTTGCACATAAAGCAATTGTCTTTGGACAAATTGTTTAAAAATAACCGCCACGATGTAAATATGTACAAATATACGATATTATACTGAAAGAAAACTTGCTGGCTGTGTTGAGAGAGAGACGCTCTCGATGTAAATACATGATACAAATATATCGATATGTTATCGTTGAGCATTCGCAGTAAAACGGGTGTATAGTATAGTCGACATGTGAACGAGTAAGGAGGCACGCCCAGCGGAGATGGCTCTGGGTGAACCCTTCTGGTGGGATGTCGCTCTGGACAGAGGCGAGTGTTGCAGCGGGAGAGACCGTAAAACGGTTGTGATGCTATCATCAAGCCAAAGAAGAAGAAGATTCGTTTATTGGTGAGAAGGTATTTGTCAGTTTCATTCAGTTTTACATGTTGGAAAATGTGGACCAGAACTAGCTGGGTTGGTTTTGAATTACTTTTCCTCTGGTTTGCAGAACACAAAAGTCAAGCTGCATTTGCCGCAATAATGAAATACCTCATGGGCAGCCTCAGCCCCGCAGTTCTCACCGGGAAACTCGCGACGCAGACGATGGATCTTGCCATTCTTGTCAACCTTGTAGTGTTTGCGCACAGCTTGCTTGACCTGCTTGTGACACCAATTGAATATTGTAGTCAGAAAGGGTTTCGACCATCTTCCAGTTGTTTGCCAGCAAAGAACAGACGCTGATAATGTGGATGAATTCCTTCTTTGTTCTGAATCTTGTCATTGACATTTTCGATGGTAACCGAGGGTTCAACCTCAAGAGTGATGGTCTTGCCCGTATTGTTCTAGACGAAGATCTGCATGGAGCAATCCTTTTATTGAGCAACTTTGTTCAGCAACTGTATGATGGGAACTCATGAAGGAACAGCCTGCATTTTAATTGCAGCCGAAACATTGCCGGCGTCACTTGCGCCTGCTCTGGGCTTGTTTCGGTGGTAGCGGAAACTGTCTCACAGCGATGTCCACGCTTCCTTGCATGCACTAGCTATTAATAAATATGATCACATTAGTCTGATAGCGACATTTTAATAATTTACTTACCGTCCCGTCCCATCAGCGCTCCAATATCCTTCCACGCACTTTTTAGGAAACTAAATTGATGTGACCTTTGTCCGTTAGAACCTTGTGGAACCACAACAATCGCTTCCTCTTCACAGCTTCTATGGGCTTAATTTCTCTTCCCGAGAAAATAAATCAGCTCTCCGTTTTCTTGCACTCATGATTTATTATTTTCACTTTTGTTTTGGTAATTCTATTAGTGATGGCAAAGTGGTAACAAAATTAGTTGTTACAGCACATGCGTATAGCGGCAATTTGCGATACCTCTTCAAAGAATAGAAATCTATTATTTCTTGAGCTATCACAAAAATACCAATTTAGTATATTTATGGTTCTTTGTTCAGACCTTTTGTTTGAAGTGTGTACTGGCAACAAAGCGAGCACCAAAGCGCTTTGGTTCCAAACGTTTTGTGGGGTTTTTATGTATGAACTTTTTGATGTGAAACATCTTTAATTTCGGTTCGGAGGATTCTAAAGGGTGATTTTTTAGCTATTATCTTTTTGGCAACACTGGTTTAAACAGCTCACGCATGTTTCGTGTTTTGTTTCACTGTCAAACATCTTCAGTTTGGTCTATAATTTAACCAAGAATCGTCTTACAAACGAACAACGCTTGCAAATTATAGAATTTTATTACCAAAATGCGTGCTCTGTTAAGAAAGTTCATCGCGCGCTTCTTCCATTTTATGGTCAGTTTAATCGACCCACTGAAGCGGCTATTCGGGCTATTGTGACTAAATTTCTCACCAAATTTACATTGTTGGACATTAAACCACCAACACGCTTACGTAGAGTGCGAACTGAAGAAAATATCGCAGCTGTATCGGCCAGTGTTAATGATGACCATCAATTATCGATTCGTCGCCGTTCGCAGCAATTGGGCCTCTGTTACTCAACAACGTGGAAAATTTTGCGGAAAGGATTTAGGTGAGAAGCCTTTCAAAAATACAGCTGGTGCAAGAATTGAAGCCGAACGACCTACCGCAACGTAGAATTTTTGGTGAATGGGCTCTTGGAAAGTTGGTCGAAGATCCACTTTTTACCGAAAAATTGTGTTCAGCGACGAAGCTCATTTTTGGCTCAATGGGTACGTAAATAAGCAGAATTGTCGATTTTGGAAGAGCAATCAAGGCGTGCGGTATGGGCTGGTGGCATCATTGGACCGTACTTCTTCAAAGATGATGCGAATCGTAACGTAACTGTGAATGGTGAGCGCTACCGTGAGATGATATCCAACTTTTTTTTTGCCCAAAATGCAAGAGATTGACTTGCATGACATGTGGTTTCAACAAGACGGTGCCACATACCACACAGCACGCGTAACAATAGACTTATTGAGAAGTGAGTTCGGTAAACATTTTATTTCACGTTCGGTCGATTGGCCGCCTAGATCGTGCGATTTAACGCCTTTAGACTATTTTTTGTGGGGCTATGTTAAAGCTCATGTCTATACAGAGAAGCTCGCTTCAATTGCCGCATTGGAAGACAACATTGAAGCATTTATTCGTGAGATACCGGCCGAAATGTTGGAAAGAGTGCAATGTCAGTTGGCTGGCCAGGCACACCCACCCGGGCACGCACACACACACACACCCACTCGCACACTTTTAGTTACTTTTAGGTACTAATAGGTACTTTTAGGTACGTATAGGTAATTAAAAGTTTTTAAGACCTAAAGGTACTTTCAGGAAGTTTTAGGGACCTATAGGTACTTTAAGGTACCTATTGGTACTTATAGGTTCTTTTATGTACCAATTGGTTCTCTTAGGTACGTATGTATTAGACACTTATAGGTAACTTTAGCTACTTATAGGTACCATTAGGTACTTTTAGGTGTAGGAATAAGGTACTTAGGTACTTAGGTACCTATTGGTACTTATAGGTACTATTAGGTACCTATAGGTACTTTCAGGTAGCTATAGGGACTTTTTGGTACTATTAAGTACCAATTGGTACTTTTGTAAAATTAAGCTAGGTAACTAAATAAATAAGTAAACATTAAAAAAAAGGTCCTTTTGATACTTTAAATACTGACTTATTGGTACTTTCAGTTATCTAGTGGTACTTATAGGTAGTTTTAGTTACCAACTTATAGGTATTTATAGGTACTTATAGGTACTTCTAGGCACTCCTTAGGAAATTCTGCGTATTTATAGGTACTTATAGGTACTTATGGAAACGTATAGGTACTTTTAGGTACTTTAAGGTAGCTATAGGTACTAAGGAACTTAGGTACTAAGGTACTTGAATACTTAGTAGTGATAACTTAGTAATGAATACTTCGAATCGAGTACTTAGAATCGAATTCTGAGTATTGAGTACTGAGTACTTCTAAGCGAGTACTGAGTAACGTAACTGTGAATAGTGAGCGCTACCGTGAGATAATATCCAACTTTTTTTTTGCTCAAAATGCAAGAACTTGACTTGCATGACATGTGGTTTCAACAAGACGGTGCCACATGCCACACAGCACGCGCAACAATGGACTTATTGAGTTTTTATATTTGAGTGCTAAGTGCCGAGTATCGAGTATATAGTAACACACACAAGTATGTAAATGTCGGAGCATTTCGTATGCCACATGTTTCAAGGCCTCGTGAGTGTTAGCCACACTCACACCTTTTTATTTGTTTTGGGAGCTCCTTTGTTGAGGTGTATACTAAGCTTTAAAGATGATAAAATGTTGCATAACTAGTAGTCCAAAAGAAAAATAGTCTAGGCTGATTCTTTCTCCCATAACACGCATTTAAAGTTCATATATATATATGTGCAAATCGATCAGAGAAGGTGCGGTGAGAGAGAGAGGGAAAGAGCAAAATGGCAGCTCTTAACTGAAGCCACGCTGGATGTGGCAAAATAAGTAAATTCTTCCCTGTGATCCCGCGGGTGTGTTGGCGAGCAGTTGTGTGGCTTCACAAGGCGTAGTCGGGACACGTATCTTTGTGGCTCAAGTCTTGTCTCTGAGACGATGCGCTATACAGACAAACACGGACCGTGTCAAAAATAAAATCGGAATGATCCTCCGTACATACTTTTGCACAACTCAATCGCTTACTTATTAATACACCGAATGTTTTTATAACATTCGAGCTATATTCTTCAATATTCTATGCGGATTAATGGGAAGACGACGAGCGGATGAATTATTAACTACGTCAAAACCTATCATACAGAAAACAAGAAGGGAGCTGTAGTCGAGTGCCCCGACTACAAATACCCTGTTCCCTTGACTTCTTGTGTTTTCATACACAAATACACACACACACTCGACAAATCTCCTGGCCCCGATGGAATACCCAACAATGCCCTAAAGGCAGTCATTAATGCCCACCCTGAAGTGTTTGTAAACATATACAACGAATGCATCATCGAGCGCACAATTCCTCGAATATGGAAGCAGCAGAGACTTGTGCTCATCCGGAAGCCAGCAAAAGATCTCGAAGACCCGTCTTCGTATCGGCCACTCTGAATGCTGGACACTACTGGCAAAATCTTTGAAAGGATTATATGTAACCGACTGGAAAGTGAGCTTGAAAGCAGCTGCGGACTATCTGACCAGCAATATGAATTCCGGAAGCACCGAAGCACCACAGATGCCATAAGCGCAGTCACAAGACTGGCCACTGACGCCATAGAAGGTACGAGATGGGCAGGAGGGGCCAAAAAGTATTGTCTTGTTTGCACAATTGACGTGAAAAATGCGTTTAATTCAGCCAACTGGAGCAAGGTCCTTCAATCACTCAGCAGCCGTCGCGTATCACAGTACCTGATACAACTAATAGTGAGCTATATCGAGGACCGCTTGCTCTTGTACAGCTCAAATGCAGGGCAGCACCAGTACTTAGTGAGCGGAGGAGTACCACAAGGCTCAGTCCTAGGGCCAATCCTCTGGAATGTCATGTATGACGGAATCCTGCGGCTATCACTACCTGAAGGCTGCTCTCTTGTTGGCTTTGCCGATGACACAGCGCTGGTAACAGTTGCGAAGCACCTAAGCGAGACCACTGAAAAGTGCAGTACCGCGATCGACCAGATGATGATATGGCTATCGGAAAATGGGCTGGCTTTTGCAGAGCACAAAACCGAGGCGGTCCTGATCAGCAGCAGAAAGAAACTGGAGAAGGCATGCGTTAGAGTGGGCTCAACCATAATTGAGTCCCAACCGGCTATACGATACTCGGGCATCATTCTGGACCTCAGACTCTGCTTTAGACAGCACCTAGAGCATGTCAGCAACAAGGCGGAAAAAGTATCAACCTCCATCACCAGACCAAAACAAAAGAGCAGGAGATTAATTGCGAGCGTGGTCTCCTCCACTATCCTCTACGGGGCGCCGATCTGGGCTCCAGCCATGGACCTACCCTCCTACAGCCGACAGTGCAAGACTGTATACAGACTCTGCGCATTAAGAATCGCAAGCTGTTTCTGCACTGTGTCGGAAGAAGCGGCATTGGTTGTGGCAGAAACAATTCCAATAAACCTTCTGGCAGCTGAACGGAGAAGCGGGACTACGGGAAGTGGGTCACAGCGGGACTCCACAATAGCCAAATGGCAATCCAAGTGGGGCCAAGGATCAAACGGAAGATGGACTCACCGACTAATAACATCACTGACTTAGTCGACGGCATGGTCAGGTGGATTACTAATTATCGCAAATGCTAACGGGGCATGGCTGTTTTAAGGCATATCTCCACCAGTTTAAGCATGAAGAAGACCCCTTTTGCGACTACTGTAGAGACGGCGCCACTGAGGATGTGGAGCATGCATTCTTTGCCTGCCCTCTTTATAGGCCTGAACGCGATAAAGCCTCACGCGCCACTAGCACACAGCTCAGCGCGAGCAACATAGTGATCTGTATGCTCAGGAACGAGACTGGATGGCAAGCTGTAGCCAACATGGCGGCGGCAATACTTAAGGATCTGCGGCTTAGGGAAAGGTGTCGCCGTACCCACCCCTACAGATTGAGCGGCTAACTTGACCGCTGAAACAAACTCGATTTGAATCGGGTATACACCTACCTGCATGCAAAAATTTGTGGCTCTAGCTCTTATAGTCTCTGAGATCGACGCGTTCATACGGACAATCGACTCGGCTGTTGATGCTGATCAAGAATATATATACTTTATTGGGTCGCAAATGCTTCCTTCTACCTGTTACATACTTTTGCACAACTTCATGATCCCCCTTTTCCCATTTTCAATGGGAACAGGGTATAATTAATGATTACACAGTTCGCCTAATTTATGAAAATTGTAAGTCACTCTCTACCGACAGGCTATTTAAAATTAATCTCGTATTGTTTCAAAACAAAACGACACACGGTCTTCTATCAAGTACTTCGGGATTGAAAAAATCTTCCCTCAAAAAGGTTTAAACAAGTAGTAGTAGTAGTAGTAGTATTTATTTTCTATTTTCAATTTTTTGTTTTTTTTTATAAAGTAGTATAAAGAAAACTTATTCTGAAGTTTAACAATTTAACAAAAAAAGGAAGTTGAATAGATAATAAAATAGGGGCTGTGGCAGTTCGCCGTTAGCCTAGCAAATGTGACTATGCTTTCCTGGTTTCCAGATCACGTATCGCCGTAGTTCATATGGAAGCTTCGGCGATATTGGAGGCTCTCCCGCAAGTAGGCAGTAAGGGAGCGCCAATTGCTTCCGTTGAGCAGTGCGTGTGACTCCTGGCGCAACAGTGTTGATTTTCCCAAGTGCAGAACCCTAAGTTCTTTCAGTATGGGGCACCGGGCAAGAAAGTGTTCAGTGTCCTCGCGTGGTACTATACGGGGTGTAGTTCAGGTTCATCAGTTCTGTTCTCGCTCGGAAAATAACGGATATGGCTGCTGCTTCGATGTCATCTTGGAAGTAGTTCCTAGTCGAAAGGTTATACTGCAGTTGGCTGTAAGTGATGCGGGACTGACTAGCTCTAGCTTCTGCTTCGAAACTGGCCCTCTCTCTGTTGTCAATACTTCGTAGAAGCTGACCTTGCCAAACGCTCCATGTGTTGTAATCGCTCAGATTGCATTCGATGTTGTGTTCCAGTGCCATGGATTCCCAAGTGCGGAAAAACTGCGTTTTGGTCTCTAGCAGGTACGTTGTAACAACTCTTGGAAGACGAGTGGGGGGCATTCGCATGGTTTTGGTTACGTAGTCAAAATGAATTTGCATTGTATACTGTGACATGGTGGGAAGTCCTGTTTCTAAATGTATTGCATAGTTGGGGGAGTACTGCGGTAGGTGGAGCACTCGTTTGACAAAAAAACGGAGAAGCTTTCTACGTCTTCAAATTGATCAACGCCCCACACTTGAGCAGAATAGCACATAATTGCTCTTGCAGTGGCTACAAATAGGGCATATTTGGTGCTGTGGCTGACGTTCCTTTTCCTAAGCAGCTCTTTCCAAGTCGAGTTTATTGCAATTTTGGAGTCGCTAAGTTTTTGATTGAGGTGCTTATGAAACGTCATGCGTGGGGTAAGAGTCACTCCCAGGTATCGATATTCGCTGACCACTTCAAGATTCGTTCCGTTTAATTTCCATGCATCTGCTATAGCTCGGCGGCCTCTACTATCTCGAATGACCATAACTTTTGATTTTGCGCAGTTTACTCGTAGGCTCCACTTTTGGCAGTATTCAAATAAGGCGTCGATCATTTGTTGCATTACTGTAGGGCTCTTCGCTAGTAGTACCATGTCGTCGGCGTACATTAACACTTTTATGTGCTCTGATCCCAGGTAAACGCCTCCTGGCAGACATGACGTTATGTCATCTACATACAACGCGAAAAGAAGGGGACTCAGAAGACATCCCTGTTTTACTCCCATGTTGGACTCAAACCATTCTGATAGGTTATTGCCGTCCCACACTGCTGTCTTGTTGAAGTGATATAGGCTTCGTATCATTTTTTATCATCTTTGTTGAGACTCCAATATTGCTTAGTTTCAAATAGAGGCTTTGTCTGTCCACTGTGTCGAAAGCAGCTTTAAAGTCAACAAAGAAGATGTACATCTTTTTCTCCTTTCCAGATAATGCTTGGCCAAGGCAGTGAGCGTATATATGCTGTCCACGGTAGAATAACCTTCCCTAAATCCAGATTGATACTCGCTTAAAATGCCGTACGTGTTAACCCAGTTCGTCAGGCGGCGGAGCAGTATTGACACAAATATTTTCATAATCTCATTTAAAAATGAAATGCCCCTGTAGTTTTCTGGCAAGCTATCATTTCCTTTTTAAAAATTGGGAATATTTTGTTTTTCCTAAAGCTGTGTGGAGCATCTGCTGTCTCGTAGATCTTGTTGTATGCGGCTGCAAGGTGTGTTACGAAAAAAGGTGTATCGTTTTGCAGGATCTCGGCTGGGACTCTGTCTTCTCCAGGTGCTTTTTTTAGATTTACTGCGCTTAATTGCCCCTTCTACATCGGAGATATCAATTTCGAGGTCCAATTCCAGTGATGTGGTATATGGCATGGCAAAGCAGTGTTGTGTTAATGGAGCATCCGTGTAAAGTAGACCCCTAAAGTACGTCGCTAGTCTGTTTGCATCTACGCAGATCGGTCTCCTGGCTGTGGTTCCGTTTACTTGCCTTAAAAGTGTCCAAAGTGACTTGCTGTCCTTTACTTGATTCAACATAATTTCCAGTTGCAAATGGTAATTTTGTTGCGTGCGCTTGCACAAAGTCTTATACTCCTTTTGTGCAACGTGGTAGGTTTCCTTGGCTGCTTGTGTGCCGGATTTTTGCACCTGCCGGAGAAGGAACATGGTCTTCTGCCTTGCTTCTGCGCATTCATTTCCAAACCAAGGCTGATGCCTAACTTGAGCTTCACTTGCACTGTACTGCATGAACTGGCCCGATTGAATAATGCAATTAGTAAGAGTTGCAATCGTTGCTGGGGTTTCTTGATCAATAGCCATGATCAGATTTTTATCTAGCTCCCTTGCATACCTCTGGGCGCACCTGTCCTTCCACTTTAGCTTCGGTAATAGCTGTTCTTCTCTTTGCGCTTGCGTCATTGCGGACGCTTCAATGCTCACTATTAGGGGCATGTGGTCGGAGTAGATCTCATTTTGAATGTGCATATCCGTTACAAAGTGATGTCAGGATCCGCTAATTAGGCAGTAATCGATAGTTGACGTTGCCTGACCTCGTACAAATGGATCGCTCCTTGACCTCCCATTTAAAATTGTTAGACTAAATGATTCGCACAACTCAATTAGTTTTTTGCCATTTGCATCTATGTTTGGATCTTGTGCAGCTCTTGGAGTGGTAGCAAATCGAGAATTTGTGAGTGTATCCTCCGTTATGACTTGCTCTTGCGCTATACGGGCATTTAGATTTCCGACTATCATTGTGTTTGGCATATCTGCCAGAAGTAACAAATCGCTTAATTTCTGGTAAGCGCACAGCCACTGATTGCAATTCAGATACGTTGGGATTATGTGGAGGAGCTCGTTCTCTAACGTGATTTCAATTACAGTTGTGCTAATAATTTTGTTGAATTTGCAGTTAAGGTTCTTCTTCAATTCTTTCTTAATTCCATACATCGTACCTCCGCTTGCTCTACCTCTAGTGTTTGTTCTTGTTGCTGGCTCCCAGTGAAGCAAGTGACTTTCAAAATATGGCTCGTATATTCGCACTAAGCCTATTTCACATGATTATTTTCTGAGAGTGGGTACGTTGGAAAAGACAAATGCTTTTGAATGAGTATAAAACTAGTCACTGAAATCAAAATGAATATTTTAGTCGATATGATGAAGTACTGGAGATAAACCGAACCGAAATTTTGGGTTCGGAGCAGATTCAGGCTTAATTATTTCTTCACATTTGGTTCGGCTTAAGGTTCAAATCCGGTTTCAGTCCTAATCAAAAGTTAGAAAGGAATTAAAATTCTTAAGGGCGACTTTCATGATCCAAGTTTTAATTTTTAATGCCGAATTTTTCGGTTCAAGAGTTCAGAACTTTGTTTGCTAACTCTCTCGAGTCAGCTACTTCTTCTCACTCGCCTCGAATTCATTTTATTTCAAAGTCGTTCCTTAGCTTTTGACTGAGCGTAACTTTTGGTTTTGTTTGAATTTGATCCCCAAACTGGACAAGCGTTGTTCTTCGATGTCACCAAATGGTTTTCCTGATGAATGATTTCGGAATACACAATATTTATGCTAAAATTTCCTTCACACGTACATATGTATATGGTATATGTCTACAAACAATATATACACTCTCGCGTATGTTTGTGTACATGTGTGAACGACCGTGTCCCCCGTAGACTTGTCTAAGCGATTTTTGATTACACTTCCGTCGGAAATTATCATATATCCTTCAGCTTGAATAATTTTCATGGAAAATCGCGACAAGGACAAGCAACGACCGTCGCGACGGTGGCGACTGTAACCATCGTCAAGCATAAAAACACCTGTCGCTACACACCCACTGGCACCCAACTCGCATTTTTATGGGTGTCCTGGACTAAGAGGTTGTTTTTCTCGCTTGTTGTTCGCACATTTGATTCAGCATTTGCCGAGTGAGTTAAATGGCAACAAATCAAAATGGCAGCTGAAAAGAGTTGGATAATCATGGAAATAGTTGTACACCAGAGGAGGGTGTGAGGCCCAACTAATCGAACCACTTAGAAGTAAATGAAAGCTCACTTCGCGTCGATTAGTCGCTTTAACTTGATTCAGCTGCTAACACAATTTACCTTTAACTCCACGAGGAAATATCAGGTAACAGCCAGACACAGACACAGACACGGACACCCCACACCCTTCATTTACACGCACACCCAATCCGGTCAGTTAACCAATAAGAAGAAACAACAGGAAGGAGCTGGAGCAGGAACTGGAGACGGAGCAGAAACGGCGAGCGAAACCCGACACTAATTAAAGGCATTTGTTGTAGCGTTTTCATTCAATTAATTATTTCGGCTATCAACGCTGTCAATCTGTTTATCAACAAATCTGCCAGCCAGCACAGGCAGCATTAGTGGGTGTGGGTGTGGGAGAGGCATCTCCAACTGGCTACACACACACACACACACAGGACAACCACCTACTTATTTGTTTTGGCAGTCAGAAGCCAGCAGACAGCCGGCAGGTCTGAGCAGAAGGCTACTACGATAACAATGCTTTGAATTACGCTTTGTTATGCACTGGGGAGATGCGGAGAGCCAGCTTCCTGGTATCCTGGTTACTCCTGCCGTTCAATGTCCATCAGCCGGCAGAAAAGTGGGAGCCACAACTGCATTTTTGTGCATCTTTTTGAGATTTTCGAAGAAGGCAAATCCGCTTTAAGCGCAGGCGAGGCCGCTTCCTCAATGACATCACCGCATCGTCGTCATCATTGAGGGGTGCCACTGACCTTTTTATGCAAATATTTATACAAAAGGCCTGTCCTAAGCACCGGAGCACCGTTCGGGCCGAGGCTTATCTGTGGCCGCAGTCGTGTGTTGGGTGCTGTTGGGCGCCTCCTTAAAGCCACATCAAATTAAAGTCAAAGCGGAATATGCATCGCATTCACATTCACCCCGGGTGCGTGTGGGGGGTGGGCGTGGGCTGGTGGCTGTCAGCCGTCCAACGCCATTGCAATCTAGATTTGAGATCGGAATCGTAAAACCGGAAATAAAACAGGAAAATTAAAAACGTACAAAAGGTGCAAAATGGAGAGCGAGTGCCGAGCAGGCAGTTTGGCGCAAACAGTGAGACAGCCGGCAGCCGGCACCCGCAGCCGGCAAAATAGACAACAGGCCAACAGACAGATTCTAAGAGCACCAACCAGCCAGCCAGCCAGCCAGCCAACCAGTCGGGCAGCCAGCGAGGCAGTTAGGCAAAACACAAAGGCAAAAAAAATATGCAACTCCGAGGGCAATATGTAAAATGAAAATTGCAAAAGAGTGGAAAAGCGAAAAATCGGCCTACACCTGTAAGCGGGGAGTGGGGAGTGGGAACTGGCAACCAAGTGGCCGGCCTGGCATCGACTTGTAATGGTTATTGCCCAAAAGATAGCTTAGGCTTTGGGTATTTGAAATTTATGAACTTGCCGCACGCACCGCCAACTGATTACGAAATTCATTTGAAAAACTCATATCGCACTTAAGAGACTCACTAATTTTAGTGTGTGATTAATTGGCGATTGAAGGGGCATTAAACTGTTACGAATTAGATGATCTTAAAGCGGGCCGAGCACGATCAAAAGAGAGATAGCTTAATGCAAACTTTGGTGTTATGAAAGTTTATACCTCAGGGAAAGAAGTAAATCTCTTTCTCCATCTTTTTAATAATAGCAACATTTCGCGACTTGTTGGTATTCAAATAAGGGTGCTACTGTATACTTTTTTTAGAATGCTTATGCAAAATCCTGCTTTGTATACGTGCAAGATTACCCTCTAGTACGGCCGACCAACGCTGTATCAACGATCCGTCGACGATTTTGTGACTGTCGTCGATCCACCCTTATACCCCTCATAAAGTGTTCGACTGACGTATTTTGCACGGCAATATCCACTCAATACGTTAACGGCTCTTCAGGCACGCTTGGTCGACACAATGAGTGACGCTCGACAGACGAAATGCCATGCAGAGAAGCGACATAAGCCTCAATCGTTGTCGTCACGACGCATCACCGTACAAAGAGCAACGCTGGGTTGGCGAAAATACTGTGACTGACCCCAGCCATACTAGAGGGTAGTTTAATGTGCATTTGGCGTTCAATTATTGTATTACTACAATCAAAAACTGAGGTTAACTAAAGAATGCAGCCGGCAGGTCAGAGGAGAAGCCAGAACTCCGTCCTTTTTTACGCAACCACTGCCAGCTCGGGCGCCACTGTAACGAACTCTAGCTTTGGGAGTGCTCGCCGAGTACAGGGTTACAGAAATTTCTTATAGTCGTGGTTGCTGAAAATAAATTCCCTAAACAACAATCCAAGATTCCAACGTGTTCCCTTTTGAGTTTTATTTCAGGATATTCAATTCAGTAATATTAATTCTAGATATTATGCTAGATATGCAGGGTCACGTGATCTCTCGGGGTATCTGGGGGTTGGTTCCGATGGGCTGGCTCTTCGGTGGGCGTCTGTACCTGGGTTCATGGAGCTCGTTCCGGCTACTCTGGCCCACAGGAGGAATTCTCTGGGGTATCTTACTCTGGACGGGCGGGCTTTCGGACGTATCCAAGAGATCGATTTCTCTGTACTGGGTTCCAGTTCTGGGGAGGATTGGTTATCTAAGGAGCAGAGATGAGTAGAGGCACGACTGCTCCGTAGAGTATTAGAACTCTGGGAAGGATTGGCTCTCCAAAATATACATGATCTAGGTGGATGCAATACGGCTCCGTATAGTAAGTGAACTCTGGGGAGGATGGGCCACGATACTCAGAAACTATGTGAATGCACTAAAACTCCGTAGAGTATTAGAACTCTGGGGAGGATTGGCAATCCAAACTACACAATTTCACGGAGGATGACCTACGGCTACATACCTAAGAAGGTTAAGTACCTCTGCGGGCTTACCTGTGGTTTCCGAGCCCTGGTGACTAAGTGACTTCCTAAACGCTTATGCTGGTCTTTTATTTGCTTTGCTTGCGCTTAACTCACGCCACCATGAGTTTTGTTAGGGTTGCCATCGATTTTTAATCGGTATCAATCGGAGGCGCCAATACATCGCATTTGAAATTCAAACCAGCCGTTATTTCAATTGTGCGCGCTGGTACAGTGCCTCATGGCAAACTCGCTCGACTAGCTTGCTGCCATCAAATCTATGGGATCTATACTATATAGATGTCTTATATCGACCAAACTTGGTGAAATCATGGAAAAGCATAATACACTGTTAATTACGAGGCGTTAATTTGGAGGCGATCTCACTTAAAACAAAAAAGTTTTTCTCACTAGAACTTCTTTTACGACCGATCATTCATACTGCAGCTATATGCTATAGTCATCCGATTTTGATAAAACTTTGTAGAAATGTGTTAAAGTATAAAAAATAATAATATGCCAATAAAAAGGAAGTTTTCATTAAAAACAAAAAAGTTTTTCTCACTAGAACTAGTTTTTCGACCGATCGTTCCTATGGGAACTATATGTTATAGTCATCCGATTTCTACCAAATTTTGTAGAATTGTGTAAAAGTATATAAAATAAGTGTATGCCAATGATAAGGACGTTTTCATCAAAAACAAAAAAGTTTTTCTCACTAGAACTAGTTTTTCGACCGATCGTTCCTATGGCAGCTATATGCTATAGTCATCCGATTTCGACCAAACTTAGTGAAATCATGGGAAAGGATAGTAAACTAAGAAATACGTACTTTGGAGGCGTTTCCATTAAAAAACAAAAAAGTTTTTCTTTAAAGGAGGGGGGTTAAGACTAGTTTTTCGACCGATCGTTCCTATGGCAGCTATATGCTATAGTCATCCGATCCGGCCGGTTCCGACAAATGTGCAGCGTATTTGTACCAAAAGACTTCGTGCAAAGTTTGGTGAGGATAGCTTTAAAACTGACGGAGGAGATAGCATAGAAACAGACGGACAGACGGACGGACAGACGGACAAGGCTAAATCAACTCAGCTCGTCGTGCTGATCAAGAATATATATACTTTATGTGGTCGGAAATGCTTCCTTCTATGCGTTACAAACATCCGGACAATTTTATAATACCCTCTGCAAGGGTATAAAAATAGATAGACATGGTAATCGATTAAGTCTAAGTCAGTCAGCCTATTCACTTGATTACGAAGCATTAAATTCAGATGAAGTTTTTGATGCACCTAGTCGAAGTATGATGGGATGTTTGATGTATGTTATGTTATGTACACGTCCTGATTTAAGTACATCAGTTGAAATTTTAAGCAGATATACCAACAAAAATAATCGAGAGTTATGGCATTGTCTTAAGAGTTTTAAGGTATTTAAAGGAAACTGTCGACTTAAAACTAACATTTATCAAAAACATAAACTATAAAAATATGTTTATTGGTTACGCAGATTCTGAAGTCGAGATGACAGAAAAAGTACCACTGGGTACTTATTTAAAATGTTTGATTCATGTTTGATAAGTTGGAATACAAGAAAACCAAACTCAGTTGCAGCTTCATCTACTGAAGCTGAGTATATGCCATTGTTTGAAGCTGTAAGAATGAAGAGTATTCACATAGAAATAATTAATCCGATTAAAATATTAGAAGATAATCAGGGATGTATTAGTATTGCTAACAATCCTTCATGTCACAAAAGGTCTAAACCAGCGATGTCCAAAATTTGAAAAAGGCAGCCACGCGTGGTTGGAAAGTTTGGTGATTGTGTGTGAGTTTGGACACCACTGGTCTAAACATATAGATATAAAATATCACTTCTCGAGATAGCAAGTGGAAAACAAACTAATTATTGTTGAGTAAATTTGTACAGATGAACAACTGGCTGATGTCTTGACAAAACCGTTGCCTGGACCAAGATTTTTAAAGCTGAGAAGCCAGATGGGGCTAATCAATTAAGGAAAGTAATGGGTTCCCCGAGGGAAGTAATTCCTCATCCTCCTCAGACGGAAGTAATGTGGCCCATTTCGGTTCTTAGAATAAAATTGTTCGAAGTGGATGAAATTGAGGACTAAGAAATAACGATGGTAATTCCTCAATTATGTGTAAAAGTTAACAAAGCAATAAAAACCATCAGATAACAACATGTTAAAATGTTATAAAACTAAAATAATTCAAAATAATAAAGACATAATAAAAAATAAGAAATTAAAGAAAATTAAAAAAAAATTAAAAATTTTCTTTTTCCATCCGCAGGCCGACCTTTATCCACCGAGCTACGGTGACCTAATGAATTATTTCCCGCTTGGGGCCCTTTTTATAGCACAAGCAAGCGCTTGCTCTCTCGAAACTCTGAGCATTTTGCAGGGTAGCCTTCGATAGTTATCGATTACTATCGAGCTAAGGCGCCAATACATTACATTTCAAATTCAAACCAGCCGTTTGCTTGATGGGGATTATTTGTTTCTGCTCTCATTAGCTGAGCAAATCGAGCCAAGTGCCAGCTTGACAGGAGATTTGTTTTTATACCCTGTACTCATGTACCCTGTTGATTCCATGCCGTCAAGGATAATGGAAAAAAATTCAGGCCAGAGGAGGAGTAACATTGTATTAATATGGTTTTTTAAGATTCAATATCTGTTAGTTCTCCAAAAAAAATTTTATATCTGAGACATTAATCGATTTCCATTGAAAAAAATTTAATTTAATAACTCATAAAAATGTGTCAAATTAGAATAATATATACGTACAAATTGCAATACACTAGGTGATTTTCGCTGTCTATTCTTCTGTGGGTACTCCACAATCAACACAATCGAAATGGTCCTCGCACTCTAGCAGTTGGCATTTGCAATCTGGATTTTTGTCACAAGTCAGCAATTTAATTCATTTCAGTTAAATATTTAAACTATATATGTACCCAGACAATGACTTCTGCTCACTTTTTTAATTAATTAATAAATTGTTAACAAACACCCAATTAAACAAAACTTAGTGCAGTACGAGTATGACGTTTGACATTTGGTGGTATTTGTCTGTTGAAGAGTATGGTATAGCATGGTATAGATTTGGTTTGTCTGAGTACTTAGCTTTAAGGCCAATTAAACTTTCGTTTGCAATTGAACAGCTGATCATTGTTTACTTTAGTTAACTTTGACCATTCGCGCTTTGCCGTGAAAAACATTCGTCAGTGGAACAAAGAAAAATTCACTATTTGAGAATGACCTCAAGAATGTGCCTGTGGAACAAGCGTATAAGGCAAAGAAGGATTCATAGGATGTCCTTTTACACCATGTCAGATTTTGTAGCCACTTTTCTTAGAAGGCGCAGAATTCAAGCAGCCCTCTGTAAAACGAGTCTTGAACGAAACTTTTAAAGGTTTTAAAGGGCACTTAGCGTACGCACATTGATTCAAATGTTTTACACCAATGATGCCCAATGGATGCGATTGGCAATTTGGCTCGTGATAAAGATGATCAGTGATCAACCGACAATTTCGTGCTGCCTGATGCCATTTATCAGTCTGGCCGGTTGTTGGTGGGCAGCTACCTTGTCCAGGTACCTCGCTGCCTGGACATTGATGGTATCTCCTACCATCGGAACGCCACATTTCCGTTCGATGTCTCGGGTTCTGATGAACCACTCGGCTCCAGTGATCCTACGCAGGATTTTGGCCTGGAAGACCCTAATTCTGTTTAGGTGGGTCTTTGCGGCGATGCCATAAACCTGGACCCCGTATCCCCATATGGGTGCCAGGATCACCTTATAAATGAGGACTTTGTTTCGCAGGGAGAGTTTGTTGTTGGGGTGTAGCAACCAACTCATCCTCTTCGCCTTGCTGTAAAGCTTACCAGCAACTTCGGCGGCATGCTGCTTAAATGTGAGCCTCTTGTCTAGCGTCACTCCCAGATATCTATGGGCCGATTTAGCTGGGAGGAGCTCTCCGTGAAGGAAGACACCTGGGCTACTGTCCTTCCTTGGGGTGTGGGTGACAGAGACACATTTTTTCTGGGTTAATGGAGATGTTCCATCGACAGGCCCAGTTTTCGAGCCTTTTCAGGTCCTCCTGAAGCGCGTCTGTTGCCGAGTAGACACAACTGTCACGAGCCAAAATGGCCGTGTCGTCAGCAAAAGTTGCAATTAGGAGGTCCTGTGTCTCCTCAATCGGGATGTCCTCAGCGGTTGGCATGGCCCCAGAACGCTGCCTTAAGGTACTCCTGCTCGAATCCTCTTCTTCTGGGATGCAAGGCCATCCTGGACAGCTTTGAATGTCCTGTCAGATAAGAACGATCTGACCATCAAGAAGAGTTGACGATTGAGCGTTCCCTTCAGCTTGGCTAGTAAGCCGTCATGCCAGCCGCGGTCAAATGCCTGTTGTATATCCAAGTACGCTGCCACAACGTACTCCTAGGCGTGGAATCCATCAAGGACGAAATTGACCACTCTGTGCAGCTGCTCTGGGGTTCCGTGGCCTCGGCGAAAGCCGAACTGGAACTTGGGTATGCTCCTTTTCACTGCTGGGGTTTCCAGGATTCTCCTTAACAGGCATCTCTCCAGCAGCTTGCCAAATGCTGGGAGGAGGCTTATTGGTCTGTAGGAGTCCAGCTCGTAGGGGGGCTTTTCGGGCTTATGCAACATGACTATGTTGGCGTTCTTCCAAGCACTGGGGAAGTAGCTGAGGCGCAGGGCTGAGTTAAAGAGGAGCAACAGAAACAATATCGCTTTGCGAGGAAAAAGCTTTATTGTCCTGTTGTCAACTCCGTCTTCACCAGGTGCCTTATTGTTCTTGAGTGAGGCTATCTCGCTCGTCACCTCCTCATATCTGATGGGCCTGACAGGTAGCGCCATTTGAAGAGGGACGTCCAGTGCTTCTTTGACCAATTGGAGCCTATTGGTCGAGGCAGTGCAAAATGGCTGAAACCTTTCCTCGAGGTTAGAAGCAAAGGCTTCAGCTCGGTCTTGAGGGTGTTTGACCCATGTGCCATCAAGTTGTCTGATCGGGAACTTCGGCTGCACCTGCCTTCTGGTGAGCTTCCAGAGAGCGTACTTCGAGTCCTCGTTTGGAGTAGCTTCTTCTAGCATTTTGTCCGTTGCCTCTTTCTTAATGTTGGCTAGCATCTTCCTCACCCGATTTGAGATCCTCCTTTAGAGTCTAACAACGGCTGGGTCGTGAGTTCTTGTATACCCTGGCAGTTTATTCTAAATAAGACTACTTTTCGGACTTTACTTTTCTATGGGAGCTATACTATATAGATGTCCGATTTCGACCAAATTTAGTGTAATCTTGGGAAAAACATAACAAACTAACATGTACATTTTTGAAGGTGATTCCATTAAAAACAAAAAAGTTTTTTTCACAGGAACTAGATTTTCGACCGATCGTTCCTATGACAGCTATATGCTATGGTCATCCGACTTTGACCAAACTTTCTAGAACCATACACTAGAGGGCGCCCGGAACACGTTTGTTGTGAAAGAGCATATAAATCAAATACATGCCAACAAATCTTTGGGACATTTCCATTGATCAACAACAACAATGTTTTCATCTCCAAACTAAGACAACACAAATTTTCGACGATATTACTTTTCTATTTTTTTATCACACCTATACTATCTAGATGTCAGATTTCCACCAAATTTGGTGGAATTATAGAAAAGCATAGTAGTCTAAGATATACAATGTTTGAAGGCGTTTCAATTGAAAACAAAAAAGAGTTTCTCACTAAAACTCAGCTCGTCATACTTATACTTTATGTGCTCGGAGATGCTTCCTTCTATGCGTTACAAACATCCGGACAATTTTATAATACCCTCTGCAAGGGTATAAAAATAGCTTAAAACTCATTGTATTTCGATAATATAACATATTTCTTTGGCAATAAGCCAAAATAGCACATGTGTTTTTTTTTCTATTTTTCAGTAAAGCAATTCTTAACTTTTAATGAATTTGTGAAAAATGTGATTGGTCGTAAAGTGGAAATGTTTTACAGATTGGAAGCGTAGTTGCTTGAAGCTTATGGGTTTGTTTGAAAGAATCAAGTTGTCTGTTTATTATTTTGACTTACAGACAGTGACTTATTTAGACTTTTCAAGACTTATGTTTTCTTGTTTTTCCTCATCCGAAAATTTGAGACAATGCACTATGGTCCAGATGTTGTTTTTTTTGGCATAAAGTCAATTTTTCGATGTTAATATATCGTTGTTTTCTTATTTTAAACTTAAAGTAAATTCATCATTCATTATAAAAATTTTAATTAAAATTTGCGCCAAAATATTTAAGTTGCTTTTTGTTGTGCCACACGCGTTAAATTGGTCCAGAAAATTCAACTAAATTATGGAAAGTAATCTTCAAGGTATGCACTATTTAATGTTTATTGTTATTTTATGTGTAGTTCTAGGGATTTAGTGTTGTGTAATGTCCAATTTATGTGTATTTTTTTAGAAAACTAACATGCGTTCTCCGTGTTTCGTGGAATATAACTAATTAGCTGTTCCATGCTGAAAGCAACTAATTGGTCCAGATTGTACTTGTGAGTGTTGTCTTTAGCCACAAACCAAAAACTCATCCCCGTTCGTCCCCCTTTTCTCACATTTTGGTTATATATAGGCACGTTTGAGTTTAGTCACAGCGAACTTATCGAAATATGGCGCAGCAATAATCGAAAAATTCAATGTGTATCGGATTGGATATACACCAAAATTAATAAAAACACTGTGGAATCCAAGATAATAAAGGAAATTGACAAAAAAAATCAGTAATTTTAATAGTTACATTCATAAATATCTTCCCAAATGTAACTACATGCTTGAACGGTTCATGTCTAAGCATACTGTATGGTTGGCGTCTATCGATAAAACCTGCAAGACACCACAGCAAATGGGACGTCCAACCTTATCTTACACGAATGCGGGTACAAGATTGAAAAAGAAATTGGCATCTGAGCTCGCAAATGAAAATAATTGCGACACAAATCTTCTTGCACATGCTGCAGCAGTCTCTGCAAAGAAACAAAGCAAGAAGGACACGGCTTTTGTTTTAGAAAAAACCATAACAACACCCGAATACTCAACTGAATCGAGAAAGCAATTTGACATACAAAAACCCATTCCACTTACACCCGATGAAGCTTTGGCTTAGCTCCTGGAAAATTCTTTTTACAAAACAGCAATACATGAACACTAGTCTTATGAATAAAAGTCGCCACAGTAACATTTATCCAACCTATAGTCTAGTAATGGAATCTAAAATTACAATGCCGTCCTGTAGATATAAAAGTAACGGAAATGGCCGCCCAAATATCATTACAAAACCTTTTGGATCATACTGCGCACAGAATTAATAAAATGCAAGCCGATGTTTTAAATCAGTTTCCAAACAGTTCTGAAATAAAACTAATATGCAGCTATGGATTTGATGGTTCAACGGGTCATTCAAT
Organism: Lordiphosa collinella; assembly: GCA_018904265.1. Taxonomy (NCBI): domain Eukaryota; kingdom Metazoa; phylum Arthropoda; class Insecta; order Diptera; family Drosophilidae; genus Lordiphosa; species Lordiphosa collinella. The sequence continues at coordinate 13,399 of JAEIFV010000586.1, read as the reverse complement.
GTACAAGCAGAAGTTCGCTACCGAAACACCTGGCGAACAGCTTTCAGATCACTCCATTTTTGTTACGTCTTTAATACCCATAAAAAATTATACACTCTTTTTGATCACAACATATGGAATAATAGAACACCGCAATCTATACGATTTGCAGACCACTGAAAATTGAACTAGTAAAAGAAACTACGGCCCACATAATGATGGAAAAAAACCTTTTAGATTCTCAAATTAATAACCCCAAACCTTCTGTTTATAAATTGAATGAAAATCGTGATATAACAGTAACGTATGAAATGTATATGAAACTTATTGATGGCAAAGTGCTAAACGTTTTAACTGCAACTAAATCTACTCAATGTTGTCCAATCTGTATCACTCCAAAAAATATTAGAAATAACAAATAGAGAACTTTTTGTCCCAAAGCCTGGAGCTTTGCAGTTTGGAGTGAGTCCATTGCATGCCTGGATCCGGTTTTAGAATTTGTCTTGAACATTTCATATAAAATTGAATTTAAAAATGGCGTATAAAAGGTGATGATAAGATTGAAATGAGCAAACGGAAAAATTTGTTCAAGAAAAGTTTTTGGAACGAAATGGGTCTTCGGATAAGCATGCCAAAGCAGAATGGAAGCGGCAATAGACAATGGAGGTAAAACACCAAGAGAGTTTTGCCAATACTAAAGTACTAGCATCTATTACCAACTTAAGCGAAGATCTTTTAAGGTACATGTCTAGTTTCAGCAGCCCAAAAGTAAGGGTTTACGAAAAATTTTTACTCGAAAAGTTTACCACATATCGACTAGCGGTTTTTTTTGTTCGATAGATAACACGGTGTGACAAACCAAGGTGGGACAAGCGTAGGTTGTAGATATGGTTCGTAGATTTTTGTGGCTACTAGATTTTTGGTGCACATCGAAATTTGAATAACGGAAAAGCTTCGCACAAGCAGTCATTATACGCCCATTTGTCATATCGATTTTTATTTTCACCGGTTTTGGAAGAGAATTTGCTTTAAGATACCTAGACGATCAGGATTATTTTATTGGAGTATTTGCTACGTATCCTTTTTGTTGGTTTTTTCCCCATTTTTGTTTGGTGACGTTTTTGACACTGTTTGGTTAGAAACCCCCAATAATTGTTTTATTGTTTGAACAACACACTTCCGGTTAGAACGTAGCCTAGCCTATTTTAAAAGGTCTAAGCAAGTAGTTTCGGATAATGAAATTTCGCATATGGTGATGAGCGCGCCTAAGATGCGACCGTTGTTGAGTTTTAGAGATTTTGAATAATTTTTGTTGAGAGTAGATTGTGTAGCCAGCCGTTGTCCCCAGGCGGGTGTCCGCGTTGTCAGTCGTCAGCGTGCCATATAGATCGTGGTAAGGATAGGGTTTGACTTGTATGGAACATAGCATGTTTACAGGCAGACAGCTTATTTCATTGCACGCCGCCCCGAAATTTAGAAAAACGCTTTCGGCAGTTTTATAGACAAGGTTCGTACTTTGGACAATTTAGTAACGGGATTCTTTATCGGTCACAGATTGGTAAGATCGGATGATCGATAGTCAATATGAAAGAAACGAGGAGAGTTGTCAGAGAGAGCATTAAATAATGGCTAATTTGTGGGTAGAGTGTATTATAGTCGGCTGCCCACTTTCTATGTTTTAATTAGGTTTTTAAGGTTTTTTTCCAAAAGATAACTCACCAAATTACGATTTTAATAACAAGTGCGAAAACGCTAATAAATGTTTTCGAAACTGCATACCAAAATTAAAAGTTTTATATAAATTTGACCTATTCTTTCATTTAAGTCGGTGAAGTCGACTGAAATCGATTTATTTTTTATGTAGCCCCCCAATTTATCTGAGATTGCAAGTAATACTCCGTTGGAAAGGTGTTACATTTCTCCAAAGACGCATTAAACTATTTTAGGACGCCTAGTTAGATATGATTTTTAACTATCATCGAAAAGACGGACTTTAACCGTATTCAAATTTTATGTGCACGAAAATTTGTGGTATGCCACAAGTTACATTTATTACAACTAATAGTCGCATCCCAGAAGTTTTTGACTGTCACACATGTAATTGACCAAGCTAACTTTTAAAATTGTTTTGTAGTTGTTGTTGCAGCGGTTGTTGTTGTAGCCCGCTTCAAAGTCGACCCATTTTAAAAAACATAGGTGCCTGGTGCGTCAGATTTCCAGAGGAACATCGGATAAAAAAATTTATGAGTTTTGTTGGGAATTGATGTGGTTATGGTCGGAACTAGGAAATCTGGGATCGGGTTTTTAAAAAGGGGGTAAGGGGTTCTCAAAGTCAAAATTTCGAAAATTGACCTATTTTTACCCCTTAAAATGGCCCTAACTCCGCTTTTTATGGACCGATCAAAAATATCCTAGTTCCGACCATAGCGACGGGGGGTATTACGAGCAATTTAAAAAATATAAACGGTCAACAAATGGCCCCGCAATCCGACGCACCAGGGAGAAAAAAGTGGTTCCGAGATAATCGCATTTAAGTTTCGACAACGCGCCAATTTTGTGATTTTGCGCCCGTCTGTTTTATGTATCTCCCGTCAGTTAAAGCTATCCTAAAACTTGACAAAGTCTTTGGTACAAATACGCTGCACATTTGTCGGAACCGGCCGGATCGGATGACTATAGCTATAGCTGCCATAGGAACGATCGGTTGAAAAACTAGTCTTAAAGAGAAAAACTTTTGTTTTTATGGAAACGCCTCCAAAGTACGTATTTTTAGTTTACTATCCTTTCCCATGATTTCACTAAGTTTGGTCGAAATCGGATGACTATAGCTATGCTGCCATAGGAACGATCGGTCGAAAAACTAGTTCTAGTGAGAAAAACTTTTTGTTTTTAATGAAAACGTCCTTAGATTGGCATACACTTAATCTATATACTTTTACACAATACAAGATTGGTTGAAATCGGATGACTATAGCATATGCTGCCATAGGAACGATCGGTCGAAAAACTAGTTCTAGTGAGAAAATTTTTTGTTTTTAGTGGAAACGTCCTTATCTTGGCATACACTTAATCTATATACTTTTACACAATTCTACAAAGATTGGTCGAAATCGGATGACTATAGCATATAGCTCCCATAGGAACGATCGATCGAAAAACTAGTTCTAGTGAGAAAAACCTTTTTGTTTTTAATGATAATGCCCTTTTATTGGCATATTCTTATTTTATATACTTTAACACATTTCTACAAAGTTTTATCAAAATCGGATGACTATAGCTAAGCTGCAGTATAAAGATCGGTCGAAAAAGAAGTTCAAGTGAGAAAAACTTTTTGTCTTAAATGACATCGCCTCCAAATTTCGCAATTAACAGTGTATTATGCTTTTCCATTATTTCACCAAGTTTAATCGAAATCAGACACTTTATAGTATAGATCCCATAGAAAAGTAACGTCCCAAAATAGTCTTAGAAAAACTTTTTGTTATCAATGGAAGCTGCAGGGATACAAAACCGGCCGAGCCGAAGTTAACTTTTTTTTTTTGCTTAAAATTTCAAGGGATGTTTTTAACATTATAACGCATGATTTAAGCCAAAAAAAAAATCGAAATTTTCAAAATCTGAAAACTAGACATGTACCTTAAATAAATTTCACGCCGTTTTAATCGCCATTTGATCCAATTATTATATAAATTCCGAAAAATTTTGGGGACAATTTATATATGCGTAGCTACCCATGGTATCCGGATGTCACCAACAATTCATAAAATATTGGTTCACGGTTACCAGATTACTAATTCGAGCTTGGTTCCACTAGGATGCTTAGGCGAAAATGCTTCTGAAGCATGCAACAAAGTTTACAGAAAGATGGATTGTCGCATTCAAGGAAAAATAGTCGGCTCAATACTATAACATATATTTCACAGAGCTATAGATTCCTCGGATCCATTATTGTCGAGTGTTTCTTAAAAAAAGAGAAAGTAAAAGCAAAATAAAAACTCTTAAAAAAGGGGTAAAAAACCTTTTGGATCCCACGGCTAAAAACGAAAATGAAAACGAGCTGCATAGCGATATGATGAAGATTATTATTATTTAAAATAGAATGAAAAAAAAAAAAAAAAAATTAAAAAAAAAAGTAAGTATTTAAATAGAACAGGAATTAATATATATTTATTCTAAAATCTACTATCAATCAGTTTGCAGGGGCGGCAAGCGTGGGCGCGGTCGCACTGGGGCCTATTTTGTTCACATATTTTTAATGCCATAACAATAAAATATGCGGAGTTTGAACCATTAACTCGAACACGAGAAGAACCTAATTTTTAAAAAAATCGAGTTACGTTACTATGCCTTATTGCCAGAGATTTCTTAATAACATCTATATACATATAGTTCTTTACCTGAGGTATGTAGCTCAATGATGCCCACACAATGCTTCAGGGCACATATCAAAGTCTTTCCCAGGTTATGCTAATTTATGCACAAGCCGGTGTACTCTCGCAGGATGTACTCTGTTTGCTACTGTCCCTATCTACAATGCGACCTACGCCCAACAACATCGACAAAAGGTGTTCAGTGAATACAACTCTACTGCATCTGATATATGCCTCCTGGCAAACAGGCCAAGCGACCTGGCAAATGCGCTAGCCGATTTGGACAACTCAGTTAATTTAAGAGGCCCCAAAATCAACACGACGAAACCAAAAGCTCTCCGGAACCCGAACAACCCTTACGGGAAATTTAAATTTAATTTAGTTAGCTACTCATTTTAGCCACTCACGCACGAATAAACCTCCACTAGTATTCACCCGACAATGGAAGCTGATCAGGAATACATATAGGCCAATAATAAGTCTTGGACACTTGAGATTTAATGTGTATTAATTATAAAAGGAATCTGAAATGAATGTGATATGAACGTAGTTCACCTTAATTGGGACTCTAGAAACATATCCTACATACACTACATATATTCCTTAAAGGCTTTGAAGATACTTCACTACTTCCTGATAAATGAAATGCTGATTGCAAATTGACCGCATTTGGTTCAACTTTGAATTGGGTAAGTAAAATACTTGCCAGCTCGCTTTCCATTTTCATTTATTTATGACAATTTATGCGGTGGCAAGGGTAACCCGCGGGCTTGCAGCTCGTAAAAGAAAAGACCACACAAAAAGACGGCGGTAAAAATCTTTATTCATTGATTATTTAACGACTTCTTAAGTGGTTTCTTAAGTACACAAAAAACTTGGCGCTTATGTGCGATTAAGCCAAAGTAGTTGCCAGTACGACGAAGGAGCATGTGTGTGTGTGTGTGTGAGCCTAGGCCAGGCAAGTGGTTCGGGCCCACAAAAGCCAGTCAAAGTGAATTGATGAAGCGTTGTGCAAAAACTTTCTGCGGGAGCTGGCTGGGTGACTGGGCCCGTGGACCAACGCATTTGCAAACTAAATCGCACGAAGCAAATAATAAGAAAGTTAAGGCAGAAAGAACCCATGCAAAGTTGCAACACAAAAACAGAGAAAAAGCCGAGCACAAAAAAAAGGTCAAAAGAACTTAGACGGGATAAACTGGCGTGCTTAAGTAACTCAAATGGCATACGCTTAAAGTTTGCCGGTTCCGTCGTCATCCTTCAAAGCAAAACGGGAAGTTGTTTGTCTCCAGTTGAAGTAACAGAAAGTCGGGCACGAGTCGGGCTGAGGCGGAGCCCTCGAATTGGGCATTTTGAACGCGTTAAGCGATTATGTCTACACCAGCTGTTGTCACAGAGCTCGAGTGACCGGCAAGCCTTGACATCGACCCCCGCACTCGAAGGGAAGCTTCAAATTGGTGAAGTAGCAATTGAAGTTGGACTAAGCGATATGATGCTCCGCATAGACACTTTAAAGGATACGCTGTAAAGTACTCTACTTTGATAGATACTCCGGCAGAAACTTCCACACATGCTGCTTCGATTCTCCGCCAGATAATCTGAGATACTCGAACACAAACTTCAATTGATGCCTGCTCAGATATTCCGACAAATAGTCTGAAAGAAACTTAAACAGATCATCCGTTTGAAACTTCAACATATGCTCCCACAGATAGTCTGACAGATACTTAGGCAGAAATTTCAACAGTTGCTTCTAAACATTTTTCAATATACTCCTAATCCCGTGACTAGTGGAATAGTTAATCGAGACACTGTGTTAAAAACTAAATAAGCTTAGACTTACGTATACTCCCAAATATACTACATGTACTCTGAAATTCATTCCAAAATACAAAATTAACAAAAATATACTCCGGAAGACACTCTCACAGATACCCCGATAGATACTCACTCAGAAACATCCACTATATCCTTCGCTAGCCACTGCGATAGAAACTCCGAAAACAACTTTCTCAGTAATTTCGTCCAATACCACGACAAATATTAATACAGCTTCTTCTAAAGCTACTTTGCCAGACACTCCTAAAACTCTGAAATATACTCCAACAGATTTTTCAACTAGGGCTTCTTCGGAAGACAGGAACTTTCCTGTGGTTATGGGGGCGTATGTAGCTTACTGCGCCTCAAGTCGACTCACACCTCCACGTGGTAGCCCCTGGTAACAGAGCGATGCATCCGCAAAGCTGCTGGCTAACGTGAGCGGCGATCCTACCCTAGGACAAATAGGGGGCGTTACTTCGGGCTTGGCACCCGTTTGGCGTCTATTTCCATCCGCCAATGAAAACTAATACAATGCCTCGGATACAGACCCCCGTCGCGCCACGCAAACGTTTTAAGGACCACGATTTGAGGATATGCCCTGGAATGTTCGCACCCTCAATAGAGAGCGCGCGGATTCCAAGCTGGTGGATGTCCTCGAGGAACATTCATCGGACTGTGCCGCTCTGTCAACAGCTTTACACCAGTTGACAAGCGTCTTGCCGCACTCAGACTTAAGGCAAAATATTTTAATATTAGTCTTATCTGTGCGCACGCCCCGACAGAAGAAAAGAACGATTCGGAAAAAGACGAATTCTATGAGCGCCTAGAAGACCTATATGAGCGCTGCCCCGATCACGACATCAAGATCGTGATAGACGACTTTAACGCAAAAATCGGGAGAGAAGAAATTTATCGGCCGATTTAGCCTGCACGAAGAAACCTTCGAAAATGGAGAGAGGCTAATAGGCTTCGCTGCGGGCCGGAACATGGTCATTAGTAGCACCAGATTTGATTACCGCGGCGACCACAAGGCGACCTGGAAGTCCCCTAATCGTCAATCAACACGAAACCAGATTGGCACTCTTCGAGTGTTCTAGACGTACGTGCGCGCCGAGGAGCCAATCTTGACTCGGATCACTACCTTGTTGCAGCCAAAGTACGCACACGACCCAGTGTGGCACATGCCGCACAGTCTAATACACGCCGAAAGCTGAACGTTGAGAAGCTGCAATCACAACGGACATCCGAAGCCTACTCAGCAAAACTCACCCAGCTGCTCAGGGAAACCCCACCTGGCCCTTCTGGTGTAGACGAACAGTGGAAGCATATTTCACACTCTATGAGTACAGCTGCCAAGGAGATTCTCGGATTTGCCGAAAACTCCCGAAAACAGTCATGGTACGATGATGAGTGCCGCCGCGCTACTGCAGAGAAAGACGCTGCCTACAGGAGAACTCTGCAGTCGGGAGCAACGCGGGCTGTTAAGGAGCGATACCGGGAGAAAAGAAGAGAGGAGAAGCGCCTTTTCAGAAGGAAGAAAAATGAGCAGGAAAAGCGCATGAGGGAGGAAGTCGAAGTGCTGTTCGGAAGAAGTGAGACTCGAAAATTAGGCAACTAACCTAAGGTTTTAAGCCCAGAGTCACACTATTGAAAGACGAGCACGGAAATCTGGTCAGAAATCCGGAAGTGGCACTAGACAAATGGAGAAACTATTTCTCTAACCTGCTGGGAGGTGATGACGAACACAATGCCGCCTCTGGGGAAGTAGCGACACCACCAATCGATAACATAGAGATAGATCCGCCGGACCAAAAGAAGTCTTGTTAGCCATAAAAAGGCTAAAAAAATAACAAATCTGCTGGCGCTGATGAGCTGTCTGCTGAATTGTTGAAGGCTGGCGGTGAGAAGCTGGTAAGGTGCATGCACCAACTCCTATGCAGAGTATGGTCCGAAGAAAGCATGCCCGAAGATTGGAATCTAAGTGTACTCTGTCCAATATTTAAAAAAGGAGACCCTGCGGCTTGCGCCAATTACCGCGGGTTCAGTCTCCTTCCCATTGCTTATAAGGTTCGATCAAGCAACCTATGTAAACGTCTAAGGCCGAGAATGAGTGAACCGATTGAACCTCCTGGAATCCTGGAGAAGACCCAAGAGAGAAAGATCGACACCCACCACCTTTTTGTTGACTACAAAGCCGCCTTTGACACGCCGATAAGTTCAAAGTTCTTTGAAGCCCTGTCTACCTTTGGTATTCCAGCAAAGTACGTTCGACTTTGCATGATGACGCTGAGAAGCACACAAAGCTCCGTCAAAATAGGAAAAGACCGCTCCGAGTCTTTCGATACGAAAAAGAGGTTTTAGGCAGGGTGATACCTTATCGTGAGACTTCTTTAATCTGCTGATGGAGTACATACTGCGCCAGTGCCCAAATGCTAACAGAACGGGCACCATCTTTACCAGAGATAATATGCTACTTGCATATGCCGATGATATTGATATCATCGGCAAAAGCGAATCAGTGGTAAAAAAGCAGTCAAAACTTATGGGCTTAGCGGTAAATGAGGATAAGACGAAGTACCTACAATCAACGCGCAGTGAGTCTACGCTTGGACAATCTGTTGTAATGGGAGACTACGACTTCAAGGTTGTTAAGGAATTTGTCTACCTCGGAACGACGATAACCAGCGACAACAACACCAGTCTGGAAATCCGAAGAAGAATTACTCTTGCAAACCGATGTTATTACGGGCTCAATAAGGAGTTCAAGAGCAGAGCCCTCTCTCGGAAAACGAAAATTGCGCTATACAAGTCGCTTATCATCCCAGTCCTGCTATACGGCGCAGAAGCATGGAACGAGTTGGGAGGCATTCCCCCGCAGGGTCGACCGAAGCGGAGATGGCGCGACTAGGTGCAGGGAGATATTGCGAAGCTGGGAGTGTCCTCCGGGTGGAATGTCGCTCGGGACAGAGGCGAGTGGCGGGCATTAGTGGCAGCGGCCGAGACCGTAAAACGGTTGTGATGGCCAAAGAAGAAGAAGATATTTCAACTGAAAATAAACAGAAACAACTTTCTTCTTCTCTAGGCATTCCGAAAGATACTCCGAGAAAAAATTGGACTAAACTTTCTCGGTTATTAAGTTATCAAATACCCAGAAAATATCCAAAAAATACTCCCTCAGATACTCCAACAGAAGTAGCCACAAAGCTTCCGATGGAGACTCTGACAGATACTCCCCTACAGTTATTCCATCTACTCCTAAAGATACTTTACAGATACTTTACAGATACTCCGAAAAATACAAATAATCCAATACTGAAATAAATTCCGACACGCAAACGGACTTTCTTCACACCGACAAATACTGCGAAAGAAAGTCCAAAGAAAACTTCCTCAAATATTTCGTTAGGTATTTCCTTAGCTACTCCTAAAGATGCTTTCACAGATATTCCTACAGACACTCCGAAAAATACTCCCTTAAGTATTTCGATATTTATATATATCTTAAATATACTCCCACAGATACTCAAACAGAAACAACCACTCAGGTTTTCCGCACTCCGACAGATTTTCCGAGAGAAACTCTAACAGAAACTTCCACAGATATTTCGTCAAATACCCCGATAGTTATTCCTACTGCAACTCCTAAAGGTACTTCACAGAAACAGCTAAAGTTACTCCGAAAAATTCTTTTACATGTATTCCAAAACTTACTATTATTTGAAATTTACTCCGACAGACAATCAAACGGACCGACAAATCCTGGACATATACTCCTACAGAAACTTTCTGACATATTTCTTTAGGTATTCCTACAGCTACTTCCAATGATAATTTGACTGATATTCCAACAGATACTTCCAAATATACTCTGCTTACACTCCTCACCTCATTCTGATGACTTCACCTTCCCACACCCAAGCTAACATCAATATCAACGAGCAGCAGCGGGACGCACCGAATGGCAACAAAAAGCACAATATTTTCACAGACAAGAGGCGAAAACAATTACTTAAAGCAATTCTTCCGAACCATTTGTGCAAAATCCACAAATTAAGGCACTTGCTGCCGCTCCTGCTCCGGCTGCTTCTGTCAAAACGCCAATGCCTCGACGGGGGCCAAGGGCTAAGGGGAGGCTGTGTCATGACAACTGACTCTGTCTCTGACTTTGTGCTTGGCTGCTCGCCCTCTCGTGGCTATTGTCTATCCCACAGCCAGCTAAAAGCCGTTAAATCGCGGTGCAAGAGCCACAAAGCCAATGCCGAAAGTAAAATCAAAGTCAATAATGTGGGAAGAGAAGGGAAAGGAAAAAGAAACAGCAATCAAATGCAATAAAAGTCTGCGCCAAAAAAAGCAAAACAAAAATAGAAGGACCGAAGTATGGAAAATCGAAAAAATTAAGAAAGAAATCAATATACCATACGAACACGTACCAGAATGTTCCGGCATCAGTCTCAAACGCATCATTTGGCATCATTTGCCAACACCAAACAAAATGTTTTGTATGCAGGTTTCTTTTTCCATTTCTCAAGGGTTCTCTGCCAATTTGCATTGTCTGTGCATTGGTTTTTTTTTTTTGGTGTTTTGTTTTGAGTCGTGCACTCATATGAGTGCATAGCCGTAAGTATGTACATAAATGTGTGCTTGTTTGTAGAGTTAAATCTACTCACGTTTCCACTCAATTAACTGTCACTGTTTGTTGCCAAATTTGGTAAAGACAATAACATTTTTAGGGGACTACCAACGTCGAATACTTGAATTCTACAGCTACCTTGATAAAGTGAGTGAAAATGTCAATTACAGCCTAAGCTGGATGCCTTAGAAGTAAAATACCCAAAGGTCATACCGTTGAGATGTTCTCCACACTCATTTTTGGGCTATACTTATTACACTTTAGTTATTCTGAGTGAAACCAGTCAAAAAAAAGAAAAAGCAAAGCTAACTTCGTCTGTGCCGAGGTTAAAATACACTTGAAACTTTTGTGACCACTGACTTCATTTTGTTACCAATGACTTAGTTTATTAGCTTTGGAATATTCAATAAAAACTAAAAAAAAAAATTGTATGGCAGCTACAAGAAGTGACCATCCGATTTTAGCGGTTCCGACATATGTGCAGTGTGCAGCAAACAGATGACTCTGTGCAAAACTTCAGCTGGATAGCATCAAAACTGAGGGACTAGTTTGCGTTGAAGCAGACAGACGGACAGACGGACGGACGGACAAAGCTCAATCGTCTCAGCTCGTCATGCTGATCAAGAACATCAGTTCCACTCCGAAGAAAACTATACAGACATTCTGACAAACCTTGGTTTACCAGTGACATTAAAAAAAAAAACATTCGCTTACGAGATATTGGAAACGGTTTAGGACTACCCAGTTACAACTACAATACAAAAACCTTAGAAAAGCTGTATTCACACTTATAATTAGCTCCAAACGCAAAATACTACTAATAATAATAATAATAATAAATTTATTTAAAACCAATTATACACAGCATGTGTTATACAAAAAATTCCTAAATATAACATATATAATTGCTAGAGGTTTTAAATAGTACTCGACTATGACTATATGTCGTCAGTCGGAGAATTCGCTTCTTACTTTGTTGAGCTTTGTTTATTTTATTTGAGGGTTCCCTAGATACCATACAAAAAGTCTTACTACACCCTGCTTCCCCGCTCGTCGCGAGATACAGGATCGTTGGGACCTAGTGTCGCATTAGGGGCCCACCAAATTTCTTTAGTTTATATTAGTTGTGTTGTTGTGTTTTAAAAATATTCCGCAAAATCCGTTTCCTATACTGGGTGGCCTGTTGCAGAAACTCTACTAAGCCCTTCCAATTAGTGTCGCTCGCATCATTTAAAATGTCTCTAATCTGAGTTGGGCTTAAGACAGGTTGGCTAAAACATAAAATTCTGTGTTCTCGTAGTATTGGACATCTACCCAGAAAATGATTTATGTCCTCTACCTCATTTGTGTTGCACAATTCGCATTTATTCGTTGGTCCTGTAATGAATCTGTTTCCATTTAAGAGTATCATGTCACTTCTTGCCTTAATAATCCATGACACTGCCCGTGTATCTACTTGTGCATATTTTTTGCCGACGGTATGGTCAAGTTCTCGGTAAATTCTCCATTCACTTCTTAATTTTTGCTGCACGAGTTCTGTAAGTCTCTGTCTCTTAAGCTCCGCTAATTGTGCAATGCGATTGACATTCCATAAGGTCTCGTTGCCCCAGTTCCACTCTATGTTATGCAATGAGCTCAGTGTGAATAGCTCTTTTGCCCAGAATACATTTTTATCCAATACCAACTGCGACAGGATTCGTGGCAACCTATGGCTATCATATATAAACAGAGTTTTGTAGATATACCGAAGGTGCTGGTCCAGCATGTAGAATCTGCTACCGTATCTATCCGTATCTAGAGCAAGTGAATAGTGTGGCGTTGTTTGTGGCAGGTTATAGATACGCTTAATGAAAAAGGCTTCTAGCTTATCCACTTCCTAATGTTGGCCATAGCCCCAGACTTGCGCTCCGTAAGGTTTGTATTGCCCTACACACGGCTTCATAAATTTTCCACTTCATTTCAGCGGAGACATTGTTTTTGGCGAGAAGGCTCTTCCAAGTTATGTTGATGCTTTGCTTTGCAGCCGCAGTTCTAGCTTTAACATGCTTCTTGAAATTTAAAGTGGGCGTCAACATAACTCCTAGATATTTGTACTCAGGTACAATCCTTATGGGTTCGCTCTGAAATGTCCACTTTGCATTCTTTGCAAGGCGCCCTCCTTTCCTGAATACCATTATTTCCGATTTGGCCATATTCACTTCCATATTCCAAGTCTGACAATAAATTTCCAGGCGATCGATCATTTCCTGCAGTACAATGACTTCATCAGCCATTATAACTATGTCATCCGCATATAATAAAAGGCGTATATTTTCACTTCCACTGTTAGGCCGCCACCTATGCTATCATGGAGATCGTCTAGGAAGAGCGCAAACAAAAGAGGCGACAGTAGACAGCCCTGCCTCACTCCGATATTGGTTTCGAAATAACCAGATAGCTCCGTGCCTGTCCAGACAGCCACATTCGTGTTTGCATAAATATTCTCCAGCACAATTAGGAATTTGGTCGAGACTCCCATCGAATATAATTTGTACATCAAAAGCTTCCTTGGGATTTTATCAAACGTAGCCACGAAAGTCGACAAAGAAGGCGTATACTTTCT
>JAEIFV010000585.1:0-202429 GCA_018904265.1 Lordiphosa collinella | reverse complement strand
GCTCACTTACATCAACACTATCATAACTCAAAATATTCCATTTTGTGAAAATCGCGTTTAAAGTTCTTCATGGATTTTACCTAGCGAAAAACTTCTTTAATATTTAATAATAAAAAATTTAAAATTAAAATTAGGAAATTCTCGTAAAGAGATAAAGGGGAGTTGCCCAGAAAACGAAAAATTTTTTTTCATTAAGACTACTTTTCGGAACATACTTTTCTAAGGGAGTTTTACTATATAGATGTCCGACTTCGACCAAACTAAGTGGAATAATGGAATCATGGGAATACGGAGTCGATTCCATTTAAAACAAAAAAGTTTTTCTCACTAGAACTTCCTGTCCCAGAAATGGACGACCTAGCACAGTAGTGTTGGGAAATGTTCACAAAAAAGGGGAAGTACCGACTATTAAAAGCTTAAGTTTGAAGTTTGGTGCCTTTACCTTGCAAAGTTTTTTTTTGGTCGATTTTAATAGAGAACGCTTGTTATTGATTTGCAAACATGGACAAAATTGGTCATCGTTATGTGATACAATACGTTCATATAAAAGGTCTTAGTCCAACCTTACTTAACTCTGCTCCCTCGTTTACAACAATAAAATATTGGGTGGCTGAGTTTAAGCGTGGTCGTTTGACAGCGAAGATGAACATCGTAATGGGCGTCCAAATGAGGTGACCACTTCAGAAATGGTGGCCAAAATTAAAAATGTGTAGGCATTTCAAAAAGTGGTGTACATCGCATATTGACCGAAAAATTGGACAAGAAAAAGTCATGCGCAAGAGGGTGCCGCGTTTGCTGTTCCATCAGACAATAGCGGTTAAGCGTTGCAAGCTAAAATTAAGAATTAAAATTTGAATTGTATACCCATTCCAGACTAGTCGATTATTCTTATTTCCAAACTGAAAAATGGTCGAGAAAAGATAAGCAACAATGAAGAGGTGGAGTCGAGGTTACTATTTGGAAGAGGAGTAAGTTCTTATTATAAAAAAGGTAAATATGAACACTGGAAAAGTGTATCGACCCAAAAAGGATCTATGTTGAAAAAAAAAGAACTGAAGTTGTAATAGTTTCATTGAAAACAAAAACTAAAAGACCTTTGGACCTATATCGATCAAAATCTATTCAAACGAAAAATAATTAGAAATTGGACGATCAATCATAATTCGATTTATAACTAGAAATAGAAATAAACGACCTGCAAAATTCACCAAACTAGAAATCAAAAAGATCACGTTCACAAGTCTTGATCATGCTCGGTGATCAAGAATATATATACTTTATGTGGTCGGAGATGCTTCCTTCTATGCGTTACAAACATCCGGATAATTTTTATAATACCCTCTGCAAGGGTATAAAAACTAGTAGAAATATTTTATACCCTTGCAGAGAGAATTATAAAATTGTGCGGATGTTTGTAACGCATAAAGTATATATATTCTTGATCAGCATGACGAGCTGAGTTCATTTAGCCTTGTCCGTCTGTCCGTCTGTCTGTTTTTATGCTATCTCTTACGTCAGTTTTAAAGCTATCCTCACCAAACTTTGCACGAAGTCTTTTGGTACAACTACACTGCAAACCGCGGGATCGGATGACTGTAGCATATAGCTGCCATAGGAACGATCGGTCGAAAAACTAGTTCTAGTGAGAAAAACTTTTTGGTTTTAAATGAAAACTTCCTTATCATTGGCATACACTTATTTTATATACTTTTACACAATTGTACAAAGTTTGGTCGAAATCGGATGACTATAGCATATAGCTGCCATAGGAACGATCGGTCGAAAAACTAGTTCTAGTGAGAAAAACTTTTTTTTTGTTAATGAAAACGTTCTCATCATTGGCATATTCTTATTTAATATTCTTTAACACATTTCTACAAAGCTTAATCAAAATCGGATGACTATAGCATATAGCTGCAGTATGAATGATCGTAGTGAGAAAAACTTTTCCTTTTAAATGGGATCGCCTCCAAATTCGTAATTAAAGGTATTATACTTTCCAATTCACCAAGTTTGGTCGAAATCAGTCATCTATATAGTATAGATTCCATAGAAAAGTAAGGTCCAAAAAGAAGTCTTAGAAAACCTTTTTTGTTTTCAATGGAAGCTGCAAGGGTATACAAAACTTCGGCCGAGCCGAAGTTAACTTTCCCCTATTTTTTTCTCAAAGATTGAGGTAGGGTCGGTAGCCACGTTAGTTTTGCGTCCATAAAGCCCTACATCATCAAAATCGGTTCGATCTCTTGACAAAACGGGAAAAAAAAAAAAAAAAAAAACAACTATTTTTTTAAAATTTTTTTGATTTGAAAATGGGGGCCATTACTTTTGTATCAATGGAGCTCTTGATTCAAGAGTGAGCGATCTTAGAACATTATGCTCTTAATTCAAGAATAAGCCATATTGGTTTTGATTACGTTTATCACTAGACCAAGCTAAGTTAGTCTAAGCTAAGTATATGTATCTCAATAGTATTTATAAAGGGCTTGATTTATAGTATCTTAAAACACGAACCGAAGCTGTTCTTAGAGGTTTGGTTCCGGACAGGCTTGCAGCTTTAACACTATCAACATCAAAATTAGAATTTGATTAAATAGGTCGAATTTTTAATGGGACCTTAAAAACAAACTGGCAAAACTGGGTAACAAATTGGATTTCGAAAGCATTTAAAGTTGGGATTTAAAATTTTTCATTTTTCATTTTGTTTATTTGGATAAGATTTTTGGATGTTTTTTCTAAGAGATAGTTATATAGGTATATCATATAAACTTACCCATCTGAATTTTATGCATATCAATTCACTGATCCTGATCCTCTTTCTGCAGTATTAAACTCTTCAATTTCCTTCTTCCATAACGATCCCAAATCAATTCCATAGCCAGAATAATTAAAGCAATTAAATATGAAACCATCAGTAGAACAAACATAGGAGCTGCATACTCCATGCCCACTTTGATCACATAACTATTCGATTGGGTATGCAGTTTGTTTTTAGAATAGAAACGACGATGCTTTGAGATGATGCCACTTTCCAGCATTTTTACTTGAATTTGACAAAGTAGTTCCTTATACGTAGAATTCTTATGAACCATCGAGTAAACCGAACTCTCCGGGCGGAACATAATCTCATTTAGATCCGATATCTCATGTGGATGATAGAATTTCTCAACGAAATGATACATGAACGAAGTCTCCGAGGTATACACAAAGCCAGGATCATTACGAACTCTAAGCACACCATCCTCAGGGGATAACCAAGTGGTTGAGGGATCACGTTTTGCTTCCACTTTCTGCCTATACAAACTGCGTATGTCGGGCCGTTGAGTGAACTGAAATCGAAAGAAGAATTTGCCAAGAGTTACTTCTCAACTTCGTCCAAAAACTCACCAACAGATAAGACTTGGTAAATGGCACCTTATCGAAACCCACATCCAAAGAACTATCTGCCAATTGTTGTATAGTCTTGATAGTGGAGCGCACAGGTGAACCCAACAGAGTTGAAACCACAATGGAAGTGTAATAGTTATACATAAGAAACGAAGTCAACATCAGGGAAAAAAATGCCAAACGTCCACCAGTTGATGTGGGTATCAAATGAGAACCCTGTATACAGGCAGCACCAATGCTTATGAGGCAGCTGCTCAGTAGCGAAGGCATAAAATGTAAGCAGCTACGCAACCATCTTTGCTCCAAACGAAAAATCCACCATAACAAAACTCCGGCAAAGATTAGCAATATAGCAAAAACAACCCAAACGCTTGGTTTGAAGGGTTCCAGAAATACGGTTGCCTTGATGCCCGCATTGTGAGGTGTACGAAATAAGCAAACAGCTCGAAATTCACTCAAATATGCAATGGCATGCATGAAATGTAAGCGAGCCGAGGACATAACAAACGGAGATGTGCAAATTTCCACGGATCCGTCGACTAACAAACCCATGGCACCGCCTATGTGATCACTAACGCTCCAGATATCCAACCAACGGTGGCTGACACTATAATGAGAAATTTTTTAACACTTATTTTGATTTGGACTTCCACTTACCTAAAATGCAGCAACTCTTGCATATGTTGGTTAATCCTATAGCCCAAACGCGACACCCAATCCAAATATGCGGACTCTTCGCTGTTAAGAAATGCCAAAAGCTTTTCCTCACTAGAATTCAATGGAATTGCCGAGACCTGTAAGTGCCAATATCTGCAATGCAAGTCAAGTTTTTGATTTTTTTTGTTTCATTTACCAAACTGGCCATTCGAAAGGTGATTCCAGTTAAATTATTTCGCTGTTGCAATCGGGTTCTCGTATGCAACGAACTTAGATATTTCTTAACCTTACATTGACTCTGGTTACATTCGATACTCTGATCTATCGTGATGTTTAGATGACCCCCCAAATGGCTGCCTTTGTTGTAGACATCGTAAAGTATGAAACTATCATTAAGTTTGTTCTTTTCTGGCTTTACATAAGTCACATCAGCATCGAAGCTTAAATTGGCTTGATTAAACAGTTGAATCAAATTCGTCATATTTCCCAACTCATCATAGAGGAGCCAGTGGTAGCGGTGATTATACAGACAAGCCCGGCTGGACTAAGTGGAGAATTAGCGAACTTAAGTAGGCATCTTAAAATTTTTACTTACCTGATTTGTTATATAGCTTGCTTGAGAGCAGTTCATGTCTAAAATTACGCCAAGTTTGACCAAATCCGTATCCAAATAGCTTTTATGCACATTGGCCAAATATTTTGAAGGACTATTTAGGTCTATGAATTGGGAAAAGATATTGTTGGCATTTAGCAGCTGGGCCAGAGAGAATAGAGCTGGAAGATATAACAGTTTTAAGTTATCAATATATTATCAGTTATAGAAAATTGTGAGCCAAGCCGGAGACTTTCACATATTAAAAAATTTAAAGAAAAATAGGGGAAATCTAACTTCTGCTGGAAAGAGGAAAGGTCTTAAATGTTTTTCAGTGAACATTTCTTTTCGCTTTAAACAACGCTAGTTTAGTGATTTCCCAAGCTGATGGCGCCATTCAATGGTCTATGTTTAGACTTTTTTTTACTGTATTTGACTTAATTAACATAGTTTATTTCGCACACGTCGTGGGAATATGAGTAATAATTTATAGATATGCATGATGCGTTAGATTTGGTAGTTGACAGACCGCCGTCGAAGCTGAGTTGCTTTTTGATATCTACATCTACCTTATCGGGGCCGGTGTAGAGTTGTTGATGCCTCGCGTCGAGGGCTTTGCAGTGCTTCGGGTTCAGGGCTTTGGTTCCTCGGTTAAGGTTACGGTTATGGTGGTCGGGTTAAGGTGCCTTGTGTTAAGGTGCCTCTGGTTTAGGGCTTCGAAGTGCCACGGTTAAGGGCTTTGAAGTCTCTGGTTGAGGGCTTCCGTGCCTCGGTTGAGGACTTTGTGGTGCCTCGGTTGAGGGCTTTGGTTCCTCGGTTAAGGGCTTTGCAATACTCTGCATTGTGAAGACTGAACGTACCACGCTTGTGCTAAGCATGCAGGTGTCAAAAATGGCGACAAAGGTCCAAGTTCAAAAGAACGACGTACTTCTACAAGGTGGGCCAAAAGAAGTCACCCTATTGGAAGATGCTCTTATTTTTACAAATAGCCGCCAAAGTCAGATCTGTTTTGACATTTGTGGACTAGACAGATGTAGAATACAAGTGAACAAGCCATGGATCGATATATTCCCCAAGAACGCGGAATAATTGTGAATAATCGATTTTTCGACCAAAATCATATTGAGCGATGAGGCTTATTTCCACCTCAGGGGGTAAGTGAACAAGCAAAACAATCGCTTTTGGGGCTCCGAAAATCCACGAGTGATGCACGAGGAGCCATTACACCCGCTAAAAGTGACTGCATGGTGCTCTGTTCACGCTGGAGGAGTCATCGGGCCATTTTTTTTCGAGAACGCCGCTGGTCAAACGACAACAGTGGACGGTGCGCGTTAGAGGGTCATGCTAACCGGGGTTTTTCTGCCGCAATTGGACGAATTAGGACTGGAGGACATGTGGTTCCAACAGGACGGCGTTCCCGACATTCTGAAGGCGGCGTTCCCGGGTCGCCTCATCTCTCGTTTTGGCGATTTGCACTGGCCTGCAAGATCGCCCGATTTAACCGTTCCAGACTTTTTTTTGTGGGGTTTTTTGAAATCCCTTGTTTACGTAACCAAGCCCGAGACCTTGGAAGCCCTCAAGGACAACATTCGACACGAGTGCGAGAATCTGCAGCCCGAAGTTCTTGCCGAAGTGATGAAAAATGCCATAAAACGAGCCCGTATGGCAATCAATTGTAACGGCGCCCATTTGGCCGATATCATCTTCTCGAAATGACCAATAAAATTCTAAAGGTTGATTTAAATATAATCAAAAAACAGAATATACGTTTTTATTTAGAAAAAAAAAAAAATGAAAGCCAAACAACATCGGATGACTTCTTTTTTCCCACCTTGTATAAGTGTGAATGATCGTCTATCAAATATAAAATCGGCTTTCTAGCCGATTTCTTCTTGCAGTGCTGAACGGTGGAGTTGCTGGTAGGGTTTGAGCCAATGGCGTAGAGTTGTGTTCTGCCGCCCGGAAGTCGAATTTGCCGTCACCAACTTATGCGTTTTAAAAATTTAAGACTCCATTTTATATCTTAAATTGAATTGAAAAACTTCTCTCGAATAAACAATAGAAGATAAGGAAGTGACCTTCCTAGACATTCAGGGAGCATTTTAATGCTGTCAAGAATGCTCTAACTAGAAGAGGAATGAACCCCACTCCCCATATTAAGCCTATTTAATTCTCCGTTGATCAAATGTTGGCCCAATGCATTTTTTGACCATTTCATACCTTTGGTACAGGGTATAGAAAACTAATATTTGTTGGGTAACATTATTCGGAAAATGCTAATTCTGGTCCAGAAATTGTGCAACATAAAAGTAAATTCGGGTATTCACTAGCTCTCGTAAAATGGTAAAGTGTAAATTTACGACACATTAGCTACTGAGCGACCCCTTGTGATTTACTGTAGTAACTTTCAGGGCCAACTTTGTTTGTACACCCAGAGAAATAATCCGTTCTTAATGTACCGAAAACGTGTCTTTTCGTTCTCAATAGTAGGGTAATACCGTTTTTTCTTGAACTGAGAATGACGGTCTTAATAAAAGAACGCTTTTTTTGAGACCGATTTTCTAAATTTAAGAACGCTCTGTTCTTGCTTTAAAAACGCTCCGGTAATGCTTTAAGAACACTCCGTTCTTTTTTTAAGAACAAATGGGGACTGTTCTCGTAATTCCAGAAAAAAACAAATTTTAAAACACACATTTTTTCAAAGGTGTAAATTTTTGGTGTATGTATATTTTACTGAGCAGAAGAAACACAGCGGGGCCATATTGGCTCAATTTTATTAAATCATAAAAATTTCTGTTTTACTTTACCTTGTCTGGGGATTAGAACTCGTGACCCCGGCAACGTAAAAGACGGACGTATGCACTCGACCACGGTCATCTCGCGATTAATAGCTGCCTAACAATAATAAGGGAGTTCAGCCTGAATTATTGAGCAGTGGTAAATAAGCATTTTGGCAACGGTCAATCAGCATGCCTTGTAGCCTAGTGGGTAGGATATTATTTTCGAGCGCCGTGGTCGTGGGTTCAAATCCCCGTGGTGGCATATTTTTTTTTTTTTGTTTTACTAACTTTTATTTGAGATGTTGTGAACATTTTCCTTATTTTTTAAAATGCTGCGTGGTCCGGAAAATAAGAACCAAACCATGACCAAATGTTCATGATTTTAGAACGACATTTTGTTTTCTGTTTAGTTTAACTGATTAATATTTTTACTTAGATACTCAAACTATATCCTTAGCCATGTTTTTGGTAATAATATAACATAGTTCATCACAAACTTTAAATAAATTTCGTTGTTAGCGATCATCATCATGTCGGACTCGTAGGTCATTTTTTAAGACCCAAACTGAGAACGAGTTTGCTTAATTTGTTCGTCGAATTAGAACGATTGGTATACTTTTAAGAACGTGGTCTTGTTTTAAGAACAGAAAAATCAAGAACGGATTGGGTGTAAAAGTAAGAAAATGGGGCTGCCTTTCAGAACGCCATTTTTTTCTGAGTGTATAAACCTGCCGTAATTCACTAGAAAAAAAATGATTACTTTTAACATGCCTTAGGGTATGTTTAAAAAATCTGTATGTTTAAAAAATCGGTCGTATATGTCAAAAAGTGTAAAGTTTTGAAGTGTAAAATTTTTCAAAGAATCGATTTAAAATACTCAGTATCGAGCCATTTCGAGATTTTTGTCTTAAAAATATGCGGTAACACCAGCAAACTGCAAATTATTAAAAAAGAAAATTGGAAGGCAATTCAAAGCACTGGAAGAATGTTATGACGCCAAGCTTATCCGCAAGGCCCAGTGCTGATATTGAAGGGACGCAACAATGGCAAGAAGCAGAGTTCCAGTCGCACTGTCAAGCGCTCGCCCAAGATGATTCATGGTAGATGTATCTCCCTTGCGTCGCGATAACCAGGCCATCTGGCTGATGTACACTGGAGCAGTAACACCAGTCTTATTGCCGAGTGCTTGGTCGATAAGCTGATCAATGCTGCAAAGGGTTCCTCCGACACGTACGCCATCAATTCGAAAACAAGAAGACCATTCTACTGACATGAATTAAAAGAATTAAAAACATAAAAAAATACAATCAATAAAACTCTACTCCAAACATTGGTTTTATTTTCCTTATTGATGCTGCTTGTTAAAGGACCAAGTCTATTTTTCGCTTACACAAAGCTTGTTGCACCCTTTGCCTTGGCATTTTTATTTAGTTTTTTTTTTGTCAAGTTTTGGTGCTCAAATAATAGCTCGTCTAAATATATGGTTAATAGACAACTTACAATAGGGCATAACGGCGGCCTTTACTGAAAATTTCCTTAAGGCAGCCGGTAAAGTTTGCCCTTGCCATACAAAAAGGTGACAGTATTGCTTTAAATTAGTTCGACCTAAATTATGGCAGGATTTTACAAAGTTGGCCCTGAAAATTACTACAGTGAATCAAAAGGGGTTGCTCAGTAGCTCGTGTGTGGTAAATTTACGCTTTACCATTTTACGAAAGCTAGTGAATACCCTAATTATACTTTAAGGGGCATTCATGTTAAAACATACCCCAGTATGTAAGCACACTCAAAAATAATACTGGATTGTCAATGTGTACTCAGTAAAACGGAAGTAGCTCCGTCAAACGGTTACCAAATTCATTGGGCCAACATTTCTTTAACGGAGAATTAAATGGGCTTATATCATAAAACTTAAAAAAAATCGCATAGAATAAAATAGTGAAACCAGTGGGGGTCAAAGTAGAAATTTCGAAAAAATAGGAGAAAATATCAGATCTGCACCCGCATTTGTTAGCCAACAAGCTAAATCTGTCAAACCATTGATTATCGTAATTTAGACTACTCTCGTCGCTATCGGAGTTTCCAAGGCAATAAACAATCAGACAGTCCATGCGCGAGTTATTTCCATTTAAATGAGTAAAAATGCAAAAAGCGTTTTTTGGGCGATAACTTTAGATTTTGGGGGTGTTAAGAAGAAATAGAGTATGAGGAAATGCTCTGCTCGACCTGGCCGACCATTTGTACTGGGTCCGGTGAAAAGTATGTTTAGATTTTTTTTTTAATATCTTTTAAAGAACTCAGAGCGCCGTCTGTTCATTAATTCCCATTTCCGATAGAATTTTTTAATGTAATTTTAAATGTTATAAATGAGCTCGCTTCTCGATTCATAAATTAAACTTTTGTCGGGAGAAAATTGAAGCTTAGCCGCGACTCTTATTGAAGAGTCATTTAGAACCCGTTTTTCTGATCAGTTTCGTCTCATATTCGACTCATATTTCCAATACACTGCATGATCAATTGGCGATTGCGAGTCTTCTATTATTCGCACATGATAGTAAAATCTTTTTAATCATCAAAAAGGCTCGAAAAATATTTATCAAGGTGATTGCTTATGAAATAATTTTCCAAAAGCTGAATGGGGTGTGCCTCATAAACCCAACAAACATCTTATGAAATTTTTGATCACATTCGAGTCTTTTTCAGGTCCTCGGTTAGATTAAAACAGTCTTAAACGCGCGAGCTTTGTGATTATTAATGATACTTTTATCGGCAGAAAACTTTTATCGACTCTTCTTGAATAGTCGTTTTGACCCTTTCTTCTGCTTAGTTTCGACTTATTTTCGAGTCATTTGGCGTATTTTTGAGTCTTTTCAAACAATTTTTAGCGAGGGTGTTCGGAAGGAATTGGCGTGTTGTTGATTTGTTTTTCAATAAATCAATTTTTAGCATACGAGGTGTGTTCAAAGGAAAAACTAGGTGAATTTTGAAATGTTTCTCGCGGTTTGCTGTGTTACATTCTTTGATAAAATAAAAGAGGTCGATATTTATTCATATTTTGTTTTTGTTATATTCGGACACATAAGTTAATGATATGTTTGCATTAGCAGCCAATTTCGATTAGTAGTTCGATTTGAACTGAAAAGTTTAGTCACGTTTTTGTGTGCTCTTCGATTTTTGAC
Organism: Lordiphosa collinella; assembly: GCA_018904265.1. Lineage (NCBI taxonomy): Eukaryota > Metazoa > Arthropoda > Insecta > Diptera > Drosophilidae > Lordiphosa > Lordiphosa collinella. Next base: position 191,837 of record JAEIFV010000585.1, on the reverse strand, counting down.
TAAATTTTGAGCAAAAGCAACATCGCATTAGTATCGCTCAGGAGTTGTTGAATGACGTCAACAATCCGGGTTTGCTCAAACGGGTCATAACTGGTGACGAAACGTGGGTATATGGTTATGACATCGAAACCAAGGCCCAATCATCCCAATGGAAGCGGCCAGATAAGCCAAGACCGAAAAAAGCACGCCAAGTTCGATCGAATGTGAAGGTTTTCCTCACTGTTTTCTTTGATTACAATGATGTGGTGCCTCATGAGTTCCTGCTAAGAGGTCGTACAGTTAATAAAGAACACTACAAGGAAGTTATGCAACGTTTGCATGAAGCAATACGGCTCAAACGATCGGAATTGTGGAAAAACAAATCATGGATTCTACAAAACGATAATGCACCAGCTCACACATCAATGCATGTTCGTGATTTTTTGTCCAAAAACAACACCGTAATCAGGCCTCAACCACCGTATTCACCAGATTTGGCTACCTGCGACTTTTTCCTATTCCCAAAACTGAAGAGACCAAAGAAAGCAAAGCGTTTTGCCACAATTGATGAGATCAAGTCAGAATCGAAGAATGAGCTGATTGCCATACCGAATAGGGCATTTCAGAAGTGCTTCGAAGATTGCAAAAAGCGTCGGCACAAGTGTATTATATCCGAGAGCGATTACTTTGAAAGGGACAAATTGGATATTGATGAATAAATAAGTACTTTACAAAAAAAATTCAAAAAGATTGGCCGTTACTCTTATCGCTACTATCGATAGCCCCAGATTATTACCAATCGATACCTTTGAGTAAAGTTAATAAATGGCTGGAAATAATGTGGTCACTCTAATCTCAAAAATAATCAAGAGTGGTCTCACTCTCTAAACTTTAGAGTCTAATGTTTCTGGAAAAGAGCGTATTGGGAGGCAAAATGTCTAACCTGGGCACAGACGACGCCGCCACAACCGAAGCCAAGCTGAACATGCTTCGGGGACCTTGCCAGGACCCTTCCATTTCCCGCTGCCGCCTGTGTCATGGATTCTCAGGTGGACCAAATATTTTTGAAGCTACGGTGGATTATTGGCAGCAGGGCAACATAGCTGAACTCTGCCAGAAAATGTTTGGCGTGCAGGTGCGTAACGCAGGTTTGAAGGGTAAAGGAGCACCGTTTAGTACTTTTACATTTCCAGTACGAACGCCATGAGTCTCTACCGGAACGCATCTGCTCCAAGTGTCTGGTTTCGCTGGAGGAAGAGTTTGAGGAAATGACATTGCAAGCGGTGCATAAGGAACAATTAAATCAAGATCCAAAGTATCGCCCTGGATTGAATGGAAATCCGGGTGTATTTAAGCCAGAAGGCGGCTGTATCATAGTAGAAGTGGATCCAGAAAATTATTGGAGTCAGGTGAAGATGATGGGCACTGAGGACGAAGACGAGGAGGGCGAGGAAGAAGACGATGAGGATGAGGACGCCGTCGATCTTGATGAAGATGGGGAAGAGGTAGACGGAAATGGGCAGGAAAACGAAATTCCTTTGGGCATGGATGCGGCATAGATGGCTCGCACGATGTTGTTGGACTGTTTTGTAGCGGGCGTTCAAACGTCCTTTAAACCAAATATTCCCCCTAAACACTCAGTTCGATGTAGAAATAATTACCTTCTCTTTGCCAACAATGAAATACCATTATATTTCTGACATCTATTTGCAATAGATTAAACACAATAAACTGAGTTAAAGCTAACTTAACCATCTTGAACTGACATTTAATATCCACTTGGGCCAACCCTTTTATACTCAAGTCCAAGCACCAAAATCTAAGTATCAATTCGTATGTCAAATTCAACCACTTAAGTCATTAGACCCAAATTTTTGATCAGACATCAAAATTGGGAATTTGAACTGACAGGCAGTCAAAATTTGTGACCCAATCTCTGTTCTGTCTCGGTTTTGGTCTCTCAAGTGCAATTTGAAGCAACAAGTGGACCTTTCTTATAGCGCATGCGCCGCAACTTGAAACGTAAACACAAGTGCAAGTGGTTGTGTTTTATGAATGAAAAAGTACTCATCCACCCGCCCACTAAAACGATTGTTAATGGATTTGATGCCGGCTGCCACACCAGCCATGGGCGCCTTTAGCATGTTCATGAATCTGTCTCGTGTGTGTGTGCGTGTTTTATGCTGTCGGCAGGTCCTGGCCCCGCGCTATGCAGCACACAATTCAATCTTGGCCAGGCGGCTGGCGTTTTGGGTCTTAATGTCGTTTCAGTTTGCGTTGCGCGCTTGGCGCGTCTCGACGTCCTTCTCGGTATAACCAATATACGATTTCTGGTTTTCTTCACTCCGTTTGATTGTTTGTTGTCAACCAGTATTGTTGACTGTCGACGTTGATGGCTTCTTTTTTGGCCAACGGGCAACGGAAATATTTGTTGTGTGTACTTTGGGTGATTTGAGATGGGATCGGAATAGCAACTGAAGGCAAATAGATCATTAAATGTGTTGGAATGTGAAAAATATGAAAGTGAATCTGTGGTGCTATCATGAAGATGCATTTAAAGAAGTTTTTAAAAAGTCTGATGTCTTGAAGAAATCAGTGAGGCTGTTAAATTTTAACAATTATAAATTTAAAAACAGTATTAACTAAAAAAACAAAAAATAAAAAAAGATCTATAAACAGTTACCTAAAGCTTTTAAAATAAATTTTAAAAAAAACCAAAAAAAAAAAAAAAAAAAAGAAGTGTAGCTGTAATTTGAAATATATTTTTTAAATCTTGTTAAGTATTAGGGTGCAATTTTAAAGGCCAAAATAAAAAATATATAAAGAGGCCGCCCTCTTAACGGATTCCTCTTGTATTAGGATAAAAAAATTTCAAACAAAAAAAAATTTCAGTATTAGTTCAGAAGCCAACAAGTTTGAACCAAAAATGATCCATACATCAAAAATTTCAACAGTAAAATTTGTGCTACATAGTCCAGTCAAGAGAGAATTTTTCGATGCATTAAATATGGTTCCATGTCTGTTTAAAACAATACAATTTTAACACGTCGATTCAACACAAGTCATTTCAACACAAAACAATTTCAACACACGTCAATTACATACACGTCAATTCAACACAACACAAATTTAACACTAGGAACTTTAACACATTACAATCTTAACACAATACAAGTTTTACACAACCAATTTTAACACAGTTCAATTTAATCATTCGTCAATTTAACACACAACAACTTCAACTCTAACAAATTGATTAAGAGTGAACTTATGACCTTCAAGACGGGAATCGAATGCTTTAAAATAAAGTTGGAAGCTATTTGCCATAATATAAGTGAAAGTGTTTACTTCAAATTACGATTTTTTTATCGTGGATCCCTTATTCGTTCACAATGCCTAACGGCAAATATGGATGAAACTAAGCGAATATTTAAAAATATATTTTTGTTGTCAGCTCAACTCAATTTCACTTCGGTTCAAAATAAAAGTGTACAAGGGTTCCATGTCTATATAAGACGAAACAATATCAGCGCGTTAATTCAACACACGTCATTTCATCACAAAAATTCATCATTTACAAATTTAACATCCGTCAATGTAAAATAATGAAAGCTACGAGGAAAGTAAATGATAACCCAATGCGAGAGCATGTTTAAGATCACAACTTTGGCGGTTGTCACAATGATAATGCGTTATTGACTTGTGAACTTAACGCTCCATTTTTAATAATCGGAACCAACGTTTATGCCAGTGAATCTCCATAGCAGCAAACTGCAAAGAAAAAACTTAGGTGTACTCAAAGGTGTATTCAAAGGTGTACTCTGGAAATCGTGGTGTTATTATGTGTCTTTATTCAAGATGCGCGCCGCAGGCAACATTTTTTTTCAAAAATCGCGCGATTTTTTCAAAAAAATTTTGTTTTCAACTCTGATCAAAAAACGATGCGGAGGCAAAATTTTTCCAATGTAACCTTGAAAACCAACAACTAAACAAGACAAATTCATCAATGAAATGTTTCAATATTTTAAATTTTTTGCAACACATTTTAAATAGTCTATTATGTCACAATTCGGCTGGTAACTGGACACAACATTTTTCAGCCAGGCACTGTAGTCAAGACATTTCTTTCGTTTTTACTTCAACCTCGCGTCTTGCTGAATGCTGATTCAGAAATGCATCACTGGTGTTTGTTCCTTTTTGAGAGACTCAATGAATTTTGGATTTCACTTGAATTTTTCCATTGAAGGAATTGTGCCAGCCTTCAACGCAGTTGTTGGTCCGAGGCGTGTCATGAATTACAACCTCACTGCAGTTCCAAAAATTAATTGTAAATTTTGAATCTTGAGGGTGCCCATTTCTTAGCTTACGTCCAATCCAAGTAGATAAAAAATTCTCAATAAAGGGTACTAAAAGGTCATTATTTGAATTAAAGAACTCTGATTGAAATAATGTTTTATTAGTGTTAAAATTGTAATTTGATGAATTTGACCCTCTGCTAAATTGACTTTTGTTAAAATTGAATTGTGATGAAATTCTTTGTGTTATATTTGACGTGTGTTGAATTGACATGTGTTGAATTTGAATGTGATAAAATTGTTTGGTGCTAAGATTGAAGAGTGTTGAATATGCATGTGTTGAAATTGCTTGTGCTAATTTTGTGTTGTGATGAATTTGTGTGTTGGGTGAAATTGTATGTGTGTTAAACAGACGTGTCACCTTAAATTTAGACCAGGCAGATTTTTGATATGTGGTAGGGGACTGTCTAAAAAGATTAAGATCAAACTTGTGTCAATTTGTGGCATTGGGAACGGACGCTATATTGCAAAACGCGAATTGGTCCATATCTCTAAAACTTTTGCATTTAGAGAAAAATTTTCAAAGACAAAGCTGTAGATAATTACTTTACCTTTCTTAGTTGACTCACGAATTTTCTGTGCGGGCAATAGTTTTCCAGTTATGTACGATCAAAAATGCATTTTTCACTTTTTTCCCATTTTTCTTGTTTCCGGTGAGACCTACGCAAAATTGTCTCATAATATCAATAAAAGAGCATAAAATTTGCAAAAACTTTCACATACAACATTTAGCTGTTCAAAACTATAGCTTTACAAACTTTAAACCGGCCCGTTTCTTGCCTGTAACAGTTCGACAAATCCAACTTTTTTGAAAAACACGGAATGTGACGCTTAAAATATGATGAAAAGGACTTTTGTGAGCATTAGAGCAGCCCTTAAAACGACAAAATGGAAAAAAATTGGTCTCAGCTTTCCCAAAGCTAATTTTTGTTGTACAATCAGTGTTGCCAGAACATAAGGTTCAAACGTAGCTAAATTTTGAAAAAAAAAATTGCTAGAAATAGCTAAAAATAAAAAAAAGTTCAAAGGTTTGGTTGGTCATATGACCTCGAGCCAGCCCAACCAAACCTTTGGATTACTGAAGATCAGGTCGCTTAAACCAACACATAAAAAAAAGTTGCTAAAATAAATAGCTAAAAATAAAAACTTAAAAAACTTTTGTTTTCGGACTGAAGTCCAACAGATACTTGTAAAAAACTACAAAAATACTTTAAATAAGGTCTGCAAACCGCCAGAGTAAGGGATCCAAGAGCTGATAAATTTGCGCATAAAAATTGCTAGAAAAAGCTAAAAAATGAAAAATTGTGTTATTGAGACTAAAATCCAACAAGAACTTAAAAAATAACGGTAATTGTGTGGTATAGTAAAGCACACACATAATTTCAGTACAGCATCAGCAAACTTCAACATTAATTTAAAAGAAACCATGAATGACCGCCGCGAATTTTTCGCATGATAATTCTTCATAAATTTGCGGTGTATCCAAGGAGTTATTTTGGAATTTTTTGAGCACAGGTTTCAATGCTTGACAATTACCAAAATTACCCTTCAAGGTGCTAAGTCTAACAAATTCTTCGAAAAGGACAGAGTCCCGCAATGAATTCACAATCTCTCATTTTGTTTGGCGTCCGAGAGACCCCGAATCTAGGTACAGCGAAAGCTGAAAGGCCAAAAAACACTGATCTCAGTACTGAGAATTATGTACCGGAACTTAGTGACTTCGTCCATATCAGTAATATTTGAGTTTTTTGGCTCATTATAATGAATAAACATATTTTGCGAAAATTTATAGTAATGAATTTCTTCGAGAGAATATAAAGACTGAAGACACCCTGAATGTTTTCATTGGACTATCACTACTGTGGATAGAACCCTTCAGGGAGCTCAGTACCGAATCAGTACTGAAATTAGTGCTGATTTGAAAAGTTGGTACTAAGAACATGGCTTCACTTTCTTGCTCTTCGGTCATGAATCTAGTTCCAAAAATTTATAATCATTTTCACTTTTAAAAATGCTAGATCTAGCAACTAAATAGCTAAAATGGCAACACTGTGTACAATTAATAATTGAGAAAACCAAAAAATTTTACTTAAAGTTTAAGTGGGCGCGCCAAGGCTTCAAAGTTTTGAAAAAAATAACTCATACGACTCGTGAAACAAAAACAAATTTTTACAACGAAAACTTTAGATCATTTCAATTGTTGCCATTTTGTCAAATTCAAAAAGGCAACTACATTTTTTAGAAATATGGTAGAAGAGACTTCAGTGTTTTTGGTTGGCTTATTGAAACCATTTTTCGATAGTGGGTGTTCCTTGCCAACGAAAAGGTGTGTGCTATCTGTATTTTTATACTGCTCAAGATGCACAAGACTGTCGGTCAAGGAAAGTGCGAGCGTAGTGGCTTGCCCATTGGAAACAGCATGGGAGAAAGCCCAATAGGATATTATTAACTTATACCAGTAGTATGTTCATTTATAAAAGAATTATCATAAAATGAAAGAGCTATTCAGAAGGAGGGAACAAATCTTTGAGGGTTGCTTAAGCGAAATATTTTATGTTACCCATGCTGGCCTGGTGGCTCAGCGGCTAGTGTGCGCGACTGCTGTGCAAGAGGTCGTGGGTTCGATCCCGCCTCGGAACATCTAATGAAAAGTTTTTTCTTTGATTAAACTTTACACCAGGTCACTCCTCTCTGCTGTTGGCGCCAGCTTTGTAGTAATTTGCCATGAAAAGCTTCTCAAACTGCCGTTCGGATTCGGCGTTAAACTGTAGGTCCCTTTCTCTTGAGATTGAGACAGGCTCGGCTTTGGCCCTTTGGGGCTGTGTCAAATTGACAAGCCATTTTTACTTTACTTCTACTTTACCCATGCCAATTATTTTCAAAAATAGTCTCAAATTTTTCAATCGACTGGAGATTTCATCCGAATTTCTTAAAGAAGATCCACGGTCCTGGTCAGAAGACGAGGACTATGTAAATGGGCAGAAATATAATACATACTATAGCGGCAAGATCACATAAAATAAGCATCATGAACAATCGGTGTTGCAGTGCACTGAAAATTATCGGAAATTGTATCCAAACTGTCTTAAAAACCCTTGACAAAAGATTACGAGGGCGGTCCCAGAAATAGCCGACCTACGAGGGCCGTCCCAGAAATAGCCGACCTAACTACTAAGACACATTTCAAGTTTGGAAATAAGAAATAATCAGAGGGTGCTAAGTCTGGCGAATAAGGGGCGTGAGGTAGCCATTAAAATTTTAATTCATTAATTTTAGTCATTGCAACGGAAACATCCTCACGACGCTGTTTTTGTTCTGAAGTCAGCAAACGCGGCACCCATCTTGCGCATAACTTTTTCATGTCCAATTTTTCGGTCAATATGCGATGTACAGCACTTTTTGAAATGCCTACACATTCAGCTAACTCACGAATTTTCAATCGCCGGTCACTCAATACACATTTTTTTAATTTTGGCCACCATTTCTGAAGTGGTCACCTCATTTGGACGCCCATTACGATGTTCATCTTCGCAGCTCAAACGACCTCGCATAAACTTAGCCACCCAATATTTTATCGACCAAAAATAAACTGTGCAAGGTAAAGGCACCAAACCTTAAACTTAAGCTTTTAATAGTCGGTACTTCCCCTTTTTAATATTTTTTGTGAACATTTTCCAACACTACTGTGCTAGGTCGGCCATTTTTTGGGACGGCCCTCGTAGTCAGGCCCGTCGACAGGGAAAGGGACCCAGAGCCCGGATTTTTGGCGAAAACTTAAATCAACTATGTACAACATGAGAAAAAATGAGGGCCCGTGAGTTTTACCCCCCGGGGCCCGAACTACGCAGCATATGGTACTTTATGTGGTCGGAGATGCTTCCTTCTAAGCGTTACAAACGACTGGACAATTTGAATATAAAGGGTAATTTTTTAAGAGCTATTGGAAAGTTTAAAAAAAAAAACACATAAAATTCAGAATGAAATGCATGAAATCTTTATTTGAATCGATAGTACGGTCCATATAATTTAATGTTTGAAGATTATTTCATGCAAATGTTGACCGTGACTGCGCCTCAAATGGTCCATCCGCTTAGTCCAATTTTGGCATACTCTTTCCAACATTTCGGCCGGTATCTCACGAATAAATGCTTCAATGCTGTCTTCCAATGCGTCAATTGAAGCGGGCTTGTCTGTATAGACATGAGCTTTAACATAGCCCCACAAAAAATAGTCTAAAGGCGTTAAATCGCACGATCTAGGCGGCCAATTGACCGGTCCCGAACGTGAAATAAAATGTTCACCGAACTCGCCTCTCAATAAGTCCATTGTTGCGCGTGCTGTGTGGCATGTGGCACCGTCTTGTTGAAACCACATGTCATGCAAGTCAAGCTCTTGCATTTTGGGCAAAAAAAGTTGGATATCATCTCACGGGCTCACGCGCTCACCATTCACAGTTACGTTACGATTCGCATCATCTTTGAAGAAGTACGGTCCAATGATGCCACCAGCCGATAAACCGCACTAAACTGTGACTTTTCTGGGTGCATTGGTAGCTCTTGCAATGCTTCTGGCTAATATTCACTCCAAAATCGACAAATCTGCTTGTTTACGTACCCATTGAGCCAAAAATGAGCTTCGTCGCTGAACACAATTTTTCGGTAAAAAGAGTGGATCTTCGGTCAACTTTCCAAGAGCCCATTTACCAAAAATTCTACGTTGCGGTAGGTCGTTCGTCTGCAATTCTTGCACCAGCTGTATTTTGAAAGGCTTCACACCTACATCCTTACGCAAAATTTTCCACGTTGTTGAGTAACAGAGGCCCAATTGCTGCGAACGGCGACGAATCGATAATTGCTGGTCATCATTAACACTGGCCGATACAGCTGCGATATTTTCTTCAGTTCGCACTCTACGTAAGCGTGTAGGTGGATTAATGTCCAACAATGTAAATTTGGTGCGAAATTTAGTCACAATAGCCCGAATAGCCGCTTCAGTGGGTCGATTAAAATGACCATAAAATGGAAGAAGCGCGCGATGAACTTTCTTAACAGAGCACGCATTTTGATAATAAAATTCAATAATTTGCAAGCGTTGTTCGTTTGTAAGACGATTCATGGTTAAATTATAGACCAAACTGAAGAAGTTTTACAGTGAAACAAAACACGAAACGTGCGTGAGCTGTTTAAACCAGTGTTGCCAAAAAGATAATAGCTAAAAAATCAACCTTTAGTTAAAAGTTTATGCAATTTTGTGCACTTAGAATTCTCAACTATTTATTCGCCGACTTGGTAATATAAATAGGATTTGTCAAGTCCCGAAGGACGCAATACGAATGTTCTTTCATAATGGCGACATTCCCAGCCGGTTACATTTCGTTCTGTCACTTGACAGAACGCACGGTAAGCGGCTGGGAAAGTCGCCATTATGAAAGAACATTCAGTATTGATTCCTTCGGGAATTGACAATTCCCCAGGTTGATTCTTATATCCAAGTTTCAATTTGTTAGCTTTATTTTAGGACCCAGACCAGCAACTTTGGGCACATTTAAAGGACATATCTGCCCATTCAACTCGGGATGCGCATGGAAGCGTTCTAGATTAAGGCTTCTTTCGACCTCATCATAGTGTGCCAGCAAAGTAACTTTCAAGGCAATCATCAACTCCGCTGTTATTGGCTGCATCATAACCGATTTGGGTAGACCAGCCATTACCTGCATGGACGTCCTTTTGCAAGTGAACATAACAGCCAAATTGTCACTCAGACGTCTCATACGATTGGCGGTCAGCACATTATCCACTAAGAATTGCACACGTGCGCCGTTATCTTCTTCTCCGCTTCGTTTAAAGTCAAAGACATCCACCTGCAGGGGCGTCATCACCCATTTGAGGGCCAGCAAAATGGAGTCGTTGCTTACCCCGTCGCACTTGGATAGGTTCACGGTGGACCATCCGGTAACTTTGGCCATTTTGAGTTCGGCCTCAAGTTTACTTAAGCCATCCAAAACAGGGCCCACATCCTGGGCCGCAATGTGTTGTGTGTCGCCGAGCAGCATGCGCACATATTCTTGAAGTTTATTCCCATTGGGAAAGTTCTTCTTAAGGTCAGCAAATGGAGCTGGCGCTGCAGGCGCCTTCAAGCGACGACGATAGGAACGTGAAAAAGTGTTCTCCTTGGTGTTTCCTAGAATTTCATGGTATCTCTTGTAAATTATTTAGGAATTAAATTAATTGGTCGATTTTTTTTTGCTTCGACAAGTGACAAGAGAAAAGGAGGAGATGAAAAATTTTCGGCTGTACCAGTGTTGGTAAGGGTTGGTTAACAATAACTGCATAATGACTGGGATGGTGGCCATAATTAAGTTCACTACAAATGAAGAGTTTTGCGAATAGTTGGGGAGTTCGTGTATTGAAATAACCAAATAATGATTATTTGTTTTTTTTTTTTAAATCAAAAAATCATTCACTTGTTGCAACTTTGAGACAGCGAGAGATATACCAAAATTCTTCTTTAATGATCCTTTATCCATTTTCACCGTGATTAAAGTTTTCAGGATTTATTTTTTACTCACAAAATAATAATTAATTTTGGGTTTTACTTATTTGAGCAAAAAAATAAAACTCATGAAGTAATGATTATTCTTTAAGTTTTATTATTTGCTCAAAAAAAAAAACTCAAATTGAAATTGCGCCTTTTTCTTAGGGAGTAAGGGAAAAAAATATAAGTATTTTAAGTCTGTAACCCAAGACCAACCAATATAATCCATTTTTGAATTAACTGGGTGGATGGCTCAAGCGGAAAAGTACGCTATAGGAAATAGCAAGTCGTTCAAAGAAATTATGTCTGCATCTCAATCTCAAGCGCCGTTTGGTTGAGCAGCACAAAAAAGAATATGTGAACGAGCTGGCGGAGGAAAAGGCTGAAGTTTCATAAAAAAAATTAAATTACGGCGACTATGTGCCCAAGTGAAGTCAAGGATGCATGCGATGATCATGTGACCACTCAAAAAATTCCGTTTTCTGTATTAAACTCAGACAGCTTCAAAATTCTTACATCACAGATTTTTAATGGCCTGCAAATGCCAGTGGTGACTTCAAGAAATGTAATGAGCTTGGTAGATGAAAAGTATGATAAAAAAAAAAATCAGAAATCGTGGCTTCATTAACTGACCATTTAGATTGATCGCATATTCGCATGACCATATTTAGATTGATCGCAGGCATCAACAGCTTCTCAGGCTGATAATACAGAACTCTTCAAGGAATCAAGTACCTGCTGTCTCTTAAATGAATTTCTCAATTCTATTGAGGTAGTTTCAGAGAACGAAGAAGAAGATGGAAATTGATAATTATAGCCCGAAACCAATCGATGTAAATTCGAATATTATGCAACATTGGGAAAACAAAAAGTTTCAAAATCTCAATCTATATAAACTGGCCAAAGTAGTGCATTCTGCTCCTGCAACAGAAGTCAGTGTCGAAAGAGCGTTTTCTGCACTCAGATGGGTTCTATCAGATTTGAGGTGCAACCTCTTTTCGGAGTCATTGCAGAAGCTACTTTTTGTAAAATTGAATATGAAATATATAAAATTATTATTGAATAAAAATAAAATAATTATATATTTTCTTCAAGAAATATTTTTTTCAAGAATTTTTTTTTAATTCAAAAATGGACTATTGCGTTTGGTCTGGGATTACTGATTATGAATATAGAAAAACTTTTCCCTTACTCCCTAAGAAAGAGGCGCAATTACAATTTGAGTTTTATTTTTGAGCAAAAAATAAAACTTAAAGAATAATCATTACATCATGAGTTTTATTTTTTGCTCAAAAATATTTATTATTGGTTGAGTTGTAAAGTATAACTCAAAATTAATCATTATTTTGTGAGTAAATCAATAAAAATTAAAATTAATCATTATCTTATAATTTTTATTATAAAACTTATAATGATTACAGTCCCTGAAAAATAGTGATTTCTTTTTTTTTTAATATAAGTAAGTATTTTACTGCATCATTTGTAAATTGTGGCCGGGTGTGGCTCAGCACATAGAGTGTGCGCCCGCAGTGCAAGAGGTCGTAGGTTCGATCCCGCCTCGGGACATCTAATGAAAAGTTTTTTTTTTTTTTAAAAAAAACTTTCACACCCTGTCAAATTCACTAGCTGTTGGCGACAGCTTTGAAGTAACTAGCCTTAAAAAAGGTTGCCAAACTGCCGTTCGGATTCGATGTTAAACTGTATGTTGCGGAGGATTCCGCTTGATTTTAATTTATTATTTATTTTGTAACTACCGCCCAGTTTAAATATGTAACCGCCCTCATTTCAATTTGAATCAGTATTTAAAAGACTGAGATATTGGTTGCGTTTACCAGCATAAATCGATGACAAAAAATCGACTAATTTTGTTAGATTGTGCTGGTGAACGGGCGTGATGTGCAATCATGATTGCTAATTTTCGTGATTGTGTTAGATGTAAATCCATCAAAGTATTTCTTTGTTATGCTGGGTTTATACTGCGTCACAAAGTGTCACATTTCAGTGTCACAATGTCACAGTTCCATACAAATTTGACATTGTGACACTAAAATGTGACACTCTGTGACGCAGTATAAACCCAGCATTAGATTGATTTAATTTGTGATTGTTATCGATAGCAAACAGCTGACAGCAAAAAAACAAAGAATTAACTTTGTGAAAATTAAAACAAAATGGGCAAGGAATCGTCTTTGCTTTTGGCAGTTTGGATGTTGGCAATACGGGTCCTTTTCAAATGTAGGTGACCGTTTCGACATACCAAAACGCCCTTAATGGAGTATCCAATGTTCTTAATCCAGGTTGCCACACCCACGCACACCGCGTCCCATTCACTGCGTCCCATTTGCAGCTTTAAATCAGGGGCCGGCAGCTTGCTATCTGGCGTGCAAACGAAAATTCTCAAAGCAGCGCTGCTTCCACACACACGGTATAAACTGTTAAAGCTCCGCTGCGTTACGTGTTCGCGACGCAGTCGTTGCTACTGGAAAAGAGAAATTTTTGCGCTGCTCTCACACACACCAATGCAAAAATGTGAATGTATTTCTTGCTTGCCTCTGCTTTAAATACATCTCGCATGTCTGCCACACCACCGGAACCCGCTTGCCCAGCTCTGCCCTAAAGATGACTCGCTTCACCGAGGTGTGTATGACTTGGGCCTCCTCCGGTATGGCCTGCAGCACCTCTAGCATGATCCAGAGCTGCACATCTTCACTGACCTTTGGTATACGCTGCTGCTGGAACGTATTGATCACCTCAATGGCACACGGCCAATCCTGCTGCAGCATGTGCAATATATAAGCTCCCAGTGCAATGCATAGACGATGCAGCACAATCTTGGGTCCTCCCGCAAACTATACAATGGTCTCGAGTGTTCGTGCTCTGCATCTCATCCAAATCGGTTGGGAGAGAGCTTCCTCCGAGTCTATCATGGAGCTGCAAGAAGGCTCCCCAGTTGATTCCTCAAACCTGGCCGCATGCAACTCCTCAATGGAGAGCATCTGCAAGGAGGTCTCATCTTCGCTAGCAAGTAGCCAATCTGGGACAACCAGAAACAACCAAGTAGCCACCGAAGAGGTCGATCCACATCCAATCTAATGGATTGTACTTGATGATATTCATATTTTATTATTTTTTTATTTGCGGTCAAAAGTTCAAAACTTCCGCCAATAAAAAATATCGATAGTTTTGTTGGCTGCAAATTCCAACAAAAACCGTTCTCCAGCAGCCAAACACTTTTTTTGTGTTTTTGATTTATTTTAGATGATTAATGTGTGCTGTTGAACACGCCCATTGTTTGTTCTCATAATCACATTGTAAATTACAATTGTAATACCAATTTTATCGATGTTAAATACGGTCGCATTAGATATAAGTTATCGTTCGTTTCGATAAACATGAGTTAGTCTTGAATAAGCGGCGGAGAGAAACGAAGCATATGCTATTTTAATTTTATTTCGTCTTTGTAATTTATATTATTTCATAGGAAATAAAACCTCCCACCACACCACTTATCAACTACGTTAAACACACACATCAATAAGCTGGAGTCGTTTTATCTATATATCTGTTTGGACTTAACACGGTAGGTCCCTTTTTTAGAAGCACACAAGTCAATAGATTGAGAGGAGCTCGGCTTTGGCCCTAAATAATTTTAATAAATGTGCTGGTTATGCCTAGAATGATCAAAAGCTTTAGGATTATCTTGACGAGCAGGAATGTTATAGAATGTTATAATGTCATTTAAAAACGGCACAATATCTATTAAATTGTCAGCTAACTGGTCGTTTAGGTAATTAAATTAACAGACATTTAACAAAGCAGTTGCCTGGCTAGTCTTACACTGAGAAGAACACATATCAATATCTTTACAACTGCTAAATATTGCAGTAAAAAATTCATCCCTTGCTTTCAATTCGATATACAACTTTCATCGAAAGAATGCGGAATGCCGACTGATATAATTAGAAAAGAGATCAAGAATCAGGAAAACAATGGAGCCCATCTGCAACTCGGCCGTTTGCTGTTTTGAAAAAGGTAGTTGGAAATACTTAACATCGCTAGAACGATGCAAACCTCTTCGTATAGTTGATTAACGTAAATTACCTTAAACCGATGAAAACGAACCCGTTTGCGGGTTTCTTTTCGTCCTGCATTTTCGAACAGACGCTGGTTCGGTTCACAGTTTTGCTTACGAACACGATGTGGTAGCTAAATAAAATTAGCTTTAACACCCTCCGGCAACCAGAAAAAATCATGCCAATACTGTAGAATTCCATTGTCATTATTTGTAATGTAAATACTGTAAAATTGAATGACACTTTTCTCCCATCTAATTCTCATTTAAACTATAAATCTAATTGAACTGTCAAAACATAATTGCCTCCCCACTTGAAAGCCAATTAAAATGTCGAATTCAGCTCAATTAATTAAGTGTTAGTGTAAACAATTGGAAGAACGAAAAAAATATTATAAGCGACCAATAAAAATTAAATAATAACTGTGCAATTGAAACATAAATACCACCGAAAAAAAGACAAAAACCATGAATGTATTAAAAATCAATTGGAGTGTGGTCGACAACCGAAAGAAAAAATAGAGACAAAACCACAAATATGTCATTTTCAATGGCAGCAAAGGGACGTAGTAAATAAAATAAAATTATCACCCATTTAAAAGCACATTGGAGAGTTATAAATTTACTGGATTTGCAAATAAGCCAAAGCCACCAGCGGATTTTGGTCAACCAAACAAATCATTAATAAAACTAAATCAGAAAATTGAAAATGGTGGGGCGAAGCAATTGCCAGAGGGGACCAAAAACCCTCACTATGATGGTCCCGTTTGGTTTTTAATGATATGCAAATGTGTACTTATTGAAAAAGGAATAGAGTAGTTGTTAAACAGAAGAGTAATGGTTTTGAGAAAAATTTTTATGATTATTACACTCAGGGATAAACGCTCTGATAGTTCTATATTTACAATTTGATTTTACTGTTTTCATCCATTGATTTAGCGATAAATATGAGATTCATATATCTAAAGTGTGTTCACTTGTACACTTAATATTGAAAAAAGTTAATTTTTTTATTATTATTTAATTGCCGCCAATCTAAACTCAATTTATTTTGTAATTAGATATGGCTCTGGAAAACAACGAATTATATAAATTTGTAGAAATTTTTTACTTATTCTGGGGGGACTCAAGACCTTTGGACTTGAACACGATTGGAATGCCGTCTCAACCAGTGCGCTATCGCACGAGCGGTTTGCTACGCGGCTAAAATACTACTTAAAGTGTAATTCATAAGCTGGAATTTCCTGGCTCGTGAATATGAAGATCGCCGTCTTAATATGTTTTTAGTAAATTTAAGGCAGGGTTCGTAAAATACACAAATGATATTTTTCAGTCATGATAATTAACATGAGTGATGAAAATTTTTATTTTCACAAGTGTTATTAACACTTTTTTCATATGAGAAAAATTTTATTTTTCATGTTAATAATTTACATTGATGAATTATTTCATTTTCACACGACTGTTTAAAATAATGACAAGAAAACCTTTACCCTATTTTAACACTCAATAATCAACAAAAATCAACAAAGATTTGTATACTCTGTCCCAGAGGTATAGCAGAGGTTTGCGCAAAAGTATGATACAGCCAGAAGGATGCATTTCCTACCTTATAAAGTATATATATTCTTGATCAGCATCAACAGGCGAGCCGATCTAGCCATGTCCGTCAGTCTGTCCGTCTGTCTGTCCGTATGAACAAACAGATTACAGAGATGGTAAGAGATAGAGGTTCTACTTGTATGGGACAAAAACTTCTTATACTTGCAGGCAGATCAAGTTTATTTTCAATTTTTCAAGAAGAACAGAAGAACGGACTTCCTGAGCATGAAATATTTAAGGTCATGCTCTCACCCCCTATCTGATGCGCTAGAATAGACGTAAAAAAACAAAAGTAGAAAAAATTGAGTTTTCAGTGGCACGCCGAGGATCTAAAGTTATTTTATATCACTCATACGCAGCGTTGCCTATTTTCATATAGTTTTTTCAATTAAATAATTTGGAAATTGCTTGAATTCCATATACAAAAAGAGAACAAGATGTTGTGAATATCACAAGATGACAACAACTGAAATGTACTTAAGATTTTCTTGAAAAATTACACTAGGCAACAAGGTCCAGTATCTTGAAGGGTTGGTAGTGATTCTTGATTATTTCGTGTGCTAAGCAAGACTGCGTTTTCAGAAATTGTCCATCACGTCGAGATTTTTAGTAATTTGCGATTAAAGTTGCTAGAAGTGCCTATTTTGACCCCTTTTAGGAGAGTTTTTCGAGGAATCTATTTTATTGTTTAGACTCTCTTTGATACTATGGAATGTACCACTTCTTAGCTTTCAAATGAACTATCCCCAACAACCCTGCGATTTTTTCAATGGAGATATACCTCTTTTAGCACTTGTGAAAGAACACAAAAATATCCTTTTTATTGATGGTGCCCCTAAGACTGCAATGGGTGGTATTGACTCTAATATGTTTTCGTTTCTAAAATTAGAGGAAAGTTAACTTCGGCTCGGCCGAAGATTTGTATCCCTTGCAGCTTCCATTGAAAACAAAAAAGTTTTTCTAACTCAGACTACTTTTCGGACCTTACTTTTCAATGGGATCTATACTATATAGATGTCTGAAAATTGAAAAAAAAAAGGTAAAATTAAAGAAAAAAAAAGGTAAGGAAAAGAAATAAAAAAAAAAACCCTTTTTTTTAAAAAAAAAAAAATAAAATTTTTTTTTTTTTTTATTAATTCCCCCCCCCCACCAAAAAAAAAAAAAAAAAAAAAAAAAAAAAAAAAAAAAAAAAATATAATAAAAAAAAAAAAAAAAAAAAAAAAAAAAAAAAATCAAATAAAAATAAAAAATTGTGGTAGAAGGGGGGGGGAGGTGTTGGTTTGTTTTTTTATTGGGGGGGGGGGATGGGAAACGTTTTTGTGTATGTTGGAGTGTGTGTATATGTGAGTGTGTGTGTATGGAAAACACACAAAATTAAGGGAACAGGGTATTTTGTAGTCGGGGCACTCGACTGCAGCTCCCTTACTTGTTTTTAGTATTTTGTTCCTGGTTCATTACAAATGACCAGCCTTCCTTACTGTTTTAATACCCTAGCAGAGGGTATTATAAAATTGTGCGGATGTTTGTAACGCATTTAAGGAAGCATCTCCGATCACATAAAGTATATATATTCTTGATCACTAGTTCAGTTTGCTCGAAATCAGACATCTATATAGAATAGGTCCCATAGAAAAGTAAGGTCCAAAAAGTAGTTTTAGATAGAAAAACTTTTTTTTTTCAATGGAAGCTGCAAGGGTATACAAAACTTCGGCCGAGCCGAAATTATCTTTCCTCTATTTTTTCAATTACTCATACGCAGCGTTGCCTATTTTCATATAGTTTTCCATTCATATAATTTGGTAATTGCTTGAGTTCCATAAACAAAAAGAGAACAAGATGTTTTGAATCTCAAAAAATTAAAACAAATGAAATGAACTAAAGAATTTCTTGAACAATTTTTGATTTGGTGAACATGACGTATGAGTAATTTTTTCAAAACTTTCAAGCTATGGCGAGCCCATTAAAACTTTGAAATACAATTTTTTGGCTTTCACAATTATTAATAATAAAACAAATATTAGCTTCGGGAGTGCCGTGACATACTTTTTTCCATTTTGTCGTTTTAAGGTCCGCTCTAATGAACAGTAATGAATACTTAGGCAGTACTGCTCTTCTCTAAAGCCATTTGCAAATTCCTATTTATATCAGTCATCCCGGAAGACTTGAGAACTGCAAGAATGCAAAATTCCTTAGTTAGAAACTAATCGGGAGTGTCCCAGAAATCCCTAGACATTTTCGTATAAACGACTTCATTTCGAACTACAACTGCCTGCCTTAACATGTGAAGTGTCGCTAAAATGCAAGACTACTAGATTAGATGACAAAAGTTGAGAGATTTGAAACCTACTGCTCAGCGCCAAGTATATTTAAAGCGCACAGTTTTCCTTCCTTATAATCTTGTAGGCGACATTATTCTTGACACTTTACATATAAACTCATACTAGTTTAGTTAAAAATCCAATCGTTTATACGAAAATCTCTAGAGATTTCTGGGACACCCCGATTAAACATTTTTCGAGCAGTGCATTCAGCCATCGACTTTAGTGTCCTACAATTTGGTCAACGTCCCTGTTTCATAGTTGTTGATATGGCGTTTAAACTGACAGCTTTCTAACGCTTTGTAGACATATTTTTTTGGCTTGCCTTTTAAAAAAGTGCTCTGCTTTCCCCTTTTTTGTTTTTTTTTTGACAGATTTGGTTACAAAAAATCCCTCAAATAAGCGAAAAAAATGCAAAAGCGTAAAAAAACAGCTAGGCATCGCACTCTTGAGATTTACATTGTAAAGTGATGCGAAAACCCTCCCCTAGATACATATAATATATGTAGATGTAGATGTATCGTGGACCAAGAAAAAACTGCATTTAAATTAATTGAATTTTGCAGATTTTTTTGGCCAGTGCAAAAAAATCTCTTTCTCTATCCTTGCTTCAGGCAGTTGGTCAATGTGCTGTTATTGAATTGGTTTGGGGATTCAGTTAGGTTGACCTACAAGTCGAAATGGACACCCCAAGATTACTTAAGCGTCGTCCGGAATGCATTTGGTATGTGTGTGTGTGTGTCATTACTGCGATGGCCTTTTCCATTTAGCCATCTTCATTTTTAGTCTGCATTTGAGTTCATTAAATTTGCAAGTAAGTTGAAAGTTGTTTTTGTTTGCTTTGTGGTGCTTGCTTAGGCTGGTAAATGAAAGGCTTGTGAAATAATATATGAATCACAAACTAATGGGACTCTTTAGTGCAGTGTGGTCTGGTTTTCCATTGCTGAGGCTTAAGAATGGCATAGACGCAGGGTTTTTTTGTAGTTATAACAATAATTGTTCGTTTATGAAAATTAAACTAAATCTTTAAAATAAAATTCAAAGTTTAATTCAATATTAAATTATTTTATTTTTAAACCTTTCTAATTTCTTAATCATAATTGTTCAAAATTTTTGGGTTGACTATAAATCCTTTTTCAGCGCTTTCCATTCAGAGTCCTAAGGTACAATTCTTTCTTTTTTTTTGCGGGATTTATAATTGTCATTTTCGTTCACAGCTAGAACATTTATGTCAGATTTTATATCCGGAAGTAGTTAATCCAACCTATCACTGTATAACCTTTCTCCAAACAAGAGTACTCACTCAACAAAGATAAGTGCGAACACTTTTGTGCATTAGAATACCCTTAGCACCAATCCGTGCCCCATTCCAAGCTTTGCATTTTACGCCTGCTTAATCCTAGTTACATTTCCGCAAAACGTGCGCATCCTGGCACCCATCCTGTGTGCAGCAGCACGTGCTGCAGCTCAGCTGGAAAATAATTACTACAATTGCATTTAGTCTATGGCCATAAAGTTCATTAGGTCACATCAAAACTGATTTTGAACTGAGCTTGAATTTAATTAAATTTTGTGTGCGGTTTTTTAAAGCTACTTAAGTTAACTGTGAGCTTGTGCGGCAAACTTTTTTTTTTTGACAGTTTTTCCTGCCTGCCACTGGCAATGGAATTTCATACGCAAGTCTAAAAAAGGCATACGAATGGCATACATTATATGAAATGCCAAGCAAATAATGCCAGCCAAGGGTTATAAGTTGATTTCTCGGGCTCACCGATACAAACCACCTGCTGCAGACCGAAATAACGAACTTTAAACCACACAGATGTGTATGAGTATTTGCAGCAGATGCTTAGAACATCACAAGTAGACAAAGCTGTCTTTGGGGTCACGATGACAGTGAACATGGAAATACCCTTTAAGAATATTTATTAAAAAACCTCACGTTGTTTCAGAATTTGGGCAGTGCGAAGTCGAAGCGTTTATTATTAGTACCTTAAACCATTGATCAATTTTTGTTCGAACCAGCAAAAAAAAAATAGGGCCCTGTTTCGGACTTTGACTCGATTTTCGTGTAAACGTCAAACGAATTCGAGTTATTTTATATTAGATCTAGTAACCGATGGCATATTTTTCAACTCCGATACAACGTTATTCAAATTGGATGCAAAATGTTAACGTTTACTCGAAAATCGACTGGAAAACCGGAACAGGGCCCATAGTCCATAAATTTCGAAGGAATTTGACAACTTTGTTGATGTTTTCTTCATTGGGGTTTGCTAAAATATCTTTTGGACAATCTTGATAGAAAATGTATACTTTAATGTATAGGCATAGATATTTTTAATGGGGAAGGACTGTAGTACGCGTTGTGTAATAAGGGTTCATATTGCAGAAATATTGTGGTTACATTAGTGTTGGTGAGTTAATCCTAATCGTAGGCGAATGATTTTTCCTTGATAAAGGATTCGTGAGCTTATGACAGTGATGTGGACAACGCTCTGGTTCAGATTTTTGTACCGATTACTTTTTAGTTGCAGCATTGGCATTGAATTTGCACATAACTAGGGATACATACTAATTTCACTCTAGGTAAGTGAGTGATTTATAGTGATCTTATAAGGAAAGGAATATATGGCAGATGTAGAATCAGAGCGTATTACAAACGATCCTTTCAACTCCTAACAGCAGTCTAACAGCTTCCAAAATAGCAATTATTTAAAAGAAAATACTAAAGAAAAGGATTTTAGATTACCGAACCTTAAAAGTTTGTGTTTCTGTTAATGCACTAAGTGAAAAAGCATAGTAAAAACTATCATGTTTCATTTTACTGGGACACTTTTGTATTAAAACCAAGGCAGCAAACCGGTCCGGAACCGAACCCCTGAGAACCGGCTCGGGTTTTACACAGTCTAGCACTAGTTTATTTAGTATTTCTAAATGCAATAGATTTAATATCGTCTGAGTATGGAGTTTTAACCACTAAATTTAAATTATGTGCAGCGCATCAAACTGTTATAATAGAGTCCTCCAGGGAATCTATTGAGGCAACTTCGTCATAGTCCAAATCAACAAATACTTTAGGGTCACATGAGCAACTTCTTCGGTATTACAATTTTCATCGATGCATTCCTTTTGTGCCCTGCAGTTGTCATTTAAAAGTTATCCTGCTTGAACCATGTATGCTCCATTATAGACGGTAATAGTATAAATATGACTTAGAGAAACGTCGTAGGATTGGAGAACTTCTTGAATGATAGCAGTCAGATTTGGGCTCGTATGCTGGACGTGGACCATTTTCATCGCCAGCGTGTAAACGCGGATCTCGTCATCTTTATGAATCTGACGTACATATGACATGTTTGGATGTTTTTTCATACCTACATATGTATGAAAGTGATTTAGGCTATTAAACTTTGTGGCAGCTATCACAAGTCATCTATCAAGAACTGTCATTTCGAACAACAGTAGTAAAATGGCGCCAAATTCACATAAATACATACATATTTTTCCTGTGGTTATTTAAGCAAACTCGTTTACTATATCTAACGGCAAAGTACTTAGTGGTGAGCAGCAAAATCAAACACAAGGACAGCTTTAACTGCGCGGCAGCGGTTTGCCTTTATATGTGAAGATTAATAAATATTTTTGGATATTAGATCAGAAGGCTCGCGTTAAGCAAAGGAAACCTTCTGTTCAATATAGTTATCAAAATTTATCTTGTTACTATACATAAAAAATCATCCACGCTTGGTTAAAAATGCAATCGTTTATACTTAAATCATATACTCATCCACGCTTAGTTTAAAATGCAATCGCTTATACTTAAATCTCGAGATATTTCCAATGTTTCCTTGAATGTATCGTTGCAAAAACTACTTAAATGGGTGAACCGAACCCCATTTTTCGAAAAAGTGGTCCGGTTCGGGTTCGATGAACCAAAAAATTAAGGCGACTGGTTCATGGTCCGGTTCACGAACCCCAGGGGATCGATTCCGGACCCAAGATTTTAAACTTTGCTTACTTCTGACCAAAAGAAAGTAGCAAAGCTGCACATTGCAGACATGCTAAAGCGCCAAAAAATATACTTAGTAAGAGTTTGCAAAATTTAATGACTCGACGTCTGCGAAGACGAGAAGTTTCTAAAAGCTATAAACAAATTTCCAATTTTAACGGCCGATTTCACATCTTCTACATAGCCCTATCTGTCATATAAACTAACAACAGAGTAAATTCTGGACTAATTTGTCACATAGCATCTTTCTAGAAGATGTAAAATCGGCCCTAAATCTGTGAATGAGGTTTTAGACTCCTCTGAAAATTGTCCAAGAGCACATACATCGACAAATGTTTTGAAATTTTGGAAAGGTCATAACGAAGACTTAAAAAATTTTACCCTAACCATACTAGCCATTCCAGCAACTCAGGTATCAGTTGAACGAACATTTTCAACACTTAAGTTTGTTCTTTATGATTTAAGAGCTAGTATTGATGAACTGCTCCTGGAAGATAAAATGCTAATTAACTCAAACTAAGCAGTTTCTAAAAGTTGATAATGTCATCTAATGGACTTGATAATAACCATAACTTAAGTAATCAATATTATGTTTAAAGATATGGAGAGAAGTTATATAAATCTTTTTTTTAACGATTTAATATATCGGAAGTCAAACTTTTCTTTTATGTTCATGCGAACCAAGGGTTCGAACCAAAACCTTGGGTTCAGGGGCTCCAAGAACCGGTCCGCGAACCCAACCTTAGACTTTACAACGGGTTCGAACCACCGGACCAAATCTCCCGCAGAATTTCAAACGATTGCAGCCTTCATTAAAAGTAATTAATAAAAACTTGGACTTGATTAAAATCATAATTAAACACCGAATTTCAGTTACCCCGCTTATATTTTTAATGCACGGAACCCAACTTGGGAATTACAAAAACAAATATATTAGTGAATACTTGTGGGTAATTCAAATAAGTAGTATCTTAGCCGTGAAGCAACCAGTTAGTGCGATGGTGCAGCTGGTTGAGACGGCATTCTAGTCGTGTTCAGTACAAGGTTCAGTAAAAAGTTTGTAACAATTTATATAATTCGTAGTTTTTTAGAACCAAATCTAATAGAATTCTGCTATCGATATATAACGAAAAAAAATCGAGTTTAGGTTGGTTATAAAATTTACATATTAAAAAAAAATTTTACTAAATTTCGAATCTCATATTTTTTAAGCTAAATCAATTAATAGCCTTTCCCTGTGTTAATTAACAGAGCATTAACATTAATGTGACCATTTCAACATTATGTGAAGAAAAAGTGCAAGTAGCGCCAAAAAGAATGCTACGTTTTTTATAACCTATATAACTCTGCCATTTATTATCCGATCTTTTTGAAACTTTCAGAGATTATAGATATTGGGCACATACAATACACTGCAAAATATGAGCTTGATATCTTCAAAATTGTTGGAGCTATTCAACATTTTTTATTGTGGGGCGGGAGGGGGCGTGGCCAAAATTTTGAAATAAATTTGATCTGCGTAGGGACAATAGGAGTCTACATACAAAATTTGGTGGCTCTAGCTCTTCTAGTCTCCGAGATCTAGGTGTTCATACAGACAGACGGACATGGCTGTATCGACTCGGCTGTTGTTGCTGATCAAGAATATATATACTTTATGGGGTCGGAGATGCTTCCTTCTGCCTGTTATATACATTTGCACGACTTTAGTATACCCTCTAAAAATTAACAAACAAAAGTTGCTATAATTTTTCAATAATATGGATATTATTCAAACATGTATTAACTATGATATGATTTGTATATTATGGTATATCGCCTAAAACAAAACGAAATCATAAATGCCTTTTTGTGAGTGTTTTTCGTTTACTGTTTGTACTTTCCCTTAAGGGGAGCTATACACCTAGAAGGCCTAAAAAACGTCATTTATGAGATTATTTTGTAAGAAAATCACTTAAAAATTATTTTGCATTTTTTTGTTAATATGTTAGGATTATAAAAATGTTCAGATAGACTTCAGCTTAGACTTGCTAATCCTCATGTAGTATTCCACAAAATAAGTTGACATCTCTTTCCGTATAATCGCTCAGATCTTACAGATGGTAAGAGATAGAGGTTCGATCTGTATGGGACATATGCTTCTTACACTTGCACGCAGATTAAGTTCATTTTGAATTTTTGCCACGCCCCCTCTCGCACCCGCAATTTAAAAAAAAACCTCATATCTTCCACAGTTTTGTAGATAGATGGTTCGTACTTTGTAGACATTTTTAGATAATCCGCATTAATTATCGATCCGCCAAAGGAATCGTTAAGATCGAATGCACGACAGTCAATTTATAAGGAAAAAAACGTTCGCTGCTGCTGAAGAGGAGTTGGCGTAGATGTGTCCAACCACTCCCATTTTTGAAGATAACAGTTGTAACTTTTCCTAGACCTCAAAGTAGAAGTTTTAGACCGATATTTAAGCTGGGAGTATTTATGGCCGCTTTCTCCATATAAATGCAACCACTGTGATTCGGCTGGTTTTGCGAAGTATTATTGAAATGCAAATTTTAATATTAATACAAATTAATTACCATATTCTTTTGATGCTACTTATTCAGAAAAACAATGTTGTTAACATTTTCAAAACTAATTTTGCTTATAAAAGCTGTTTGGGTGGTGAATTAAGATAAATCTCCTGCCAAAACACCAGAGATTTGAAACAAACCGAAAAAGTTTACTTTGGCACATAAGCATTGGCTTTGGGTTGGAATGTGGTTGGAAGAGGTTTCTGTGTCACCCCCGAAGATGTAAAACATGTTAACTTCTTTGCGGAACATGGCACAAAAAACGCAGTATTTTTAATGGAGACTTTAATGAAAAACTTAACATTGTACATCGTACATACTTACCTTCATGACCAAATCATTATACCCCTCAACCCAACGATTACACGTCATAACAATGCATTCACCAAAAAAGGCGACATATTCTTATAGAACGGAAGCGGCCAAAGCGTAGAGGAGAAGGAAAACAACCATCAAGCAGGCATGCAGGCAGCCTTCAAAAATTGAGTGCAATTTAGACGACGTTGATGAGAAAATGCGTTGAACGTGCTCAAGTTGGTGCTCTGTGATTGTCGGGTTTCGGGCTGCGTTTTACTTTAACCCGTTCGTCAGTTAACAAAAGCGAAAGTGAAGGCAAAAGGCAACGTGGCAAAGTAAAAAATTAAAGCAAAGTAACAAGACGACGGTGACAGTATCCTGACCGTTTGTGCTGGTGACAGCAAATTAGTTTGCTTAACGAAACATGAAAAATTATTAAAAGGGAAGGAATAAATATAACATCGGATTACATTTGCTTTAGGAAGAATTATTAATGGTCTTGAAGTTAATTTATGTACAAAAGGCATAAGATGAGTTGAAATATTATCAGGCCTGTTCTTAATCCCGCTTCGTTTTGAAAAGTAAACCGAAAGCAATTACGTTTCGGTTTGGTTTGCTGTTCTCAATTCCGAATGGAATTTCTTTCGTTTTATTATTAATTATTTAATAAGTTGAACCGTCAGCAAAACACAAAATTCACTCAACAAATTTGGAAAATTTACAAAAAATTGTTAAAAACACAAAGGCCCCAGTTCACTTGGTTTTAATTCGGTTTGAATATAAGTAAATATTCGCTGTCTAGCAATCACTTCTAAAGCAATTGAAATTAGAGCTGTAAGCTACAATTGCCATTACCATTAAACATTTTTAGATAACACGGTTCAGTAGATTTTTGTAGCATACTAGAATTTTTTGGTGCACATCGAAATTTTGAATAGCGGTAAGAAAACCCGCCTTTTCGCACAAGCACTCACTTATACGCATATAGCTTCGTCACATATCCAATGATTTTCATTTTCTTACCGGTTTTGCAAAGAAGAAATTTAGGTCTTTAAACATACCATATATGACTCAACAGGCTTCATTTCTTATCTTGGAGTATTTGCTAGGTAAACCAATTTTGTTTGTTTTTTTTTTCAATTTTTTGTCTTTGATGAAGTTTTTGAACAATTTTTGGTTAGAAAGCCCATGAATTTGTTTTATTATTAAAAAAGAACAACTTCACGGTTAAAACGTGTGCCTATTTTCGTAAATCGGTCAATAATTAGCAAAGTTATTAAAGTTTTTCGGTAAACGAAATTTCCGCAATATGTTGATGGGTCGCTCCATTATAGCTCTGTCGACCGTAAAATTGTTGAGTTTTTTAGAGTAAATTATTGAATAATTTTTTTTTAGAATAAGTACTGTATCTGTCTGTCTGTCCGTCCGTCTGTCCATATGAATAAATAGATCTCCGAAATGGTAAGAAATAGAGGTTTGATATGTATGGAATATAAGCTTAATATGCTTGCAGGCAGATAAAGTTTATTTTCAATTATTGATATTTAGAATATTAAGAAATAACGCCATATATTTAGAAAAAACGTCATATCTCCGGCAGTTTTATAGATAGAGGGTTCGTACTTTTTGGGCATATTTAGTAATCAGGATTCTTCATCGTTCCACCAAAGGATTAGTAAAGATCGGATGAACGATAGTCAAGATATAAGCAAAGGAAACTTCTCTGCTTCAGCGCAGTAGCAGCGCTGCTTTCAGCTGCTACTGCAGCATCTAAATTTACACTGAGCATACACATTTTTGGGTACAGAGTGTATTATAGTCGGGCTTGGCCGACTTTCCTACTTGATTTAATAAGGCTTTTTTTATGACTTTTTTCCTAACAAGTTAAATAACAGCCAAATTTTACTCGATTTTAATAGACTAAGGCCCGATTTCTCATAGGTTCCGGTTGGCCAACCGCTGGTCAAATTTGTTCCTCCAGTTCTCAACAGAAGTTTCATCCGATATCGATAAATTCCTATCGCTGCGTTAGGGTGACCAGACACGGTCATCAAATTAGGTATTTTTGTTAGGGATTTTTAATGTTATCGAATGCTGCTGGTTATATTTTTGGGAAAAACTTATTAAAATTGATTGCGATGAATCAAAAGCAATAGCTGTGGACACCTGTTTACCTGAAGGGCTTATCAAAGAAACGCTGACTACACAGAAGTCAGCCGCAGTGATAAGGAAGTTGCCACATGCATAAGAACGCAGCGCCGCCAAGTCCTGCTAACAATCCAAGTCACAACAAATTGAGTCGTAAATGAAGTCAAGGCTTTAACTTTATCTCTAATCCTAGCATAAATTATTTTACATGTAGATTTTGTCAACCTGAATCATTGAACAGATCAGTTAACTAATTAGGCCTCTTCCTGTACTCTCTTGCATTTTTTATAAGTTGCTCTGCCTCTTCAAACTCCATTTTCATTGCATGGAGTTGAAAAATTCGTTTATTCATAAACATTTTGTGACAGCAAATAATAAAATAAACAAATCAAATATTGGAGCCAGCTATTTGTATAGTGATAAAATATATCGTTAATTTCATCGGCACTGAGCTCGCGGTTAACTTTAACCAGTGCTCGAGCAGCTGTTCCTCCGGTTGCGCCACACACAGCATGAGATTCGCAAATTCGGTTAAACTGCCTGTCAAGTTGACTAACCGCACATTAAGAAATCGGGCCTAAGTTGCAGAAGACGCAAAACTAAATGTTACTTGAAACTGCATACCAAAATTAATTAGTTTTATATAAATTTAACCTATTAATTTTCATTTAAAGTACGTTGATGTCGCAAAAAACCGGAAAAATCGATTTGTTTTTGGAGTTACATTTCTCTTTCCTAAGACGTATTGCAAACTATATCAATCTTGAAAAAACAGTTTTTTAACCGTTATTCAAAATTTTGATGTGCATATGCAAAATATGCAAAAAAAACATATTTTGGATATGCAGTTTTTAATGGAAAGAGGGATATTAAATTAGTATAAATCCCGAATTTCACTTCAATCTGTCTTCATTTAAAAAGTTGCATAAAATCCGCTGTCTACTTATCAGCATGACGCTGAGTTGATTTAGCCATGTCCGTCCGTCCGTCTGTCCGTCTGTCAGTTTCTATGCTGCTGTTATAGGAACGATCGGTCGAAAAACTAGTCTTAGTGAGAAAAACTTTTTTGTTTTTTATGGAAACGCCTCCAAAGTACGTATTTCTTAGTTTACTATCCTTTCCCATGATTTCACTAAGTTTGTACGATATCGGATGACTATAGCATATAGCTGCCATAGGAACGATCGGTCGAAAAACTAGTTCTATTGAGAAAAACTTTTTTATTTTTAATAAAAACGTTCTTATCATTGGCATACACTTATTTTATATACTTTTACACAATTCTACAAAGTTTGGTCGAAATCGGATGACAATAGCATTTAGCTCCCATAGGAACGATCGGTCGAAAAACTAGTTCGAGTGAGGAAAACTTTTTTGTTTGTAATGAAAATGTAATGAAATTGGCATATTCTTATTTTATATAACTTGACACATTTCTACAAAGTTTTATCAAAATCTGATGACTATAGCAAATAGCTGCAGTATGAATGATCGGTCAAAAAAGAAGTTCTAATGAGAAAAACTTTTTTGTTTTAAATGGGATCGCCTCCAAATTTCGTAATTTACAGTGTATTATGCTTTTCCATGATTTCACCAAGTTTGGTCCAAATCAGACATCTTAGTATAGATCCCATAGAAAAGTAAGGTCCAAAAAGTAGTCTCATTTAGTTTTTTGTTTTCAATGGAAGCTGCAAGGGTATACAAAACTTCGGCCGAGCCGAAGTTAACTTTCCCCTATTTTTTAGTTTTAGTCTACCAAAGTTGAAAAATGGAGTATTTTTCAAAAGGCGCTGTTCAAAAAAGTAAACTGCTATTTCACATTTATTTAATATTTTTAAATTAAAAAGAAACAATCTTTTAATATAAGACCAAAAGGATAATGATCGGTAGTATAGTTTTCCGACAATTCATATCGAAAGTTTGTATTTTTCCAAACTTGCACGTTACCTCGCAGACATGAAAAAAACGGTATGCTTTGTGAAGCTATAACAGCCATATTGGTTATGCGATTTCAAAAAAAAAGTTCGGATCGGTTAGTTTGGAATGAGTTAACTTCTTTTGTCAAGCGCTTCAATCAAAAAATTGATTTTTTCGGCAGAACTCGGGCAGAGGCCCCACTGTGCATCGCTTTAAGCATTCAATTAAACATAAGTAGTCCGCAATCAGCTGCTTGGGTTAGAAAATATTAATCGAATTGTTCAAATGGACGGTGACATATTTCTTAATTCGCTTAGTGGAATCATTTGAGATTGTGATAGACAGAAATTTTCTAGGCAAAATGGGATCGGGTTTTAAAAATAAAAGAATACTTTCAGGAGTAAGTATGTACTCCAAAGACTTCCTCTTCAAATTGAATATTAATCGCTGATTCTAATTCACTTTCAAAGACATTAAAACCATTGTTTATAAATTAATTTATTCAAGTGGATTTGTTATGCGCAAGACACTAAAACAATGCAAATTTCCTTTCTAACCTGAAACCACATAATTAGCAAATATACTCACAGACTCACGCACACACACTAAGGTCCAATCAAGTGGCAAGTAGCATTGACGACTACATCTAGTCTACGAGGCTGATGAATGCTGATGTTCTAAGTTTGATACCAGACACCCTCAGACTTGAAGGCAAAATTAAAGTGGCCACTTCATAAAGTATTGAAAATAGTTATCGCTGAAACCTGATGTGGATGCGGATGCCTTTGCCGGATGCATAAAATTGGGTTAGTGGGTGAGACATAATTAAGTTATGGGTCGGCATTGTTTTTCCTTTGCTTTACTTTTCTTCTTTTTTTTTGATAATTAGATTGAGATGTTGTCTAGCTAGCCTTGGTGGCAGACTCACACATACATATATAGCACATATATATACAACCGGACTCAAAGGTTTGTTCTTTCATTAACAAATTGGCTTTCTGTCGGCTTGGTTGGCTTACTTTGGTTGGGATTGGTATTCGCACGCTCTCTTTACCTCGTGCGCGTATTTGTTTGATTTAATAACTTGTCATTAATTCAGTTAAAGTTCTGCTTCCGGTGGTCTTAAAAAATATGATGCCTTACAAACCACACGCATACGAAGTTTTGTGTTCATTAATCTGTGTTAACTCCCAGGCGTGCCGTTTTTTAAGGCAATTTCCACATTAAACATACGCCGTGTTGAGCTTTGTGCTCATGAGCTGAGGAAAAGTGATGAAAATAAATTATAAAAAATTGTGAAAAATCCAGCTACGAAAACTAATTTAAAGTAAATAAAGAGGAAAAAGAGTACAAGCAAATCAAAAGCATGTTGGCAAATGTGTTTTTGAAATATAATGAAAAATAAAGATCCGCTATAGAGGAGAAAAATTTATTAACAAGACAAAGAGATCCCTGAAAAAACATTTTATAATTTGACGCTGATAAGGGCCCATGAGAAAACTTAACAACAAGCATCATAGTAGATTGCTGGTAGGGTGTACATTTGACTGATTGAATTTTAAAATTGGAAGTGTTCTGGTGCTCAAATCTCAAAAAAAATTCGTAATATTTGGAATGGAAAACCCAATTTCGATATATTCGGGTGTGTCCCAGAAATCTCAAGAGATTTTCGTATAAGCGGTTTCATTTCGAAATAAAAGTGCTTGGGTCCATATAAAGATAAGCGTACGGTTTTCCTTCCCTAAAATCTAGTAGCCTACATTATTCTTGTCACTTTACCTATAAAGTTCTCTAATTTAAAATTAAAAATTTCTTCGCTCATACGAAAATCTCTAGAGACTTCAGGGACACCCCCGATTGAGACTAAATGGTGCCGCAAAGGCTTTAAAGTTTCTACAAAAAATTTCCCAATTTGCCTTTCGAAAAACAAGTTTTATTGAGAAAATTTTTTTTGTTTTCTATTAAAACGCCTCCAAACTTCGTATTTCTTAGTTTACTATACATTTCCATGGTTCTACCAAATTTGGTTGATATCTGACATCTATATAGTATAGCTGTTATAGAAAAGTAGAGTCTAAAAAATATTCAAAGAAAAACTTTTTTGTTTTCGATGGAAATCTAGCAAACTAGCATGTATTTGGTCAAAATCGGATGACTATAGCATATAGCTGCCATAGAAACGATCGGTCGAAAAACTAGTTCTTGTGAGAAAAACTTTTTTGTTTGTAATGGAAACGTCCCTTACGATGGCTTATATTTATTTATATACCTTTACACAATTCTACAAGGTTTTGTTAGTCAGTATGAATGATCGGTCGAAAAAGAAGTTCTAGTGAGAAAAACTTTTCTGTTTTAAATGTGATGGCCTCCAAATTTCGTAATTGTTTGTTTATTATGGTTTTTCATGATTGCACTAAGTTTGGTCAAAATTGGACATCTATATAGCATAGCTCCCATAGAAAAGTAAGGTCCGAAAAGAAGACTTAGTTGGAAAAACTTTTTTGTTATGAATGGAGGCTACAAGGGCATACAAAACTTCAGCCGAGCCGAAGTTAACTTTCCCCTATTAAAGGGTGATTTTTAAGAGAGCTATAGGAAAGTTTTTCAAAAAAAAAACACATAAAATTCAGAAAAATGCATGAAATCTTTATTTGAATCGATAGTACGGTCCATATAATTTTATGTTTGAAGATTATTTCATGCAAATGTTGACCGTGACTGCGCCTCAAATGGTCCATCCGCATAGTCCAATTTTGGCATACTCTTTCCAACATTTCGGCTGGTATCTTACGAATAAATGCTTTAATGTTGTCTTCCAATCCGTCAATTGATGCGGGCTTGTCTGTATAGACATGAGCTTTAACATAGCCCTACAAAAAATAGTCTAAAAGGCGTTAAATCCCACGATCTAGGCGGCCAATTGACCGGTCCCGAACGTGAAATAAAATGTTTACCGAACTCGCCTCTCAATAAGTCCATTGTTGCGCGTGCTGTGTGGCATGTGGCACCGTCTTGTTGAAACCACATGTCATGCAAGTCAAGCTCTTGCATTTTGGGCAATAAAAAGTTGGATATCATCTCACGGTAGCGCTCACCATTCACAGTTACGTTACGATTCGCATCATCTTTGAAGAAGTACGGTCCAATGATGCCACCAGCCCATAAACCGCACCAAACTGTGACTTTTTCTGGATGCATTGGTAGCTCTTGCAATGCTTCTGGCTGATATTCACTCCAAAATCGACAATTCTGCTTATTTACGAACCCATTGAGCCAAAAATGAGCTTCGTCGCTGAACACAATTTTTCGGTAAAAAAGTGGATCCTCGGCCAACTTTCCAAGAGCCCATTCACCAAAAATTCTACGTTGCGGTAGGTCGTTCGGCTTCAATTCTTGCACCAGCTGTATTTTGAAAAGGCTTCACACCTAAATCCTTCCGCAAAATTTTCCACGTTGTTGAGTAACAGAGACCCAACTGCGAACGTCGACGAATCGATAACTGATGGTCATCATTAACACTGGCCGATACAGCTGCGATATTTTCTTCAGTTCGCACTCTACGTAAGCGTGTTGGTGGTTTAATGTCCAACAATGTAAATTTGGTGCGAAATTTAGTCACAATAGCCCGAATAGCCGCTTCAGTGGGTCGATTAAACTGACCATAATATGGAAGAAGCGCGCGATGAACTTTCTTAACAGAGCACGCATTTTGATAATAAAATTCAATAATTTGCAAGCGTTGTTCGTTTGTAAGACGATTCATGGTTAAATTATAGACCAAACTGAAGATGTTTGACAGTGAAACAAAACACGAAACGTGCGTGAGCTGTTTAAACCAGTGTTGCCAAAAAGATAATAGCTAAAAAATCACCCTTAATTTCATCATAAATTCGTAGCAAGATTAAACTTCTTTTGTAACACAGTGCCACACTCAAAAAAACCTGTGAACGGGACCAATAAATTTTTAAACAAGAGGTAATAATACGTTGTACTCAGTTTTTCTTGATAACCCAAAGTTTTTTAAGATGCATTTCAAAATTCACCAAAGATAAACGAGTACATTGCGATTGTTAAACTAAATTCCCGCCTCCAATGGACAAGTGGTTAGTAGACCGTACATTGGGGTCAAACTTAGAAACTTGATTGTATGGCAAGAAGCCGTGGGTTCGATCCCGCCTCGGAACATCTAATGAAAAGTTTTTTCTTTGATTAAAATTACAAACCCAGTCACCCCTCTCTGCTGTTGGCGCCAGCTTTGTAGTAATTAGCCAGCTGCTCAAACTGTTGTTCGGATTCGGCGTTAAACTGTAGGTCCCTTTCTCTTGTGCGAAAGTTAGAAGCGTACAAGCTCGGCTTTGGACCTTCGGGGCTGTGTCAGGCCATTTAAAAAAAATTTTTTTTTCTAAGATTTCAAATTTGTGGAGATACTGACCAATAGGATGTGTGGTAAACAGATGGTAACATGCAACTAAAAACCGCGATATAACTATGAAACCAAAATTGAACGCACCCATTATCAAGTTTTTATAGGCCATAAACTGGCAGATACAAATAGATCGAATTGGTGTTCAGTTTCACCAACAAAGCCTTTCTTCGCGAACAATGTGCATTTTTGTACAAGCAACTGCCTTAGAACAGCATTGACCATTTATGAGTGTTACTCATATTTCTCATTAGTCATGTTTCAAAATCAGCAAGAAATCTAACATTCAATTCTAAATGTCCTTGGTGGATAGCCGCGATACGTTACACTCATAAAAAAAAGTCCCAAATTAGCCCTTAAATTTGGAAATTCGAAATCCGTCCTAAGGCGACTCACCCTAAAATTTAGAAAAATAAGCTTTTCTTAACCAAAAGGCTACTTTTCTTAGAATTAGAATCTCTTTCTGAATCATAGAAAACTATTTTCATAAACTAAGAAAATTTTTTTTTAATATAGAGACAAATTTTTCTTAATAAGAGAAAGTTATTTTCTTAAAAGCAAAAAGCTTGGCCACCTGGTCACGTCCCCACCGGGTCCAAGTCCACCACCGGTCCAGGTCCACCTCAATGGCCACCTCCAGGTCCACCTCTCCTGGTCCACGTCCACCACCAGTTCAGGTCCACCACCGGTCCAGGTCCACCACCAGTTCAGGTCCACCACCGGTCCAGGTCCAAGTCCACCACCAGTCCAGGTCCAAGTCCACCACCGGTCCAGCTCCAGGTCCGTTTCGCTTGAACAACACCCCAGCTGCTTTGATTAATTTTTATTAAAAAAATAAAAATTGTTGGACTGACGGGACTGCCAAGACCTGTCGCCGAACGACGGCGGCCGCTAGACGGTTAGGTATTCACAGCCCACGTCTGAATGGGCTACTTATATTTTTGCACTGCAGCAAAAGTTTCTGAAATCTATCGCCTTTTTTCTAAAAGCAATGGCTACTATCGCCATATTTTTAAGAAAATTAGTTCCAGAAAATTTTCCTGTTTTTAAGATATTACAGTAGTCTCTTTAAGGGCTACTATTTTCTAAAATTAAAGGTTAATTTTGCCCTATTTTTATGAAAAAGACTTTGGAAAAATTCGCCCTAATTATTAGAAAAATCTGGCCTTTTCTTGTTTTTAGAAAAGTTTTTTCTAAAAAAAATTTTTTATGCCATATTTTTCTTAGTTTCAGAAAACTTTTTCTGTTTATTAGAAAATTTTTCTAAATACCAGGGCAAATTTTAAAATAGGGCGATTTTCTAAAATTCATGGCGAATTTTTTTCTGAGTGTAGGTTGCCTTGAACTGAAGTATATGAACAATATGATCCGTTTATAAAATACACTTAAACTAAATTTTGCAAGACTACAATCCGGTTGTGAGAACCGTTTCGGTTTATGGGTCAATCAAACTGGACCCAGAACCGGATCTTTTAAATTGTTTACAAACCAAAACAGACCGCTCTGCTTGGAAAAAGGTTTGTTTCGAAGAATCTCTTTAGTAAGTTTATTTCAGAACTTTTGAAAAATTCGACATCCCTAGTCTATACCGCCTGCCGTATGGCGTGCCCAAACAGCCTGCCGTTCGGCTAGTCACTTTTATCGACCGCCCGGCACCAGCTTCCGGATTTGATGACATCCCATATAAAATCTGGTGTGGGAGCTGGTATGGCAGTCAGGAATCGGTCGACATTCTCCAGCCGGGCGGCGACCTTCCGAACTACTGGGTATCTTGTTTGTGGTTCCCGCAAAGTCGCAAACAAGAGCTAGTATAAAATTAAAGTTGGTGATTAGATGGAAAATGTCTATTTCTGGGTGCAATAATAATATTTACTCTAACATAAGGGTGCGTTCAGACACACTGGCAGATTGCCATATATAAATATATGTGCCAGTTATCTGAGACATGTAAAATACTTGAGGATATGGCACCATTCAACTGGTACTACACTGGCAGGTGTTTACCCGTGTTTGGCAGCAACTGGCTCATATAAATATGGCAACCTGCCAGTGTATCTGAATGCACCCTTAGGCCTAAAAAAAAGCTATCAAATAATTATTAAATCTTTCCATTAAAATTTACCAAATATTTTCAGAAAATGAACAGTAACTTAACCACACAACTATTTATAAAAGTGTTAAAATACAAAAAAAAAAAAAAAACTACAAGTACTTCAATCCACTGAGATTGCAATCAACAAAATCCTCGTTGAGTTAACCGAATGCTGCTGGCTAATTGGCCAATCCACAACTGTCAACTGCCAAAAGGTACAAGTTTCGAACAATTAAAATCATAGAATCGCATCACAAAAGCTGCCTCAGCCAACAGAGGAGGCGCATCATCCTTGTGCTAAGACAAACGGAACTAATGCGAAAAGGCTAAGAAAAATTAAGAAGAAATGCTGATGAAATTGCTGTGCATCCCGTAGATATTGTCGGGTGCAACTTCCGGTGCATAAATGAGAATAAATACCAGGGCAAACAGAAACGACACAACGGCATCTGTCAAGAACAGCCACTGAAACTGGGAGCTGGGGTGGCAGGATGTGTAGATTAGGCCCGAAGAAGACGGCTAAACAATAGTTTAACAAACAAACAAATAGACAAACAGCCAACAAAACTCCGGCAATATGTGCTCGACCACATCCGACAATGCATCAAGTGACCTCATCAACCGAAGGGAGCACAGGCGACGCTCCTGGCAAGGACAGTGCTTAAACTTGCGCATATTTAAACTTTTGATTAGCCTCAGCGTTTTAATGTACAGCATTTACACAAATGCCTGGCAATTGTCCAGCTCAGCGATGGCCAGCAGCATCAAGGGTCGAGGGGATCAGCATCGTCTTGATGAGATTGGCTCACTTATACGCACCACATCCACATTGTCGTCGTCTTGGCTAACCCAAAGCAATAATCATGCAAATATTTCGGAACTGTTGGATAATTTGCTGAGGGGCTATGATAATAGTATACGTCCGGATTTTGGTGGTGAGTTGCACACTTAAAATTTAAAAGAATAAGAACTATCAATGTAGTATATAATAGCGATGTCCACTCTAATAAGCATTTATATCGATCTTTTCTAACCGATATTAAACCGACTGTTGGGTGTATGAAAATGAAAAGTTTCAAAAGGAAACGCTCTATGAATATTAACATGACTCTGCTCATTATATTCAAAATTTGAATGTTTCGCCGTGTGAACAATGACATTAAAGCCGCTTGCCAGACAGTCTCATACCCCCCAAAGGCCCCCGTCAAATCTCTCCACTTCCCCTCTTCTTATCTATGTTTTCTGCACTAATATGCAATTTTTGCAGCTGCTTTTTTGTGTTTTTGCCTATGCGAACAGTTTTTAATGACTTTGCTGTTCAGCTTTAGCTTGGCAAACATGCGTTCGCCTCGACATCCGCCATTTTCGCATCATCATCATCCACAACAACAACGGGACAGGATATCAGGCCCACGTATCCTTTCTTAATGAAGTGTTAAAAACAATGTAATTTATGCTTAAGCCAAAAACTTATTCGCTACTTGTCCCCGTGCCGTAAACCAAAAGCGCATTAAGAGCTCATCAAGTGCTGAGCCGAGAGAGGCTTTTAAATTTTCAAAATATTTAAATTTTTATGGCGCAGTCCATTTGGGAAATTGAAAATGTAGAAGGAAATCGAATACAAAACGCAATGAAAATTGTATGTAAATATTTGTCGATTTTGACACTAACTATTTGGCCAGGGAAGGAAACCATCATCACCTTGAAGCAATGTGAGTGATGTCCCCAGGCAACGATTTCCGCTTCATTAAATGCTTCCGTTAAGCGGAAAATCTGTGACTGTTGCTTGATTACAGGAGACTTCTTGTCAATAAAAAAAAGGGTAAACAACTAAAAGACATAAACTGGTAGCAGATGAGGTTTCCTTCAAAAGTAACCAAAGGGGAAGTCCTAAGTGAACTTTAAGTGTGATAAGTAACCATCAAATGGCATTATTCATTTTTATACCCACGCAGAGGGTATTATAAAATTGTTCGGATGTTTGTAACGCATTGAAGGAAGCATCTCCGACCACATAAAGTATATATATTCTTGATCAGCATGACGAGCTGAGTTGATTTAGCCTTGTTCGTCTGTTCGTCTGTCCGTCCGTCCGTCAGTC
Organism: Lordiphosa collinella; assembly: GCA_018904265.1. Classification (NCBI taxonomy): domain Eukaryota; kingdom Metazoa; phylum Arthropoda; class Insecta; order Diptera; family Drosophilidae; genus Lordiphosa; species Lordiphosa collinella. The sequence goes on along the minus strand of JAEIFV010000585.1, from coordinate 153,414 downwards.
TGTTTCTATGCTATCTCCTCCGTCAGTTTTAAAGCTATCCTCACCAAACTTTGCACGAAGTCTTGTGGTACAAATAGGCTGCACATTTGTCGGAACCGACCGGATCGGATGACTATAGCATATAGCTGCCATAGGAACGATCGGTCGAAAAACTAGTTCTTAGTGAGAAAAACTTTTTTGTTTTTAATGGAAACGTCCTCCAATGGATAACTCTATTTCTTTCAGTTTACTATCCTTTCCCCTAATTTACACTAAGTTTGGTCGAAATCGGATGACTATAGCATATAGCTCCCATAGGAACGATCGGTCGAAAAACTAGTTCGAGTGAGAAAAACTTTTTTTTTTTATTTTTTTTAATGAAAACGTCCTTTTGTCTTAGCAAATTCTTATTTTATATATTTTTACACAATTCTACAAAGTTTGGTCAAAATCGGATGACTATAGCATATAGCTGCAGTATGAATGATCGGTCGAAAAAGAAGTTCTAGTGAGAAAAACTTTTTTGTCTTAAATGGGATCGCCTCCAAATTTCGTAATTAACAGTGTATTATGCTTTTCCATGATTTCACCAAGTTTGGTCGAAATCAGACATCTATATAGTATAGATCCCATTGAAAAGTAAGGTCCAAAAAGTAGTCTTAGTTAGAAAAACTTTTTTGTTTTCAATAGAAGCTGCAAGGGTATACAAAACTTCGGCCGAGCCGAAGTTAACTTTCCCCTATTTTTGAGTTTAATTTCGATGCTTACTATGATTAATTTTGATATGGTGTGAAGCCTTTCAAAATACAGCTGGTGCAAGAATTGAAGCCGAACGACCTACCGCAACGTAGAATTTTTGGTGAATGGGCTCTTGGAAAGTTGGCCGAAGATCCACTTTTTTACCGAAAAGTTGTGTTCCGCGACGAAGCTCATTTTTGGCTCAATGGGTACGTAAATAAGCAGAATTGTCGATTTTGGAGTGAATATCAGCCAGAAGCATTGCAAGAGCTACCAATGCAACCAGAAAAAGTCACAGTTTGGTGCGGTTTATGGGCTGGTGGCATCATTGGACCGTACTTCTTCAAAGATGATGCGAATCGTAACGTAACTGTGAATGGTGAGCGCTACCGTGAGATGATAACCAACTTTTTTTTTGCCCAAAATGCAAGAGCTTGACTTGCACGACATGTGGTTTCAACAAGACGGTGCCACATGCCACACAGCACGCGCAACAATGGACTTATTGAGAGGCGAGTTCGGTGAACATTTTATTTCACGTTCGGGACCGGTCATTTGGCCCCCGAGATCGTGCGATTTAACGCCTTTAGACTATTTTTTGTGGGGCTATGTTAAAGCTCATGTCTATACAGACAAGCCTGCTTCAATTGACGCATTGGAAGACAACATTGAAGCATTTATTCGTGAGATACCGGCCGAAATGATGGAAAGAGTATGCCAAAATTGGACTAAGCGGATGGACCATTTGAGGCGCAGTCACGGTCAACATTTGCATGAAATAATCTTCAAACATTAAATTTTATGGACCGTACTATCGATTCAAATAAAAATTTCATGCATTTTTCTGAATTTTATGTGTTTTTTTTTTAAACTTTCCTATAGCTCTTAAAAAATCACCCTTTGTTTGATTATAGTCATGCGGTTTTACTTATGCCATTTGGTAGAACTTAGGAGGAAAAGGCAGGGCAATATTGTAGAAGAATTTAAGGAGAATTATGGAAATAAGTAATCCCGAACATATTTGCCTATGTCATGCACACGTTCTAAAAACTCGAGCACTGATGACTCCTCCTCCATCTAGGCCGCTGGTGTATTTATACAAGAGGCAGGCAAAAAATACATTTACATTTTTGCATTTGTGTGTGTGAGAGCAACACAAAAATTGCTCTCAATTTCAGTAGCAACGACTGCGTCGCGGTGTAGAAGAGACCGCAACGCAGCGGCGCTTGTACAGCTTATACTGTGTGTGACGGAGCAGCGCTGCTCTTAGATTTTTCCTATGCACACGAGATAGCAATGTGCCTGCCCCTGATTTATACAATGGGCTAGTATGCACTATAAAATGCAAACAATAAATACATAATTCATTTAATTACTCAAATTTTAAATGTAGGAATAAACTCTCACTCCGTAACAAAGTGCATATTTACAAGGCAATTATAGCACCAGCTTGGAGATATGGGTTCCAAGTGTATGGAATAGCTGCAAAATCTCATTTGACAAAGATTCGTGACCTCCAGTCCAGGTGTCTGCGCAAACTATCGGGAGCGCCCTGGTACATATGCACGAGACATTTGGAGAGCGATCTCAACGTGCCGAAGATTGGAGACGTCATAAATTCACAGACAGGCAAATACGTGGAGAGGTTGAGAAGTCACCCCAACACTTTTGCCGGAAGACTGTTGCGTAGAAGAAAAAAAGCCGGAAGCAGAGTAATACGACGCCTCAAAAAGATTCTCCCTAGAGAACTTCCAAACAGACAAATACCCTAGCAGCCCCCCACACTACACTGAACCAATACACTAAATTTACACATATTTTATATCATCACAATCAACCCTCCCATAATCAGACATACACAAAGTCACAACTACACAAAGTAAGTTTAAATGAATGTACACATCAATCTAAAGAAAGTTGCCATTGACAGATGACAGAGAATTTAGATAACAATAAAAAAATATATAAAATTTAAATGCGACAAAACTTACAACTTTTTATACCCCTGCAGAGGGTATTATAAAATTTTCCGGATGTATATACCATATATTCTTGATCAGCATGACGAGCTGAGTTGGTTTAGCCCTGTCCGTCTGGCAGTTTTAAAGCTATCCTCACCAAACTTTGCACGAAGTCTTTTGGTACAAATACGCTGCACATTTGTCGGAACCGGCCGGATCGGATGTCTATAGCATATAGCTATCATAGGAACGATCGGTCGAAATACTAGTTTTAGTGAGAAAAACTTTTTTGTTTTTAATTGAAACGCCTCCAAACTTCGTACTTCTTAGTTAACTATGCTTTTCCATGATTCCACCAAATTTGGTCGAAATATGACAGCTATACTACTGTCATAGAAAAGTAGAGTCGGAAAAGAAGTCTTAGTTAGAAAAGCTTTTTTGTTTTCAATGGAAATGTCCTCAAAATTGGCATGTATTTGTTTTATATGCTCCCACACGATTCTACAAAGTTTTGTCAAAATCGGATGACTACAGCATATAGCTGTCATAGGAACGATTGGTCAAAAAACTAGTTCTTGTGAGAAATACTTTTTAGTTTTTAATGAAAACGTCCCTTACTTTGGCATATATTTATTTTATATACTTTCACACAATTCTGCAAAGTTTTGTAAGAATCGGATGACTATAGCATATAGCTGCAGTATGAATAATCGGTCGAAAAAGAAATTCTTGTAAGAAAAACTTTTTTGTTTTAATTGGGATCGCCTCCAAATTTCGTAATTAACAGTTTGCTATGCTTTTCCATGATTGCACTAAGTTTTGTCGAAATCGGACATCTATATAGTATAGCTTCCATAGAAAAGTAAGGTCCGAAAAGTAGTCTTATTTATAAAAACAAACTGCAAGGGTATACAAAACTTCGGCCGAGCCGAAGGTAACTTTCCCCTATTTTTTAACATTCAAATAACAGCAGAACTTAAACAACCGCCAAGCGCGGGGTGGAAGAAAATGCTTACACTAAAATGAAATCAAATCCAAATCAGCCTCGAAGTTGATTTCGTGAAATCAAATACTTTCCTAACTTTTTCTGGGCACACTGCACATTTTTTATGGAGCTGTCGTGAGCAGCTGATGCACGAAATCCAAAGCAAATCAAAATCGAAAGCGAATCACTTTAAGGGAGTAGTACAAGTTGGGTCGGAAAAAATATCGATTTTTTTTGCTTTTTTTCATATGTCAGATATTCAAAAATATTTTCCCAAAATGATTTTCGAAAACTCGAATTAGTTTAGGAGATATAGCCTTTTTAGTGACCCAATGTGACCTAAATTCCCAAGCAACTGCAAACTTAAAACGCGTTTTTCTCGAAACCACGTTTTTCAAAATGGTGGCCGCGATTCAGTCTAAGCTACTGGACCGATTTTGTTCAATGACGTGTCAAACGTCGCAGAATTGTCGCCACTCTGGCCCGAACCTCCAACTTTAGATACAACAATTTTTAGTATTTTTTTTTTACACTTGACTACAAAAAAAAAATACCAAAAAAAAAATTTCATTTTCAAAGTGCCACCATTTTGTCAAAAATTAACTTTTTTCCAAATCTGAGGTTCAGGCCAGAATTACATCGATACTAAACCAGAATCTTTTTCCTTTTTGAATTCGGATAACGGAGTGACCCCGAATCACGGACTTTTCGCAGACCAGCAACTTTTCAGCCTACGTCATAATTCTAAAACAAAAAATTTTGTTTTTTTATTCATTCATTAACTTGCATTAACTTTTAAATAAAAAAAACCGATTTGAAAAATATCTTTTCGTTTTCTTTCTGTGAATTTTTAAAAAAAGGATCTAGAAACAGCACGCGCAACTTGTACTACCCCCTTAAGGAATACCACTAATAATTAAATAGAGATGCTTTCGATATGAAATGAGAAACAATCTTGAAAGCAATGTCGAAAAAATGAATATAAATGAAAACGTGAATTTTACCAAGCAAACCCTTCGATTCTTCTTCTGTTTAATAATCGATTTCCTAAATTGTTTCTTAAGTTTTTTGAAATTTGTAGAGCAAGTTATTTGAGTAACCTAAATTATTCAAAAAGTTCCTTCTCTATTTTATTTGGATTTTTCAGGTCCCCCAGCCACCATTGAAGTGGATATTATGGTTCGCAGTATGGGACCAATATCTGAAGTTGATATGGTAAGCTGCAAAATACCAAACCAATTACATAACAAACGTAACTTGAAATTTTTCATAAAAGACATCAAAGTCGTTCTAATTTTTTCACTGAAGAGCGTTCAAAATAATTAATATCAACACAATTTTCCAATCTTTAAACCAAATGAACACAAAGTTCAAGTTCTTCACATCTCACCTTACCTTACCAATTTAACAGCCATTCATTCAATTACCATCCCATCACCTGACTTATTTTTTTTCTTTTCATTCCTTCTTCCGTTTTTCTTTCATTTTTGTCTTGCAGACCTACTCAATGGACTGTTATTTTCGTCAATCCTGGGTGGATAAACGTCTCGCCTTCGAAGGCGCTCAAGATACTTTAGCATTGAGTGTCTCAATGTTGAAACGGATCTGGAAACCGGATACATATTTTTACAATGGCAAACAGAGCTATTTACACACAATAACCACGCCCAATAAATTTGTGCGTATCTATCAAAATGGACGTGTCCTATACTCCAGTCGGCTGACAATTAAAGCTGGATGCCCCATGAATCTGGCGGATTTTCCCATGGACATACAGAAATGTCCGTTGAAATTTGGCTCATGTGAGTAGTAAGATGCATTGTGCTTTGGCATAATTATGCATAATTGGTGCTCAGTGCGCTTTGATGTGATTTTCCTTCTTTTTTTTTACATATGTACGAGTAGGCATGTCCGTTGGTTGGCCACTTGTTGGGGGTGTAGCTTACAATTCTTAGTATGAATGCAATGATGGGTGGATGTGGGGGGGATGCTCTGAATGCCATGACATTGGATTGTGCGCGTCTAGCAAATGTAAAGTGAAATGGCTTTGAAATGAAGTGGCAGAAAAAAGGATTAGATTGGTTGTCATGGAACAGCATCGACAGTTTGCTAATGACATTAAAGATGTTTGAGTAAAGGACTAAGTATTTATACAACGACTTATGCAGAATTTATGAAAATGGAAATTACATTTTAAAGAAATCATAAAAAGTACTTACTTGAACAATTATTTTGTACTATTTTAGAAAATACATTTTCTTGGCATATTTCTTATTTCCATTTTAGACATGGTAAATTATTTCTTTCCTCATTTATTGTACTATTTTAGATTACATTTTGTTACCATGCTTATGACATTTCTATTATACAACACATTTCCGTCCTTCCAAAAAGAAAACTGTTTGACAATGATGCATTTTCATCACATTTTCTCCCATTCATATGCAAATATTTTCTTTTTTTTAGGGCAACTTCTATTCTTTAAATAATGTTGACAACCATTTACCATTTACCTTCCCTCCCCAACTACTTGCCTTTGCCTAGCTTATCGCAAATGAAAATTAACAGACGACACCTGAGCAAGCCTCCACCTAGAAATGTATTATTACTTCCGATTTGTTGTGAATAATGTTTGTATGCAGGCAAGAATTCAATTACCCCGCTACCCTCCTCTCCAGCAACCAACTGTTATTGCCTGCCACTTAATGTTGACAATTTCCCATTTGATGCGACGAACGTTTTGGAAGTTCACTTCCCAAAAAAAAATATTGCCAAAGTCAGTGAATGGCAAAAATCCTGGTAAACCAATGCCGCATGGCGCAATGTTTGGCAATTTGTGCATGTGCGATGAGGGAATTGAATGAATAGCACTGCTGGAGAACCAAATATGACAAAATGGTGAAGGCGAAAGCTGCGATTCAATTAAGTGCTACTAGATTAAGTAGTTAAAGCAACTGTCAGCTAGAACTGGTTCGACTCAGTAAGGTCTTTTACTGTTGTATTGGCTTAACACAATATTTTAAGAGCTAACTGAACCGAAATTCTAGAACGGTTGAGTGGTTCACGCTTAATATACTTATTTGCTACCAAGCTGGTTGGTCTACACACAATATTACAAAATTAGGATATACAATGCTTTTTAGCGATTTCGAATTCATACAAAAGAAATTTTTCTATTTTTTAGAAATTCGGCTTAAAAATAAATTTAAGAACATTCTTGTTTTTGGACAGTTTTTCTTAATCTTAGAACTTGAGAAATTTTAAAAAAATTTTTATTTTAGAAACTTGGTTTTTTTCTTAAATTTTTTTCTAAAAACTTTCTAAATTAATGGATTTGACCTGAACAAAAAAACATTGCAGGATATTTTATAACAGGGTGACTACCATTGAAGTTAGTAAGTAGCCCTTATTTTAGGAAAAAAATCTTACATTAGGAAAAATATTTTAGAAATTCGCAATAAAATTGAAAAAAATTATGTATAAAATCGCCACAAAATCAACAAATATAAAAACCGCTTCACAGTCCACAGGCCAATACTCTGGCATTTCTACACCAAACTAGCTAGGAAGCTAAATTTTTTAACGAAATGTTCTTGAAAGATTAAACTTAACGCACATAACTCAAAAAAAAATAAAAGAATTTTAAAAACATTGATAGTCCAATTAAAAATGGGAATATTTTTCACCTTTTGTTTTTTTTTAAATTTAAAACAAGAAAGATAGTACCTGTGAAGTTCTGCCCATACCCGTTGCAACCGGTGCTGCCCATAATTTTTTTTTTTTTTTAACTCGAATATCGTTCATCCGATCTTAAAAATTCCTTCAGCGGATCAATACAGAATCCCGAATACTAAATTCGAACCATCAAAAAAAAAAAAAAAAAAAAGATTTTTTTTTTTTTTTGGGAGGGGGGGGGGGGGGGGGGGGAAAAAAAAAAAAAAAAAAATTTTTCCGCCAAAAAAAAAAGAAAAATATGTTCCATACATGTCAAACCTCTATCTTTTACCATCTCTGAGATCTGTTTGTTCATAACGGAGATAAGACGAAATTTTTGCTCAACTTTAATATACTTTGTGTAGCTCCAGTTTAAAAATGACGGTTAGCTTCGGTAAGTTTTGGTGTACTTTTGCAGTTTGTTTTCCACAGGGGGGGGTTTTGTGGGGGGGTTGTTTGTAAGGAATGAAGGGAGCCAGCCCCAAAAAAAAAAATTTTTTTTTTTTAATAAGGAGGGGGGTTTTTTTTTTTTTCGCGTTCCCGTTAATTTTTTTTAATGTTATTCCCCCGTCGATTTTTACAGCTATCCTCACCAAACTTTGCACGAAGTCATTTTGGTACAAATACGCTGCACATTTGTCGGAACCGGCCGGATCGGATAGCATATATCTGCCATAGAAACGATCAGTCGAAAAACTAGTTCTTGTGAGAAAAACTTTTTTGATTTTAATGAAAACGTCCTTATCATTGGCGTACACTTATTTTATTTACTTTTACACAATTCTACAAAGTTTGGTAGAAATCGGATGACTATAGCATATAGCTGCCATAGGAACGATCGGTCGAAAAACTAGTTCGAGTGAGGAAAACTTTTTGTTTTTTAATAAAAACGTCCTTTTTATTGGAATATTCTTATTTTATATACTTTAACACATTTCTACAAAGTTTTATCGAAATCGGATAACTATAGCATATAGTTGCAGTATGAATGATCGGACGAAAAAGAAGATCTAGTGAGAAAAACCTTTTTTTTTTAAATGGGAGCCAAATTAATAACAGTGTATTTACAGATTTCAAGTTTGGTCGAAATCAGACATCATAGTAAGATCCAATAGAAAAGTAAGGTCAAAAGTATCTAGTTAGAAAACTTTTCAAGAAATACCCTGTTCCCATTGAAAATGGGAAAAGGGGGATCATGAAGTTGTGAAAAGTATGTTAAAACAGGGTGTGTGAGTGTGTGTGTATGTAAAGAAAAAACACACGAAATCAAGGGAACAGGGTATTTTGTAGTCGGGGCACTCGACACAATTCTACAAAGTTTTGTCAAAATCGGATGACTATAGCATATACCCAGTCCGACTTGACTGCATCCCAGAAGCACATCTCGTATACAACTTTTGCCACTAAGAAGTAGTTGCAAAAAACTGCAATCTCCCTTTCGCTTTTGTATAGGGGCGAAACTCAGCAGGAACTGGAACCTTAGAAGCGACGTTTGCATGGGTTGTTGTTGTTATCTTAACTTCGTAAAAACTCTCGGCTGTCTCTGCCTCATGCTGCACGCGTGCCCTTTGAGTGGACGTTTGCATGCTATGCAGTTTTTATGCCTTCCAAAATACGGCAAAAAGAACATGTTTGGAGAAAACGAACGGTCGTCAATCGTTCGGACCTCATATCACATACTGATTTCCAATAACACGGGTGCTACATGCGTGTCATTAGAAGGGACGTTTGCATGTTGTGCAGACTTCTTCGTTTCTAATCTACTGCCAAAAGGAACGTGCATCAGTTTTCATACAGATTAAATGCCTTCTATCATACTGCAAAAGTTGGTTGTGCATTCTTCCTAGTAAAAAGAAGTGTGCCAGAAGGCATTCTTTTCGGAACCAGGTTCCGACAAATCCGACTGGGTAGCTGCAGTATTAATGATCGGTATTAAAAGAAGTTCTAGTGAAAAAATAGGGGAAAGTTAACTTCGGCTCGGCCGAAGTTTTGTATACCCTTGCAGCTTCCATTGAAAACAAAAAAGCTTTTCTAAGACTACTTTTTGGACATTACTTTTCTAGGGGATCTATACTATAAAGATGTCTGATTTCGATTAAACTTGGTGAAATCATGGAAAAGCATAAAACACTGTTATTACGAAATTTGGAGGCAATCCGATTTAAAACAAAAAAGTTTTTCTCACTAGAACTTGTTTTTCGACCGATCATTCATACTGCAGCTATATGCTATAGTCATCCGATTTTGATAAAACTTTGTAGAAATGTGTCCAAAGTATATAAAATAAGTGTATGCCAATAAAAAGGACGTTTTCATTAAAAACAAAAAAGCTTTCTTCACTCAAACTAGTTTTTCGACCGATCGTTCCTATGGGAGCTATATGCTATAGTCATCCGATTTCGACCAAACTTTGAAGAATTGTGTAAAAGTATATAAATTAATTGTAAGCCAATGATAAGGACGTTTTCATTAAAAACAAAAAAGTTTTTCTTACTAGAACTAGTTTTTCGACCGATCGTTCCTATGGCAGCTATATGCTATAGTCATCCGTTCCGGCCGGTTCCGACAAATGTGCAGCGTATTTGTACCAAAAGACTTTGTGCAAAGTTTGGTGAGGATAGCTTTAAAACTGACGGAGGAGATAGCATAGAAACAGACGGACAGACGGACAGACGGACAGGGCTAAATCAACTCAGCTCGTCGTGCTGATCAAGAATATATATACTTTATGTGGTCGGAGATGCTTTCTTCTATGCGACAGGGTATAAAAACTTTTTGGTTTTGAATGAGATCGCCAGTAATTAGCCATGCACAAGTTTCTCAAAAACACCGTTCGGTTCGGCGTTAAACTGTAGGTCTCTTTCTCTTCTGCGAAAATTAGAAGCGCACAAGCCAAAAGATTGAGAGAGGCTCGACTTTGGCCCTTTGGGGCTGTGTCAAACCATTTTACATTTTTACATAAAATAGCTCCCATAGAAAAGTAAGGTCCGAAAAGTAGTCTTAGAAAAACTTTTTTATTTTCAATGGAGGCTGCAAGGGTATACAAAACTTCGCCCGAGCCGAAGTTAGCTTTCCCCTATTTTTATACCCTTGCAGAGGGTATTATAAAATTATCCGGATGTTTGTAACGCATATATATATTCTTGATCAGCATGACGAGCTGAGTTGATTTATCCCTGTCCGTCTGTCTGTCTGTCCGTCTGTTTCTATGCTATCTCCTCCGTCAATTTTAAAGCTATCCTCACCAAACTTTGCACGAAGTCTTTTGGTACAAATACGCTGCACATTTGTCGGAACCGGCCGGATCGGATGACTATAGCATATAGCTGTCATAGGAACGATCGGTCGAAAAACTTGTTTTAGTGAAAAAAACTTTTTGTTTTCAATTGAAACGCCTCCAAACCTCGTATTTCCTAGTTTAATATGCTTTTGGTCGAAATCAGACATCTATATAGTATAGCTGTCATAGAAAAGTATAGTCTGAAAAGTAGTCTTAGTTAGAAAAACTTTTTTTTTTCAATGGAAACGACTCTTACGTTGGCATATGTTTATTTTATATACTTTTACACAATTTTACAAAGTATTGCTAGAATCGGATGAGTATAGCATATAGCTGTCATAGGAACGATCGGTCAAAACAGAAGTTCTAGCGAGGAAAACTTCTTGGTTTTAATTGGGATCGCCTTCATATTTCGTAATTAAGTTTGTTATGTTTTTCCATGATTGCACTAAGCTTGGTCAAAATCTGACATCTATATAGTACAGCTCCCATTGAAAGCAAGTTCCGAAAAATAGTCTTATTTAGAAAAACAAACTGCAAGGGTATACAAATTGGGTGGGGGAAGTTAACTTTCCCCTATTTTTTTTGTATTATATCTAAATTGTATAAAACATCTGCCAAATCAAGGTTCGAGCATTAAACATAGTTCTGACAAATGCATTTACTCTCTCTTACTTCAATAAGACTCAACTTTCTCAGTGATTTCACTGTTGCGCACATCCTCCTCATCACTATCCAGGGGATATGCCGCCACCCACTCACTCAATTGACATTTGTGTATTGAATAACCCAAACTTAAATCACCTGCATTTGCACCATTTCTATCTAGTTCTCACTCTTCCCCTCCAAACAGTTGGTTACACCACGTCCGATGTCATCTATCGCTGGAATAAAGAACGACCAGCCGTTGCCATTGCGGAGGACATGAAGTTGTCCCAATTCGATTTGGTTGATTGTCCGGCAGGCAATTTAACGGACATTGTTTACAAGGCGGCGGCACCAACGCCATACAACAACAAGGACCTGCTGCAGCAAACGGGAAGCAGCGTCAAGCCAACGAGCAAAGTGATGACCACTTTTGCGGGACCAGGAGCTAAGAATCAGCATGTGCGTGGCACTGGCTTAAAGTTGGACAAGGGGGCGTTAGGCACCGGCAAGGGTGCGGATGCAAGTGCGGGCAATGGTGGTGTAGTTACCAATCAAGCTGGCATTGCCACACTGGAGACTAATCATCCATGTAAGTAGAAAGAGTGAGCTGACTAAACCAAAAGATAATAAAATCTAAGATGAAATAAAATATGACAGATGTTACTGAGTTTTTTGGCTGAAATTCTGAAGAAAGTTTGGCCCCGAGTTTCGAACCGACCGTTAAGCAAAAGTTCTGAATCCAAGGATTTGCTTAGAGCCTTGGTTCATAATCTATTAAATTGGTAAAACGTGTTTGCTAATGTGGAACATTTTCTGATATTATAAAAGTAAAATGGCTTGTCAGGTTGACACAGCCCCAAAGGGCCAAAGCCGAGTCTCTCTAAATCTCTTGGCTCGTGCGCTTCTAAGTTTTTCTCTGAAAAAATTTTCAATATTTGGAGGATTAGCTAGACCAAATAGAGTTGGCTCAATCAAAAACCCGGGGTGTAATACCTCTTAAAACCAGAACTACTACTTTATAATGTGTTCGATCCAACTTAATTTTTCATCAAATTATGTCCTACCCTGGTTTATAGTTTTTCAAACTTCTGCAGCTTCAGAAGTCAAAAACAATTACTTTCTGGACAGATTTGAGGATATTTTTGAATGTTAGACTTCAGAATTGACTTAAAGGGTTAAGGTTTGGTGGAATGTAGGGTAATCTTAAAACAAAGTAAAGTTTTGGACTTGCCGCAACTTCAAAAATCTAAAAAATTACTTTCCGAGCAGATTTCAGGGTGAATTGCGACATTATACTCAACAAAAGGCTTTAAGAGTTGACATAGGGTGAAATTTGGGACGATCCAAGAAAATAATGGAGTTTCTAACACGTTATCGGACTGCTTTTCCTTGGAAACTTTGGAAAAATATCTTTTCGAGCAGACTTTAGAGCACACTGGGAGTTTATACTTAAGAAATGGCTTAGGGCTAGAGACTCGGCAAAATTAAAAAGATCCTTGAACAGAAATGCGTTTTTGACAACTTTTGGACTGCCTTACCGTCGAAAGTCTGAAAAGAAATAGATTTTCGAACAGATTTAAGCGAAATTTGGGCCGTTATCCTTAAGTGTTAATTTTTTCGGGAATTGGGGCGATCCTAGAAACAAGTTTTTGTAATTTTTAATTAATACAAATATGAAAATATCTGGTCGTTAAGTTTAAGGATGGGCTTCAAGGGTTGAGATTTTACAGATTTTCGGCATCCAAGAACATAAAGTGCGTTGCGAATTCCTTTCCGCGCAGTTTTTAGGGAAGATCGGGGCTATTTGCAAAAACAGAAACTGGCCTTCATTTAATTTATAATTAATAAAGACTGAACCACTAAATCGAACCGAAGCCGCGGTTCAGTTGGCTTCAAAAACCATGTAATAAACCGAGCCGGTCGTTCAAAAACTATGTGAACCACTGAACCGAACCAGTCCTTATTTCCAATCGGTCCCTGATTTATACTTTTCTGCTATTGTTCCTAATTTATGAACATTGTGATTTCGAAAGGGATTGAAGTAAGCACATATGGAATGAAACAAGCTCGAAAGAATTGCGCCAAGCCTTAAAATAATGAACTGAGTAGAATATCCTCTAAATCGAGATTGAATTTTTAAGCTCGTGCCGGGATTACTCTAAGAAAACAAGAAGAAAAGTCGGACAAGCCCGACTAAAACATAGTCTCTGCCCATAAATGTTTGTCTTCCTTATAATTCGACTATTGTTCATCCGATCTTTACCATTCCTTTGGCGGATCGATAAATAATCCTGAATACTAAATCTGAAATTATCTGGTAATGGTAACAATGTTGGATATCACTAAGTATTTTAAATAAACTTCGACTTACAAGTTGCATTTCCAAATTCTGTGCCGTCTGGGATCTCCGCTTGGGACGTGTAAAGGTCTTCGAGTTAAGTTTGAATGCTTTGATTGAATATAAATTAAAACTAAACTTCAAATTTTGCTAGAGCAAATTGTTATTTTATTTTACAATTAAACTGGCGACTTTGTAAATGTGTGATTGTGTGTAAAAAAATACAATTTTATGTTGGATCAATTTAAAGATCATCATCGCCAAGAAGCTCATCCTCATCGATGACCAAATCGCAGTCGTCCTCATCCGTCAGCAAAGTATTATCAATTTCCTGCTCCAAAGTTAAAGTTTCGTGGGAGACCAATTGAGTGAAAGGCACCAAGGGGGGCATCAGCTCATTACATTTTTCGGGAGTTGAAGTTGTTGTGTCATCCAAGGCCATCTTGGGCATAAAAGAGCTGAGCTGCTCTATGGCCTCATCTAGTTCATTGCGGCCGTCAATGCAAAATGAAACAAAATCGTCGTCATCATCAGGAGGTTCCTCCACTATGGGGCTCATCGCAGGCTGTTCCATTTTAATGCAGAGTAACTCCTTCTGCGGTTCCTGCTTCTTCGGCGGCAAGGTTATACAAAGCATGTCGTTGGTGATCAACCAACCGCCATGTCCCGAAGGACGCAAAACAAATGTTCTTTTATAATTGCGACATTCCCAGCCGGTTTCCGTGCGTTCCTTCAAGTAACCAGTCAGCGCAAAGATTCGCAAGTCTCCAGTAAATTGCTGCAATTCCAACGAAGTGTTAGGACGATTCGTGTCCATCTCTGGTAGACGGCTCAAGGCTTTTACTATATTTGGCCCACTAAATTGCATCTTAGACGGCCTTGCAAAAGAGGATTTGCTGCACTGTTGATCGAGCTTATTCAACTTATAGGCATAAACGTGTTCCAATTCCTCAGGCACCGACAACGAAAACATGGCCTGATCGTCATAGAATTGATCCAGATGGATGCGAAGCTCGGGATTATCGAAATAGTTGTAGAAACCGTTGGAAAAACCGAAACAAAAATCCATGTCATAGGTGCCAGCGCTCTGTGGACGTTTGGACTTGGGCAGAGTAGGCGGAGACTCTAGAGTCGGCGAAGATTCCAAAGTTGGCGGAGATTTCAGAGTTGACTTAGATTTCAGCTGCTGGGTGGGCTTCATTACCATGCCTCTAATGATTTTTATTGTAGGTAAAACGGCCTGGACTTTCTTCAGGTCGTTCTTAGTTACAGAATTTCCTGTTAGATTTAAAGTATGGATCTGCCAGTTGGCCAGAAAGTTTAATTCTCCCAAATCCTTAATCCGATTGGCACTTATATCCAAGTATTTCAATTTGAGAGAACCTTTTCCCCGGTATCCGAATGCTTTTAGAGAGCACAAATAATTATCACGAATACTAATTTTCGCCACCAAGGGCAGTTCGCGGCGTATCAATTCCAGTACCCACACCAGCAACTTGGGCACATTTAAAGGACATATCTGCCCATTCAACTCGGGATGCGCATGGAAGCGTTCTAGATTAAGGCTTCTTTCGACCTCATCATAGTGTGCCAGCAAAGTAACTTTCAAGGCAATCATCAACTCGGCTGTTATTGGCTGCATCATAACCGATGTGGGTAGACCTGCCATTACCTGCATGGACATCCTTTTGCACGTGAACATAACAGCCAAATTGTCACTCAGACGTCTCATACGATTGGCGGTCAGCACATTATCCACTAAGAATTGCACACGTGCGCCGTTATCTTCTTCTCCGCTGCGTTTAAAGTCAAAGACTTCCACCTGCAGGGGCGTCATCACCCATTTGAGGGCCAGCAAAATGGAGTCGTTGCTTACCCCGTCGCAATTGGATAGGTTAACGGTGGACCATCCGGTAACTTTGGCCGTTTTGGTCTCGGCCTCATGTTTACTTAAGCCATCCAAAACAGGGCCAACATCCTGGGCCGCAATGTGACGCGTGTCGCCGAGCAGCATGCGCACATATTCTTGAAGTTTATTCCCATTGGGCAAGTTCTTCTTAAGGTCAGCGAATGGAGCTGGCGCTGCAGGCGCCTTGAAGCGACGACGATAGGTACGTGAAAAAGTGTTCTCCTTGGTGTTTCCTAGAACTTTCATGGTGAATTCTTCTTGTAAATTATTTAGAAATTAAATTAATTGCGTAGCTCGTTCTTCTGCTTCCTGCTTCGACAAGTGACAAGAGAAAAGGAGGATATGAAAAATTTTCGGCTGTACCAGTGTTGGTAAGGGTTGGTTAACAATAACTGCATTAGGTGGTGACACTGGCATGGTGGCCATAATTAAGTTCACTACAAATGAAGAGTTTTGCGAATAGTTGAGGAGTTCGTGAATTGAAATAACCAAAAATAGTGATTTGTTTCTTTATATATAAGTAAGTATTTTACTGCATTATTTGTAAATTGTGGCCGGGTGTGGCTCAGCATATAGCGTGTGCGCCCGCTGTGCAAGAGGTCGTAGGTTCGATCCCGCCTCGGGACATCTAATGAAAAGTTTTTTCTTTGAAAAAAAAACTTTCACACCCGGTCACCTTCAGTAACTAGCCATAAAAAAGGTTCCCAAACAGACGTTCGTATTCGACGTTAAACTGTAGGTCCCTTTTTTAGAAGCACACAAGCCAATAGATCGAGAGGAGCTCGGTTTTGGCCCTTATTGCTGTGTTAAGCCAAATATTTTGTATTATTTATAAATTCGCTTGATTAAGAGATGAAAAATTTTGTTAAATGCATTTTGAACGCGATGAAATCAGGGATTAATACCTAAACGAGCCACCCGGCCACTAACTGATCTTATAAACATGACAATTATTGAAGAATAGCTACACTCAAGAAAAAAGTTCTTCCTACATGTTAGAAAATGGTGATCCTAAAATGCATATATGGACTATAATTGAAATATTTAGGTAATTTTTTACCTAAACAGCTCAAATGTAGACTAAAATGAAAAATTTAGGGAAAAAATTGTAGGCTCTGTTAAGCCTTAAATCTGGGACCATTTTCCATAAAATCCTTGCTGTATATAAAATATATATGTATATATGTTTGTATATGACATGCAATTATTTTAGCAACTACTAATTATTTCCTGACTTGAATTGGTTATAATAGTACTTGGCCTTGACCGTTGTATTTCCGGTTATGTAAAATGGCTTGACACAGCCCCAAAGGGCCAAAGCCGAGCTTCTCTCAATCTCTTGGCTTGTGCGTTTCTAATTTTCGCACAAGAGAAAGGGACCTACAGTTTAACGCCGAATCCGAAAGCCAGTTAGAGAAGCTTTTGCATAGCTAATTTCTACAAAGCTGGTGCCAACAGCAGAGAGGGGTGACCGGGTGTAAAGCTTAATCAAAAAAAAACAACTTTTCATTAGATGTTCCGAGGCGGGCTCGAACCCACGACCTCTTGCACAGCGGTCGCGCACAATAGCTGCTGAGCGACCCGGCCACTTTCCGGATATAGCAGTTCCTAAATGGTTATTAACGTGACCAGTTTTTATACTCTGAAGGTACAGTATATTAAGTTTGTGCAAAAGTATGTAACGGCCAGAAGAAAGCATTTCCGACCCTATAAGGTATATATATTCTTGATCAGCATCAACAGCCGAGTCGATATATGCCCGACTGTCCGTCCGTCTGACTGTCTGTCTGTATGAACGCACAGATCTCAGAGATGGTAAGAGATTGAGGTTCGACGTGTATGGGACAAAAACTTCTTATACTTGCAGGCAGATCAAGTTTATTTCCAATTCTGGCCTTGCCCCCTCCCGCCCTTCGCAATTTGAAAAAAACGTCATATCTCCCACAGTTTTATATATAGAAGGTTCGTTCTTTCTGGACATATTTAGTTATCAGAATTATTTATTGTTTCGGACAACAAACAATTATGGGCTATAAGAGACGAGTTGGAAGGTTAGACCTTGAGTGTTTCATTGAAGGCGCAAGGCCTCGTATTTATACCAATCTGTTTACACTTATTCTTTTGGCTAGGTTTAATAACATGTGTTAGAGTACTGGCTAATTCCTATCTTATGCTAGGCTTAAGTAACGATGGTGTAATCTATGTTGCATGTTAAAGTTGTATGTAGGAGCTTTGGTTCATGTCCTTACTAAGTGAAGTAGCTTCGGTTCATGTCCGCGCTAACTGATAAGTAGAGTAGCTTTGGTTTGTGTCCGTGCTAAGTAATAAGTAAAGTAGCTTTTATTTATATGAATAAATCTGTACTGTGATGGGCAGCACTTCACAGGTACAGAGTATACTAAAGTCGGGATTGACCGACTTTCTTGTTTGTCATCTTTTTTTGTAATTCAAACAAATGTTTTGGAACAATTTCTTTTAATAACTGGGTATGTTTAAATATAAGGCGAGTTTTAAAAATACATAGAATATTTTTTTCTGAGAGTAACACTTTATAACTAAAGTAAGTCGATTTCGAGCTATTTAACTTAAAACTTCGGAAAAAAATATTTTTATTTTATTATACATAGAAAAAAGCATCTCCGAGCTGACGTTGATTTGTCCCTGTCTGTTTGTTAACTATCTCCTCCGTCAGCTTGAAAGCTATCTTCATTTTAGTACAAATACGCTGCGCATTTTTCGGATCTGGCCGGATCGGATAAATAGAGCAAGTAGCTGTCATAGGAACGATCGGATTTGGATCAGGAATGGCTAATCTATCATTGTAAGCAATTAAAAACGCCTCCGTAATCACCAGACATGAATCCCTTACAACATATTTGGCACCTGCTGGAACAAAATGTTTGGAAACATCATATAACATCCATGGATTCTCTGAAACAAGCTCTATTGACAGAATGGGCAAATATAACCTCAAAGGAGACTGCCAACGTGGTAGCAAGTATGCGTAGACACTTGGAAGGCGTAATAAAAGCCTAAGGAGGCTTTACCAGACATTAAAAGATCCAAAATCCGGCATAGAACATTGAATATGATATTTGTGCCAATACTTTTTTGATGTAAAAATTGTGCTTTTTTTGGTTCTTATCCATTTGCAGCCAAACCATAAATGACATAAATTTAATTTTTTTTGTAAAATGAAGTCAAATGTTGAATAAAATATGTTGCAGCTCTATATTTTCTTTAATTTAAGTATAAACAAATATATTTATCAACAAACTTTGAAAATGAAGCTGTGCCAAAACTTTATTGATTCACTGTATATAGACATCTATATAGGATAGCTCCCATAGAAAAGTAATGTCCGAAAAGTAGTCTTAGGTCGAAAAACATGGTATAAAAAGTTATGCCGAGCCGAAGTTAACTTTCCTCTATTTATTCTTTTGAAAATTATTGACTCCTAAAATTATGGAAATTTAAAATTTTCCATCTATATTTTTTATTATCTCTACTAACTATCTTTCCCCGCTTTCTCTCTCTCTCTCGCCTTTACAGCGGAATACTCTATGCTAATGGTGAATTTTCATCTTCAACGACATATGGGCAATTTTCTGATTCAAGTCTATGGTCCCTGCTGTCTACTGGTGGTACTCAGTTGGGTGTCCTTCTGGCTAAATCGTGAGGCCACCGCTGATCGTGTCTCGCTGGGCATTACCACAGTGCTTACCATGACATTTTTGGGTCTGGAGGCGCGTACAGATCTGCCCAAGGTATCATATCCCACCGCTTTGGATTTCTTTGTGTTCCTTTCGTTTGCCTTCATATTTGCCACCATCCTACAATTTGCTGTGGTGCATTACTTTACCAAGTACGGTTCGGGAGAGTGTTATTTTATAATCGAAGAAATGGAATCCGATTCTGCCGAATCGGAGACAGAGGGTACAACCGACTTTAGGGCCAGCAGTGAGACGAAAATCTATGAGGTGATACCTTTATCCATGTGCGCCATTAATATGCCGGCTGCACCACATTCTGCAGGAAGCAGTCGCCTGGGTATGTTATCCGCTGGAAGAAGTACCAGAAATCGTCGACATGGCTTGTGGTCCTTGAGTTTCTTAAGCTGTTTTTATGGGAAGCAACAGCCACGACATCGGATGGCTTCTTCGGACGAGGAGGAAGATGATGAGCAAACGCAACTGCGTGCTCATGAAATGCCTTCCACTTCGGCGGCGGCAGCAGCAGCAGCGGCTTTACCAACACCCAGTACAGGACGTCGACGCATGTCCTTCTATCGACGCGAAGAAATGGAGGCACGTAGAAAAGGCAAAAGAACACCGCAATATAATTCGGTATCCAAAATTGATCGTGCTTCGCGCATAGTTTTTCCCTTGCTCTTCTTCCTCATCAATGTGTTCTATTGGTATGGCTATCTATCGAGAAGCTCTCGCATATTGGCCAATACGCCAACGAGCACCTGATGTTACCTTTTGGCAATTTAGACACAAGTCCTTAAAGAAATCAATAAGCGGCCAAAAGTAAATGAGAGCAGCGTGGAGGAAGAAGAGAAGGGGCAGTAAAGGGAGGAAAGGTTATACAATTTTCAGGGTACAATAATTTTGCTCTTTAAATCTGATTTGCTACAACAACAACTACAACGCTTTATACGATTTCTTTATGCGCTAAATTGCTAAAATAAACTATCGAACATATCACAGGACTTGGCTATAACGGCTGAATGAATCCGCCGTTTATAATTTGTACAGTTAGATAATAAGTTGCTTCTTTCGAGCTTTTAAATCCAGGGTTTGCAACGAAAGTACTGTAAATGTATTGTAAATGACAGATCGGAAAAGGGAAGTAACGATTATTTTGGATTTTAAGCAATGTAATGATTCGTCAGTTACGGCAAGTGCACTGTACCTGTTCTGGCCTTATTTTCGAATCAATATTGCAAAACCCAAAAGTATTCAATACTTTCCATTTTCTGTCGGTTAGTTTAGACGAGCTTAAAGTAAGGTACTTTTACTTTGAATTCGAACCCTGCTTAAAATACTGTTTTACTGTTAATTCATATAACACTCAACCAATTTATGCTAAGTTATTAAGTTAAAATAAAAAGGGGAATGCTGTGGAAAATCTAACGAATGTGCCGTCTCTGGTGGTGGCAAGTTTGGGTACAAAAACAAGTGTTAACTAAGCCAAATAATTATTTATAAATAAAAATATTTTAACAAACCACAAAAAATTGTGAACTATATTTTTAAGCAGCCAAATTAACCGGATTTATAGTGTAAATGTGGTTATTGTTGAACGCTAGGAAAATGCTAAAGATGCATAATAAACTTATTTTATGAAACATTACTTGCCAGCAAAATAAACAAAATATTTTATCAATAAATGTGCCAAAAATGAATAATAAAAAAATTTCAAAAAAATAATGCTTTATTTTTATATTAGCTATTTTACTCCGTTGCGGAAAGGGATAAAGCGGTGTTCCCCAAACTTGGGATTTCACTACTATTTTCGGAAACTAAATTCGTGATACTGAACTAGATACACTAAGCCAGCAATGCCCAGCCTTATGCTCTTTGGCTCCGACTAATTACGTTTTTGTCTTGTAACTGCACCAAAGATAGAAAGTCAATGATCGTATAAATGCAGGGCGCGACCCTCTAGAACGGCCGACCAACGCTGTATCAACGTTCCGTCGACGATTTTGTGACTGTCGTCGACCAAATCGTCGACTTATACCCCTCACAATGTGTTAGACTGACGTACTTTACAAGGCGATGTCCGCTCAATACGTTAAGGGCTCTCGGCACGTTAGGTCGAAGCAATGCAGGTCGTTAGGTCGTCGCAATGCCATGCAGGAACCGACATGAGCGACGCTCGACAGACGAAATGCCATGCAGAGAAGCGACATAAGCCTCAATCATTGTCGTCACGGCGCATCACCGTACAAAGAGCAACGCAGGGTTGACGAAAATACTGTGACTGACCCCAGCCGTACAAGAGGGGAGGTATAGAAGACGACACACATGCAAACGATTTCGCTCAATATTTTGAATTCAATATTTTTTGTTTGATTAGGAATTGTTCAAGGTTTCATATAAATTATAAGAATTGAGTGAGCAGTACTGGAGATAGAGAGCGCCAAAGTCAACATTTTGTAAAATAAGTTTCTTTTGAAGCTCCTGCAAGCCACACTATTAAAGCTAAGGTGCTGATTTTTGGTCAAAGTAAACATAATATGCTACTCAGCTGGTATTTTAAAACTAGAACTTAAATTGCCAAGTTTCAAGCTAATCGGGCATCATTTAGGTATAGCTCCCATGCAAATTCAATATTTTTTTCATAAAAAAAATCGCTTTTACGGTAAAAATTTTTGAAAATCATTTTATTTATTTAACTTCAGTAGGCTTAAATTTAGTTTTTTTAGTTGTTTCCATACTTATGTAAGTTTCAAGTCAATCGGACATAATTTAGGTATAGTTCCTTTTGTTTCAGTCAGTACTTGTGCAACTTTTCCGTCTATCATTGTCAATTGAAGATAATATAAAATTTCAATGCTCTGTCTATTACTTTGTATTAGGTGTGGGCGAAGTTTTTCAATTTGAAATTTTATAGCATTGACCTCTCTCTTAACCACCTCTGCAGTGTCCTTTTCGATCAAGAATTTAACTGGTCTACAGTATTTTGTGGACGAAGGAGTATTATTTTTCCAAACATCTATTACAGAATTAGTACTTGTTGATGGCTCGTAAGCATTCAATTTTTTTCTTAATCGCAAAGGCACAAGAGAAATCAGAAACATTTCCGAATCGGAATTATTTTCACCCAATGTCTGTTTATAGCACGATTTTGGCACGATGAACCATCGCAACCGCATTTGCAATCTAAAGTTACTTTAAAATCGCCATAACTAGATATGGTTCGTTCGTCCAAGGATAGAGTAAGTCTGTCTGCTGTGAAATCTAGCAGAGACTGAAGTTCAACATCAGCTGAACTTGGTGAAATTATTAAAGATTCCGCTGGGGGATAGCATGATTTCTTGACTGCCAAAAGTTCATTATAAGGTGGGTACAATTTGGAACCTCTCTCTAATGCTTTTAGGCGAAGTTGCATATAATGATGTTTTGTTGAGTGTAAGGCTAAAAACAGAGCCAATGCTTCTATTGGTGAATAGATCTTTGGATTTTCAGGAAAAGGAATACTATGCAATACTCTTTCTGTCCGGTTAGGACTTGCAAGGAGTACTTTTCCCACAACTGCTGCCTTCTGAAAATATCCGGCAGACCGTCTTGAATGTTTTGTTCTCCAATAGTTTCATTAAGATCGTTAAGTCTTCGTGAACGCGTACGGTCACTGATTTCTTCCATGCTAATATCTTTTTTGGGCCGACCAACATTTGGCAGTTTCGTATTGTTACATTTGAAAACCTGGATTTCTCGATTTAACCACTCAATGTTAGGGTCTAGAAATTTTTGTTTCAAATTATTTATAATCCTTAAACGCTTTTTTAAAGTATATATATTCTTGATCAGCATCAACAGCCGAGTCGATATAGCCATGCCCGTCTCTCCGTCTGTCCGTTTGTCCGTATGAACACACAGATCTCAAAAATGGTAAGAGATAGAGGTTCGACGTGTATGGGACAAGAACTTTGTACACTTGCAGGCGGATCAAGTTTATTTTCAATTTTGGCCACGCCCCCTCCCGCCCCCGCAATATCGAAAAAACGTTATATCTCCCACAGTTTTAGAGATCGATGGTGATTGATAATCAGCGTTATTTATCGATCCGAAGAAGGAATGGCAAAGATCGTATGAACGATAGCAGAGTTACAAGGAAAGCAAAGCATTATGCTGGGCAACACTGTTATGCAATGGGCAGCACTTCACACACCTTAAACCAAACTTTGGGAGGTGCATAAAATATTATAGCCGCTTGACAGAATTTCTTACTGGTTTTTTGATTGGTTATGCTTGTTAGTGGGGAGCGTGGGTGGGGGAGGAAGGGGTGAATGTCCAATCTTCATACCACATTTTTGAAATATTTTTTAAGAGCCTTGGTGAAATTTTACCTCCTCTAGTAGTATTTTTAGCCACACTTCCATACAAGCGGAACCAGTGTGCAATGTAAGCCTCGGAACGAAAATCTCTCTAAAAACTCTTTACAGCGAAGTTGAATTCGAAGTCGAGAAATAGTCGAGAAAACTTAGTACTTAAAGTCGATTGAGTATATTTTTCTGAAACGCATATTCCGACCCCATAAATAGCACAGAGCGACACTAATATAAAAATATTATGAAGAAGGGCCTTCAGTAAGCATCACCTCATACCTAGTTTTTCAACTATAATCTGGATTCGCGTTCTAAGTGTGATTTTCTACTAGCAACTTACAGTAACAACAGTTTAATCTAAACTTTCAATGGTGCTAGATAAAAATTCTCAAAATTCAGCAATCATTGGCAGGGTCATTAGGTATGCAATATCAGAAAAACGCTATAGCCCGAACTGAGCTTTCAGTATTACTAAAAAAGCATTCGTTCTCTGCCTATAGGCATTTTTATACTCTGTACCAGAGGTAAGCAGAGTATATTTAGTTGTGCAAAAGTAAGTAACAGCCAGAAGGAAGCATCTCCGACCCCATAAAGTATCTATATTCTTGATCAGCATGAACAGCCGAGTCGATATAGCCATGTACGTCTGCTACTGCAGCAGCAAAATACATACTGAGCATTCAATTTCGCTGGTACAGAGTATACTAAAGTCGGGCTCGACCGACTTACTTACTTGTTATACCAGCAATTGACTCAGAGCCACATTGGCCATTTAGGGTATAAACAGGTTCCAAAAATTATATAATTAATCTTGAGAATATATCTTCATTACCGGCAGAAAAACGGATACATTTTATAGTATCGCGGTTTGCCCATAAGCCAGACTATTTGGAATCAATATTGAATGAATTTTAAAATGAAATTTTAAATCTCTTAGGGACAGACAATAGCCCAAAATGCCATCATAAATTATGTATTTAATAAAAATCACAGTGCACTATTAAAGAAATTCAAGAATTAAGGTTTGACCCCTTATGGAGGTACCCTACCAAATTGTTCGATTATAGCGATTTTTTAATATTGCGTTTCCAATGACCCTGTGCGTGTTTGCTGAATTATGAAGATTCTTATCTTGAACCATTCACAATAAAGTTAAAATTTTTGTCGCTATGTGTTGCTAGTACAGAAGTACCAATTGAACGCTAAGCTAGGGTACAGTTGAAATACTGGATTAGAGGTGATACTTACAGAAGTGCCAGAATTTTAAGGGATCATCCCGGGTTTTTTAAAACATTACAGAAGTGCCTTCTATCAGAATTTTTGGGTCTCATCCCAGGTTTTTTAAAAAAGTTTGATTTTGTCGAGCTGTGTAATAGACTGTACGCTGACTTTTATAAATTTGCATAAAAAATATTATCCTGTCAAATGATTTATTTTTAATTTGTTCGCCAGCATAAATTTACACTTACATGAATTCATGTATTTTGAAAGTTTTTTTTCAAAGAAAATACTTTTCATTAGAAGTCCTGATGCGGGATTGAACCTACGACCTCTTGAACATCGGGCGCAAACACCAGCCGCTGAGCCACACCCGGCCACAATTTACAAATGATGCATTAAATTACTTACATATAGATAAAGAAAAAAAAACTATTTTTGGTTATTTCAATTCGCGAACTCCCCAACTATTCGCAAAACCCTTCATTTGTAGTGAACTTAATTATGGCCACCATGCCAGTGTCACCACATAATACAAGTATTGTTAACCAACCCTTACCAACACTGGTACAGCCGAAAATTTTTCATCTCCTCCTTTTCTCTTGTCACTTGTCGAAGCAGGAAGCTGAAAAAAGAGCTGCGCCACTTAATTTTTTTCTGAATTAATTTACAAGGAAAAATCAGCATATCGGGATAAACGTGTTTCAATACCTCAGGCACCGACAACGAAAATATGGAGAAATGACCCAGATGAATGCGTAGTTTGGGATTATCGAAGTTGTTGTAGAAACAATTGGCAAAACGGAAGCAAAAAGCCACGCTATAAGATTCTTATAACGTGGCTTTTTGCTTCCGTTTTGCCAATTGTTTCTACAACAACTTCGATAATCCCAAACTACGCATTCATCTGGGTCATTTCTCCATGTTTTCGTTGTCGGTGCCTGAGGTATTGAAACACGTTTATGCCTATAAGTTGAATAAACTTGATCAACAGTGCAAAAAATCCTCTTTTGCACGGCTGTCTAAGGTGCAATTTACTGGGCCAAATATATTAAAAGCCTTGAGCCGTCTACCAGAGATGGACACGAATCGTCTTAACGCTTCGTTGGAATTGCAGCAATTTACTGGAGACTTGCGGATTTTTGCGTTGACTGGTTACTTAAAGGAACGCACCGAAACCGGCTGGGAATGTCGCCATTATGAAAGAACATTTGTTTTGCGTCCTTCGGGACATGGCGGTTGGTTGATCACCAACGACAAGCTGTGTATTACGGCATTGACAGCCCCATTGCACTAGA
Source organism: Lordiphosa collinella (assembly GCA_018904265.1). Classification (NCBI taxonomy): domain Eukaryota; kingdom Metazoa; phylum Arthropoda; class Insecta; order Diptera; family Drosophilidae; genus Lordiphosa; species Lordiphosa collinella. The sequence goes on along the minus strand of JAEIFV010000585.1, from coordinate 127,287 downwards.
TGAGGCCATAGAGCAGCTCAACTCAACTATGCCCAAGATGGCCTTGGATGCCACACCTACTGCAACTCCCGAAAAATGTATTGAGCAGATGCCCCCCTTGGTGCCTTTGACTGAATTGGTATCTATCGCTCAATTGGTATCCCACGAAACTTTAACTTTGGAGCAGGAAATTGATGATACTTTGCTGACGGATGAGGACGACTGCGAACAGCCTGATATGAGCCCCTTAGTGGAGGAACCTCCTGATGATGTCGATTTTGTTCCATTGTGCATTAACGGCCCCAATGCACTAGATGAGGCCATAGAGCAGCTCAGCTCTTCTATGCCCAAGATGGCCTTGGATGCCACACCTACTGCAACTCCCGAAAAATGTACTGAGCAGATGCCCCCCTTGGTGTCTTTGACTGAATTGGTATCTATCGCTCAATTGGTATCCCACGAAACTTTAACTTTGGAGCAGGAAATTGATGATACTTTGCTGACGGATGAGGACGACTGCGATTTGGTCATCGATGAGGATGTGCTTCTAGGCGATGATGATCTTTAAATTGATCCAACAATAAATGTCTTTTTTTTTACACACAACCACACATTTACAAAGTCGCCAGTTTAATTGTAAAATAAAATAACAATTTGCTCTAGCAAAATATGAAGTTGAGTTTCAATTTATATTCAATCAAAGCATACAAACTTAACTCGAAGACCTTTGCACGGCCCAAGCGGAGATCCCAGACGGCACAGAATTTGGAAATGCAACTAGTAAGTGAAAATTTATTTAAAATACTTAGTGATATCTAATATTGTTATCATTAACTGATAATTTCCATTTTTAGTAAAGCGATGAGGTTTCAATCAGAGCTGTAATGTAATCATTACTTCCCGTATTTGATTACTTTTCATCACAATTGTCTCGATTATTCAGGCAACAAAATAACAATTACTGACTACGATCTTTTTAGTAATCGTTTTTGTTACTTGGAATTGCGATTGTTCAAAGATTATTTCAATTTTTAGTTACTTTTACAATTACTTGAATAATTGCACCTGTAGAGGTATTACTAAGTGAGAGGTTCCACCAGGATCAAAGAAATGGAGAAAAGGTACCAGGGAAGGTGGGACATTAACATGATAGCCGATTACTGTAGGTGCCTTGTGATAATTTTTTTTTTTTTTAATTTTGTTGCTGGTGCATTACAAATGACCAGCCTCATTGCATACTTTGGGGCACGAGCTATAAATAGGATATTTTTGGATTATTACACATGTGCTAAGAGAGGTATTTCTACATTAAAAATAAAACCGCAAAACTGTTTGGGATAGTTCATTTCAAAGCTAAGGAGTGGTACTTTCCGATGGTATCAAAGAGAGTCCAATCAATAGAATGGATTCCCCGAAAAACGCTCATAAAAAGGGTTAAAATTGGCACTTTTAGAACTTTTAAGCTCAAATTACTAAAAATCTTGTCGTGATGGACAATTTGTGAAAACGCAGTCTTGCTTAGCATTCGAAAATCATCTAGAATCACTACCAACCCTTTAATATACGGCACCTTGTTGCCTAGTATTTATATATTTGAAGCTGAAAAATATGATTTTTAACCAATCAAGTTTGAATAACTCCAAATTCAGCAAACCCTGTTGAAAGAATGTTTTCATTCGCAAACGTCATAAAAGACTCAAGAAGGCATTCCCTTTCTGATTTTTCGTTTCAAAAACTGGTGGTTAAGAAGGCCACCTCTGTAAGTATCACCTCTTATCCAGTATTTCAACTGTACCCTAGCTTAGCGTTCAATTGGTATTTCTGTACTAGCAACTCATAGCGACAACAATTTTAACTTTATTGCGAATGGTTCAAGATAAGAATCTACAAAATTCAGCAAACACGGACAGGGTCATTGGGAACGTAATATTAAAAATTCGCTATAATCGAACAATTTGGTAGGGTACCTCCATAAGGGGTCAAACCTTAATTCTTAAATTTCTTTAATAGTGCACTGTGATTTTTATTAAATACATAATTTAAGATGGCATTTTGGGCTATTGTCTGTCCCTAAGAGATGATATTCGATACCCAAAAAAGCCGCGAAAAGGAGTACCGCTTTTTGAAATCCATTCAATATCGATTCCAAATAGTCTGACTTATGGGCAAACCGCGATACTATAAAATTTATCCGATTTTCTGCCGGTAATGAAGATATATTCTCAAGGTTAATTATATAATTTTTGGAACCTGTTAAGACCCTAAATGGTCAATGTGGCTCTAAGTCAATTGCTGGTATAACAAGTAAGTAAGTCGGTCGAGCCCGACTTTAGTATACTCGTTACCAACAAAATTGAATGCTCAGTATGTATTTTCTGCTGCAGTAGCAGCTGAAAGCAGCGCTGCTGCTGCGAACTTTGTTTTGTTCATAGCTTGAGTATCGTTAATCCGATCCTTACGATTCCTCTGGCGGATCGGTTTATAATCTTGATAACTCCAAATGTCTAGCAGTACGAACCCCTCAACTTTAAAACTGTGAGAGAAATGACGGGTTTTCTAAATTGCGAGGCCGGGAGGGTGCGTGGCCAAAATTGATAATAAACTTTATCTGCCTGCAAGTAAAAGAAGTTTTTGTCCCTTAGGCGTCAAACCTCTATCTCTTACCATCTCTGAGCACTCTGCGTTCATAATGACAGACAGACAGACGGACGGATAGATTAACAGACGTACATGGCTATATCGGCTGTTCATGCTGATCAAGAATATAGATACTTTATGGGGTCGGAGATGCTTCCTTCTGGCTGTTACATACTTTTGCACAACTAAATATACTCTGCTTACCTCTGGTACAGAGTATAAAAATGCCTATAGGCAGAGAACGAATGCTTTTTTGGTAATACTGAAAGCTCAGTTCGGGCTATAGCGATTTTTTGATATTGCATACCTAATGACCCTGCCAATGATTGCTGAATTTTGTGAATTTTTATCTAGCACCATTGAAAGTTTAGATTAAACTGTTGTTACTGTAAGTTGCTAGTAGAAAATCACACTTAGAACGCGAATCCAGATTATAGTTGAAAAACTAGGTATGAGGTGATGCTTACTGAAGGCCCTTCTATCAGAATATTTTTATATTAGTGTCGCTCTGTACTATCTATAGGGTCGGAATATGCGTTTCAGAAAAATATACTCAATCGACTTTAAGTACTAAGTTATCTCGACTATTTCTCGACTTCGAATTCCAGTTCGCTGTAAAGAGTTTTTAGAGAGATTTTCGATCCGAGGCTTACATTGCCCACTGGTTCCGCTTGTATGGAAGTGTGGCCAAAAATAATGCTGCCCATTGCATAACAGTGTTGTTTCCTTGTAACTCGGCTATCGTTCATAAGATCTTTGCCATTCCTTCTTCGGATCGATAAAAGTACGAATCATCTATCTCTAAAACTGTGGGAGATATAACGTTTTTTCCGAATTGCGGGGGCGGAAGGGAGCGTGACCAAAATTAAAAATTAACTTGATCTGCCTGCAAGTATAAGAAGCATATGTCCCATACATGTCGAACCTCTATCTCTTACCATCTCTGAGATCTGTTTGTTCATACAAGATCAGTATCAAGGATATACACTTTATGTGGTCAGAGATGCTTCCTTCAATGCGTTACAAACATCTGCAAAATTTTATAATACCCTCAGCAAAGGTTTTAAAACTTTTTTGTTTTCAATAGAAGCTGCAAGGGCCGAAGCTAACTTTCCCCTATTCCCTATCATCTCGGATACTTATGTACGAGTATATACTATTTTGCAACGGAGAATACGAAAAAAATTGTTTTGTGCACTTACCCCTATATACAAACTTTGGGAGGAACAAAGTATGTTATAGTCGAGCTTGACAGACTTTCTTACTTGTTAATTTGTGGTGATTTTGTTTGAATAATGAATTTTATATTTTTCGCACAGTATATTAAGTCTTTGCGATTTATGTAACAGGCAGAAGGAAGGAAGGTCATGATTTCGGTACATTTAAAACGTATTTTTTCTCTGTGTAGTAATAAAAAACAGTTCTATATTCTAATTTAGGGTTTCTTAGAATTAACATTTTATTACATTTTAGTCTTCCATTATATAAGGCAATAGATCGGCTAATTTGGGTATATAAACATCGGGTTGTGGTAGATTTTTGTGCTTTTTCAAAGTCTCCAATTGATAGCTGCCTGTACCGACCAATAAAGAATGCATTTGGCAATTATGGGCAAAGGTCGTATCAATTTTCAGGCTGTAAATCAAAAACAAATATCATAAATGTTCTCAGTTTTCTAATAGTCACACTCACCAATCACCTATCATTAGAGTTCGTTCCGGTATTAAGTTTCCCTGCTGAATCAAAGGTTGTAACACCCAAGGATTGGGCTTACCCATTTCCAATGCCTCTCTTCCCACACATGCCTCAATTCCTGCCACAAAGGCACCTGTGCCAGGTATATTAAACTTTGGATACTTATGCACAGCATCTTTATTGGTCACCAGAAAGGCTGCCTCCTGATTGCTACACAAGATGTGACTGGCTCGGGCCAATTTGCAATAGCTGAAATGTTCATCCCAGCCCACCACAACGGCTGCCACATCTACCGAAGCACCCGGAGCGGTAAACTCTCGCTGAACAAAGTCCTGCCATTTGTCACCTTTGGTAAGCTCTTCAGGTTCGCCAGCTTTGAAGCTGTCAATGCCATGTGCCTTCAACTCCCTAGCAATTGCAGCATTACCCACCACATAGACTTTGTGCTTTTGGCTATTGAAATTTGGCATTTGTTGAAGATAGTCCACTATGGTCATGGTGGGTGAAATTATGTGATGTTCATTTGGCAATTGGATACCCAAACGTTGGGCGCGTTCGAAAATTTCATGTCGAGTTTTTAGGCCATTGTTGGTAATGAGATAGATCGTTTTTTTGAGGCGAGTTTGGAGAGCATTTATGACTTCTACTGCTCCCTCTATAGCTGTATCGTCATGCCAGAGGGTACCTGGAGATAAATTAGAAATACAATATATATGGCATTAAATTGATCAAGAGTAAACCAAGAGATAATGTAACTCTGAATGTCTGTCTGTGGTCATATAACTCCAACCTCTAAGATAATTTCTAAGCTACTGGTCCAATCGAACTCAATCTGTTATTATTGATTAGTAAAACCTGACTGCCAATTAACTATATTAAAAAATAGATAGATCAACCATTTTCATTATGTCTCTACTATACAGCTTCCTTAGGTCAAAGCTAAAATGGATTAATTCCATTCAATCCAGCTTTTAATTTCAGTTATGTCTTATGTATAATCGCAGAAAGATATATTTGACATTCTTATATCCCTGTTACTATAACAACGATTACTTCCATAATATTCTCCCTTTCATAAGAATTTAAAAATATGAAAATAAAGCTTCTAATATAATAAGTTTTATTCTAATTTCTTCGTTCAACATTAAGATTGTATACTGTAAATCACTAAAGATTTCCGTATACTCGACTGGACTTCGAAATTAACCCGAATGACTTTAGATCGATTACAAACTGAAATAACTTAACTGCCCACATCTGATCTGTTAATATCTCTGGAGATTTTCCGGACACCAACGTATATATTTAAAGTATCACCTAACAGTTTTTTGTTATCGTTGTTCTATCGATATCTGTAGAAGCTCAATGTTAAATGAACGAGATACATTAACTCATACTCAGACTTAATATACAAAAGTTTACCTTGTTAACTCACCGTCACAATCACTGAGCACAGTATCAAAGCTTTGTAGCCACTTGCTCACCTCATCCACTCGCAAGTCCAATAATGGAGTAGCTCTACCTTTTAGCATTTTTGTAAGCGTAAAACCTCTCACGCTAGAGCTTGCCACTCGACTAAATCGACCAGCAAGCAAAATCAAATCTCATTATGATAGCGCGAAAATATGTACCTACTATATGCTATCTTGCTTACGCTTACAGACCCAAGCAGCGCTACAAACAAATTTTATCAGCCGGGCATATTAGTTTTTAGAAAGCAGTTTGGGATACACAAATCGCTGCGCCCATCTTAGCTACTTTTAATATGTCGCGTCCTTCATAATAAAAAAGATTTTTAAAAATTGTGATAAAAATCTCTACATCTATATAAAAGTGAAAGTATGTTAGTATGTTTGTATGTTTGTCCCTTATGGGCGTCTAAACCGCTGGACCGATCTTCACGAATTTTTCACAGTATGTTCATGTCGATCAGGAAAGTGTCATAGGCTATGTCTCATGTCTGTGAAATGGTCCAAAAACCGCGAAATTTGTTAAATTATACCGTTCATCCGATTGCAATGAAAATCTGGGAATGGTTGAACGCTTGCCCGGGAAGGTTTCTAAGTTGAAAAAATTGCGGACAACGGTCCAAAAACCGCGAAAATTGCAAAATTTAAGTTTTCGCTAAAACTTTGCGAAATTGATCGACGCTTACCCGGGAAGGTTTCCAAGTAGAAGAAACCTCGAAATTTGCAAAATGTTCGTTTGTTATAAAACTTTGGAGAATGTTTAGACGCTTGCGCGTAAAGGATTCTGATTTGAAGAAATGGGCGGGAAAGCAAAAACCGCGATAATTAAAAAACTATACAGTTCATCCGATTGCTATGAAATTTTGGTCAATGAACGCTTGGCCGCGAAGGTTTCGAAGGTCAAAAAATCGCGAAATTCGCAAAATTATTCCGTTCATCCGATTGCAATCAAACTTTGGAGAATGAATTGAAAGCTTGCTCGGGAGGGTTTCTAAGTTGAAGAAATTTGCAGAAAATTGTCCAAAAACCGCGAAAGTTAATAAATTTGCGGATTCGGTAAATCTTTGGATAGTGGTTCGACGCTTGCCCGGAAAGGTTTCCAAGCAGAAGATAAGGGGGAAAGGCCAGACCGCGAAATTTGTAAATTGTTCGATTTTGATGAAGCTTTAATGAATGTATCTAAATTGAAGAAATTGGTCGGAAATGGTCATAAAACCGCGAAATTTCAAAAACTATACGGTTCATCCGATTGCCACAAAACTTTGGGCAACGCTTGCCCGAGAAGGTTTCTAAGGTCCAAAAATCGCGAAATTTGCAAAATAACCTTATGAGTATTTATGAAAGCGCTTAGTGCTTATATTACAATGCCGGCGTTGGTAAATGGAAGCTGTAGATTACACGGTCCAAAATATTGCAAAATTTGCAAATTTTTGATTTGAGCCTGGATTATTGTGAAAATTTGATAGACGGCAATTGTAGACGGGTAAATAGAAAGTATTAACCAAACGGACAAAAAGTCACGAAATTTGCTAAATATTCATGATTTTAGATTATCATGAAGACGTGTATATAGAGAAAAAGATGGAACGGTCCAAAATGTTTATACCGACATGCAGCCTGCACTAGATTAATAATAAGAACCCGGGCGACGCCGGGTGTTCAGCTAGTTATATATAAGCACACTCAACAAAAAGCTTAAACTATCTACTTACGTTCAAATTCAACTGTAATAAAATATTTTTGCATGTTTCGCAGATTTATGATTTTTTAGATGCGTTTTGTGTTAAAACAAAACACCACAAAGACCGGCTTTTTTTTGCCTTTTTTTTAGAATTTTTTTTTATTAAATTCATAACTCTATAATCTCAATAACCTAAGAAAAACCAAAGTAAAATAACTTTTTAATATCAAATCTTTTGTTTCACTGCAAAATCTCGAGAGTTTTCTGTGTCACCCCTGACAGAGTTGCTTTGGAGCTGCACGTACTTAAAAAAATTTTTTTCCCTTTTTTTAAGAAATACGCTTTAAATCATTTTGTTTTTTCTTAATTTAAAGAATATTTCTTGTTTTAAGACAGTTTTTTTTGTAAACTTAGAAAGCATAACCCGAAAATTGAAATATTTAGAAAATAATCTCTGAAATTTAGAAATTCGGTTTATTTTTCTTAAGTTTAGGCTAATTTTTTCTAGATGTTTTTCTAAAAACTTTCTTAAATTAATGGCGAACTTGCCCTTGAATTAAAAAAAAATAGGGGAAAGTTAACTTCGGCTCGGCCGAAGTTTTGTATACCCTTGCAGTTTGTTTTTTTAAATAAGACAACTTACAAAATTAATGAAATTATGGAAAACCATATCAAACTGTAAGTAAAAGTAAAATTAGCTTGTCAAGATGACACAGTCCCAAAGGGCCAAAGCCGAGCCTCTCTCAATCTCTTGGCTTGTGCGCTTCTAATTTTAGCACAAGAGAAAGGGACCTACAGTTTAACGCCGAATCCGCACGGCAGTTTGAGAAGCTTTTCATGGTTAATTACTGCAACGCTGGCGCCAACAGCAAAGAGGTGTGGCCGGGTGTAAAGTTTTATTCAAAGAAAAAAACTTTTTATTAGATGTTCCGAGGCGGGATCGAACCCACAACCTCATGCACAGCGGTCGCGCGATCGAACCCACAACCTCATGCACAGCGGTCGCGCACTCTAGCCGCTGAGCCACCCAGCCACTATAGCCACTATATCAAACTGTTAATTACGAAATTTGGAGGCGATCCCAATTAAAACAAAAAAGTTTTTCTCACTAGAACTTTATTTTCGACCGATCATTCATACTGCAGCTAAATGCTATAGTCATCCGATTCTGACAAAACTTTGTAGAATTAGAGTAAAATTGTGTAAAAGTATATAAAATAAATATATGCCAACGTAAGGGACGTTTCTATTGAAAACAAAAAAGTTTTTTTCACAAGAACTAGTTTTTCGACCGATTGTTCCTATGGGAGCTATATGCTATAGTCATCCAATTTTGACCAAAATTTGTAGAAATGTGTGGGAGCATATAAAACAAATACATGAGGACATTTCCATTGAAAACAAAAAAGTTTTTCTAACTAAGACTACTTTTCAGACTCTACTATTCTATGGCAGCTATACTATATGGATGTCCGATTTCGACCAAATTTGGTATATTCATGGAAAAGCATAGTAAACTAAGAATTACAAAGTTTGGAGGCGTTTCAATTGAAAACAAAATAGTTTTTCTCACTAAAAGTAGTTTTTCGACCGGTTCCGACAAATGTGCAGCATATTTGTACCAAAGGACTTCGAGCAAAGTTTGTCTAAGACAGCTTTCAAACTGACGGAGGAGATAGCATGGGAAAAAGACAGACGGACAGACGAATATACAAACTATATCGATTTTATATACTGGAGTCGGTGCGTCTTCCTCTCAGTCTTTACCACCCAATCCCTTTTCTAAAATTTAGAAAATATTTTTTCCTTGTTTTTCTAAAATCTAGAAAACGTTTTTCTACAATTCTTACAATTTAAGAAAGTCACAGTCCTATTATAAGAAATTATTTTTTTTAAATATATGGTGAATCGCCTTTGACCCCTTTTTTAAGGCGAATTTCTTCATTTTTGGGCGATTTCGGCTGATTTTTTTTTTTGAGTGTATAAACAGAGGTACATTTGGGAAGGAAGTTTAAATTTTTATTACAGTGTTTAATATGTTATTGCTTTCGTGTTCGAAATGCCAAGTGTTCAAAATGTAAAATAACATGTTTTTATTGGGTTAATAACACTAGGCAACAAGGTGTAGTATATTAAAGGATTGATGGTAATTCTAAATGAATTTCGTGTGCTAATTGCGAATCAGAAATGGTCCATCACGTGTATGTTTTTGGTAATTTGAGCTAAAAGGTGCATATAATGCCTATTTTGACTTTTTTAGGGACGTTTTATGGGAAACCTTTACTATTGTCTTTGTGCTCCTTAATATTAACATATTTTGTACCGCCTATTCAATACAAATGACCAGCTCAATATAGTGATTTTGCATAGCATATTTTTGGGCAGCAGACGAATTAATAGATTTGATCACATGTATTCAAAAAGGTATATCTTCGCTTTAAAAAATCGCAGAAATGATTGGGATAGTTTATTTTAAACCTTAGAAGTAAGACTTTGGGATAATATTAAAGACAGTTAAGACAACCATTGGAATGGTATAGGATCGCCACAAAACGTGCCTAAAAAGGGTAAAAAAGTAATGATGGAGCAACTCTGGAAAAAGTCTTATTTTGTTGCCTTTTGTAATGTTTGTGTTGTCACTTAATTTTTTGAACTGTTTAAAATGTCTTGAGTTATTTATCAATGCTCGTATTTCAGACATAAATTATAAAGAACACTGTTCAAACCATGTTTTAACACTCATGTGATTTATATTTAAATAACATTATTTGCTTTTTAAACAATGTATTTTAAGTGTGTTATTACGAAAAAATATACGATTTATTTTACCTAATATTTACCAACAAAGTTTATAAAAATAAGGAAATCACAACGTAAATAATATTAATTTAATAAACTTTGTTGGCAAATGTTAGGTAAAATAAGTCATATATTTGTATATGTTTTGGTCCATAACTTCTAAAAGCACGATGATATCAAAAATGAGTAAGTGTAGTAAAATTAGGAATACAATGGTCTATTAACTAGTTAATTTCTCGATTTTTTTTCGATTGGCAGATTAATATGTAGATTTTTTTAAACTTGCAAATAAAATGAAATTTCTCAGAAAAATAAGTATTTTTCATATTTAAATCAAAATAATGGTATCTTTAAAATCAAATCCAAATTGGTTTTGGGTTTTCATGATCGTTATTAAATTAAGCTTACGTAGAAAGAAATTTGGTTTGAATTGCGTAATTTAAGTGGCTGCAGGATCTAGAAATGTAAACCAACCTCGAACAACACACATTTATGCAAATTTCTCTTAAAACTGATTAAGCATGATAGAAACATCACAACCGTTGTACGATCTTGGCCGCTGCGATTAATGTCCGCCACTCGACTCTGTCTTAAACCACCAGTTGGTACCACCAGTCTTCGAGATAAAACTAAAGTGCTGGGGGAAAACGGACAAATTATTTGAGTTGAGCTCCCTTTGTATGAACAATTTTTTTCCATCGACCCTCGTATTTCTAAACATTCCATTTTACTTTTCTTTTGTAAATGAAAAAACTTGAAAAAAAAGTTATAGTATGCTCGTAAAATTAAAAAATAAAAGTTTTACAAAAAAAATCAATATAGAATTTGGTTTTTTTCTCTACCTAACACCCAAATAATAAAAATAAAATTTAAATATTTGTTGGAAACAAAACCAAACTTTAGTCGCGATTCTCTCAAAACCACTTTTTTGAACTGGTTCCGGAAAAAATATGTAAACATGACGATTTCAAAACAATTTGTTTTACTCATAATACACACTATTTTCGTAACTGCCTCGGAGAACCGGGTAGCTTCCAAAATAGCAAAGTTGGACCGATTTTACGAAAAAAATGGTCGATTTTCAAATTTTTAATTTGAAGCCCTATATCTCCGGTGTTTTTGAACATAACGCAAACATGGAGGCAGATGCGAAAGCCACATCAACTATGGACCATGGGACCAACTTTTTATTTTTGCCCTACTTTGTCCTACAACAAAACAAAAAATTTAATTTCTAGTTTGGCGAGGGCCGTCCCAGAAATGGCCGACCTAGCACAGTAGTGTTGGAAAATGTTCAACAAAAATATTAAAAAGGGGAAGTACCGACTATTAAAAGCTTAAGTTTGAAGTTTGGTGCCTTTACCTTGCGCAGTTTTTATTTGGTCGATTTTAATAGAGAACGCTTGTTATTGATTTGCAAACATGGACAAAATTGGTCATCGTTATGTGATACAATACTTTCACATAAAAGGTCTTAGTTCAACCAACATTAAAAAGGAGCTGGATTCTACCTTACGTAATTCTGCTCCCTCGTTTACAACAATAAAATATTGGGTGGCTGAGTTTAAGCGAGGTCGTTTGAGCTGGGCGTCCAAATAAGGTGACCACTTCAGAAATGGTGGCCAAAATTAAAAAATATGTATTGAGTGACCGGCGATTGAAAGTTCGTGAGTTAGCTGAATATTGACCGGAAAATTGGACATGAAAAAGTTATGCGCAAGATGGGTGCCGCGTTTGCTGTTTCATCATGACAATGCGCCGGTTCACACCTCCGCCGTTGCAATGGCTAAAATGAATGAATTAAAATTTGAATTGCTACCTCACGCCCCTTATTCGCCAGACTTAGCTCCCTCTGATTATTTCTTATTTCCAAACGTGAAAAAATGGCTTGGAGGAAAAAGATTTGGCAACAATGAAGTGGTGGAGTCCGAGGTTAATGCCTATTTTGAAGAGCTTCACAGTTCTTATTATAAAAAAGGTATCGAAGCTATTGAACATCGCTGGGAAAAGTGTATCGACCTAAAAGGATCATATGTTGAAAAATCAAAAAAAAAAAATGATAAACTTTTGTGTTTTAGTAGTTAGGGCGACTATTTCTGGGACCGCCCTCGTATATGTAGGGGAAGAAGTGGGGTGTAGTGATCATAACTTTTTTTTTCAAATTTTACTTCGACAAAAATCAGTATTTTTTCGTTCTGTTAATTTCGTATTTTAGTTAAAAGATTCATGTAACCTTGCATATCATTAGTTTTGTGGTCTTTTCATATCATTTTGAAAAAATTGATTTTTTGACATTTCGAAAATTTGTGGGATATTATGAGCCATCCGTTGAAAAGCTTATTATTCGTGTTTTTTGGTAGTTATTCTTTATTAAATCAAAAAAAAATTAGTTTTCTCATATTTTCAATAAAAAGTACAAATTTATTGACGGCAGCCGGCTTGATTTCTTCCATTTACGAGCACGATTTGCTGTTGCCTGTTCTTTTGTTTGCCTTTCTTTTTAATGTTTTTTTTAGGCCTTTTTTGGCGTATCATTGCAACATTCTCTTCGAAAGTCAAAACTGACTTTTTGGCACATTGGCTCTCAACACCCCATATATCACTTTTTTTTATTAACACCACAAACCCAAAACAAAAATTTAATTTCAAAAATTTATATTTCAATCAAAAAGTCAAAGATATTTCTTTCATACTTAATTTTGGGATTCCGAAATAAATTTTGAGTACTATTCACAAGTCAAAAATGGAAAAAGTACTTTAGAATTTGAAAGAATTTGTCACGTGTTGAGTGGTCGGTTACTTGTCTAAAGTTAGGTAATAGAAGTGATAAACTTGGCATAAACTAACATGTGTAATTTTTTTTTTTGTCCAGTATTCGCTTTTCTCACAACCCTCAGCGGTTCAGAACACCACATCTTCTCTTTTATTTTTCTATTCTATTTCCCATTTCTATAAACAGGATTTCTATCTTTAAATGGAATTTCTAATAAACGGCTCTGCGCAAAATACAAGAACTTATCGATAATATCGATAATTCCGTCGGGACCGAACCCGCCGTTAACCTCAACCAGTGATTGAGCTGCGGTAAAGTTTGTTCCTCTGGTTACGTCACACACATCATGAGACACTCAAATTGGGCCAACCTTGGTGAAGTTGACCGGACATTGAGAAATCTGGCCTTAATGAAACGCTTAAATTTGTCGAGCAAATGCGTTGCCTATGTAATATTTTTATTTCAATATGCGAACAACAATACAAAACACTTGTACATGTATTTCATTTGATTATTTTTGTTAATATGAAAATTGTACTATAAAATTTAGAAGTTTGTTGTTAAATAAACAAAAATTACAAAAAATTCCTGTCTATTGATTTTATTGTACTTTGAATATTTACTGGTTAAATATTTTTCTTTGGTTTTCTAATCTCAATAGCTTCCTCCGGTTAGACTATTAATTAGGGCTGGCATCAGATCCCCCAATTGGGGCAGGTACACATCAGGTATTAGTTTGTGATCTTCCGGATTTTTACTTTTTTCCATAGCTCCACATCGCTTAGTTGATGTATGCCAGAACCAACCAGTAGCGTTTGGAAACCACAATTATAGCCCAACAAAATATCCGTATTTGCACGGTCGCCAATCATTAAAGTTCGTGATGGAATAATCTTTTTGTGCTTAATCAGGGATTCACAAATGGCCGGATTGGGTTTACCAATCACAATCGGTTCGCGTTCCGCACAAACCTGAATGGCCCGCACAAAACTTCCACTGCCCGGTACCACCAAATTGGGCATGGGAAAACGCTCATCTGTATTTGTGGCTATAAACAAACAATTTGGGTCGTTCAGATATGAGGCAGCTTTAGTCATTTTTGGAAAACTGAAATGCTCATCGAATCCCACCACAACAGCACCAATATCCGTTTCCAATTGTAAATGACGTGCCATGAACTCGCCCAACGAACCCTCCATATAATCGGGCCCAATTGTTGTATGATCTATGCCCACGGCATCAAGTTCTTGGGTTATACCAGAGCTTCCAATGACATAGACGCGTTTATTAAAGTTACGCCTCTTGAGATAGGCGGCCGTGGCATGGGCAGTGGATATAATGCCTTCCTCGGTGATGTGAAAACCCAACTCAATACCCTTGGTAAGGAGTTCACATCGAGTTTTGGTTGAGTTATTTGTGCAAAAATAAATGCTTTTGCCTAGAGCTTTCAGTTGATTCATAACATTTGCGGCTCCGGGTAAGGCCCTGCCGTAGATCCATAGAACGCCTGCAAAACAGATGCAGAAATAAATTCGGTTATGTAAATAAGTTTAAGTTTGTATGGAAGAATTTTTAGATTATCCGATTGACTTAAAGCTAGGTTTGTAACCAATTATGCAAAATAATTGTACACGTATTTTCCTTATTTTTCATCGGCTTGTCTCGGTTTATTATTTAATGTGGAAGAATCAGCCCCCAGGGTGTAAAAATTCCCGGGAAAATCTAAACCATAAAAACTACTTTTCCTCCGACTAACTCGAAGGTCGGGCATAAACAAAATTTCATAAATTCGACTTGCACACAAAAGTTGACTTTTACTACGTTTATGCTATGAAATTCATGATTTCTTCAATTTGCAAAATCAAATTTGTTCCTGTTTACGCTGCTTTTATGAATTCACAAAATTACCAGCGGATCAGGTTCGCGATATCTCGACCAGTTTTTGTATTACAATCATTTAGGAAGTTCTCCAGTCATACGACGTTTCTCTATTCTCTATACCAAGTATTACCGTCGGTAATGGAGGAATTTGGTTAGAGCAAAAGAACTTTTAAATGAAAAGTTTATGAAACCAATATTCAAATATCAAATATGAAAGCTATGTCCAAATGTTTTAACTTTCTGGAAAAGCTATTAAAACGAAGAGTTAAAAAATAATTAACTTAACTATACTAGCTGTTCCAACAACTCAGGTATCAGTTGAACGAGCATTTTCAACACTGAAGTTTGTTCTTTCTGATGTAAGTGCTACTTATGTAGTATAGATGAGCAGCTCCTGAAAGAATGGTTATTAACTTAAACCTTAACTTACTTAACTTAACTTCAGAATATTATAATTATTAAGTCGAAACCGGGGCTCAAACCAAAACCTGGGGTAGTTTATTTAGGTTTTCGCCAAAAATCCGGGCCCCTTTTAGAAGTCCCGGGGGGGAAACACCCCGTTTTTCTAAAAAAAAACTAATTTTCGGACAAAAAAAACTAATTTACTTTTTTATGGGTGCTATACTATATACATGTCCGATTTCGACCAAACTTAGTGCAATCATGGAAAAGCATAAAAAACTGTTAATTAAGAAATTTGGAGGCGATCCCAATTAAAACAAAAATGTTTTTCTCACTAGAAATTCTTTTTGGACCGATCATTTATACTGCAGCTATATGCTATAGTCATCCGATTTGACAAAACTTTGTAGAATTGTGTAAAAGTATATAAAAACAATATATGCCATCGTGGCCTTTTCAATTATTTGTCTAGCAAGAACTAGTTTTTTGACCGATCGTTCCTATGGCAGCTATATGCTATAGTCATCCGATTTTGACCAAACTGTGTAGAATTGAGTGGAAGCACAAAAAACAAATACATGCTAGTTTTGAGGACATTTCCATTGAAAACAAAAAAGTTTTTCTAACTAAGACTACTTTTCATACCCTACTTTTTTATGACAGCTATACTATATAGATGTCCGATTTCGACCAAATTTGGTGAAATCATGGAAAAGCATAGTAAACTAAGAAATACAAAGTTAAGAGGCGAAAAGTTTTTTTTTCACTAAAACTAGTTTTTCGACCGATCGTTCCTATGACAGCTATATACTATAGTCATCCGATCCGGTTCCGGCAAATGTGTAGCGTATATGTACCAAAAGACTTCGTGTTTGGTGAAGATAGCTTTTAAACTGACGGAGGAGATAGCATAGAAACAGATAGACGGACAGAAGGACAGACGGACAGGGCCAAATCAACTCAGCTCGTCGTGCTGATTAAGAATATATATACTTAATGTGTTCGGAGATGCTTCTTTCAATGCGTAATACCCTCTGCACAATGTGTTTAGAATATTTTCCCAAATTTTGAAGTCAATCGGAATTTATGTCTTTGAGGGAGGGCATTTACCTGAAACTTCGATTACGTTTTTCTCAAAACAAGGAGGCATATTATTATCTTTGCTTTGAACTAATTTAGTTGAATCACAAGCTATACTAACCTACACATCTATCATCTCTGGAAACCAGCTCCAAATGGTTGAATATTCCATATTTTAGGATAAAAATTTGACCAAAAATGATTTAATTTTGCTCTTTCTTATGTGAAAAAGTTTGAATTACTTCGATTGCACTAGTTTACGAGCGGCAAAACAAGTTTTGTAGAATTTTTTCTTAGTAAAAATTGCACTTTAAGTCTAGCTTTTTTCCAAAAACTGATAAATCTAGAGCAAAGTTTCCATATATCTTTCAATAACTTTGAAATCCACCATCGGATTAAAAAGTGGTGTAGGAATACGGAATTCAACTACCCTTTAAGAACATGTGTCCATATTTAAATCAATAAACCACAACTAAAAATTTACATTATTTTCTAGAGTTACCAAGAACCTAGCTTCTTTGCGATTTTTCTTAAAAACACCCAATTTTTCTTTGGAATTGATATTTGAACTTAGCACAACTAAACTAACAAATTAAACACACCTCTTTGTCGCTATATCTTGAAAACTGAGGATGATGTGGGAAAACTGATAACAGATTTGGAATCAGGAGATCCCAAATACTATATAAATGTGGATGGGATTCGTGGAGGTCGAACAAAATTGGATTTTGTCGGCCTGTGTAATCAGTTGATATTGACAAGTTTACTAAAACATGGGCACAGACAAAATAAGTTTTGTCGGCTCTAGTTGTTTTTTAATATTATTCAATTCTTTAAATTTTTCTTCCTGCTTATCAAATCATTGCCATTTCATTTAAGTTTCACATGGTGCACGTAGGGGATTCCACTTAACATTATGACCCAGGCCGCAAGTCTGGCCTTTTGACATTGAAATTGGCGAGCTCTCTCCCAAATGGCACACATACACGCACGCACACACACAAAAGCAAACACGCACTCAGCAATAGCAAAAACAAAAAGAAAGGGAGAGAGAAAGAGAGATACAAACGACTGACAGTGACGTAGTAAACAGCATTGAAATAAAAATTTTATTAATTACATCACGCTTACATCGTTTCCTCCTCAATTAAAACATAAGTAATCATTCCCATTCACTTGTTCACTCACCATCACAGTCCGAAATAACGGCATCAAAGCCCGCCACCCACTCTGAAAGTTTGGCAGGTGACAATTCCAATAGATTTGTACAAGTTTGCTTGTAATTGGACATGGTGGACTCTAAGCAGTTAACCCTGCTCGGCTGACAACTTTGTGCATTAATTGATTCTTGGCTATTGCTGTATCTGTCCATTTATTTACATTTTTTCACTAATAATTTCATTCCAAGTGTCAACCTCACTACGAGCAAAGAGAGAGAGAGAAACACAAGCAGCCACTCAGCTGTAAACAGCGGTTATACGCGTTTTTGGTATTTTTTAGTCCCATTTTCCACCCCAAAAAGGCGCGCAACTCAAACACAAATTGTTAAAATTTTTGATTTTTTGTTTGTTTATTAATGCTTAAAATTATTTACTTAAAGTACAATTGTTTTTTTCTGTTTCTTTGTTGAATCTCAGCTGGCTGGAAGAACAAATCATTGCAAAAAATAAAATTATCGAAATACTGAGAAAAGGAAAAATGAATTTTATGGGTGAGGAGGGTGGGAGGGAAACGGATGCGAAAAAAGACTGTTTTGCATTTTGTTTTTGTACCATAATTTACATGTTTTAAATTTTAAAGAATCTCTTTATACTAAACGAAAAAATTGGTTTGTTTTTTGGGTTTTTTTTTTTGCTAATTACAAAAATTAAACTATTTTACATTAAATTAAATAAGAATATTTGATTAAATTAATAACTAGACATGAAAATTTATAGAGAAAAAATTGCATTTAGAATGTGCCTTGAGGCCATTGAGGACACATTAGGGATTTTGTTTCGCAGCATCAAGGCAAAACAGAGCTAAAAGGTTTCTAAAATGTTTGAAATTTAACAAAGGTTCTCAACCAATTTCAAACAATTCAGAATTCTTTCATGCACCTTTTGACCTGTGTAAAATGTGTTGCGATCTTTGTTTCTCCAACTTAAAATGAGAGGTAATGAGAGCCAAGTCTATTTCCCTAATCTTGTCTAGAACTGTGACATTAGTAAGCTACCACCGCCGCCCCCGCTGCCCACACCGCCACCACCACCCCCGCTGCCCACTCCACCCGGACCCCCACCAGTGCCCAGTACCGAACCCAGCAAACCGCCACTGGACATTTGCTGGTGCTGCTGCTGTTGCATGGGCATCTGTTGCTGTTGCATTTGCAGTGTTGAGGGAAAGCTATTTAAGCCCACCATACCGCTGGGACCTAAACTGGCGCCCAGATTTGACAGACCCGTACCGGGGCCGGCACTTAGTGAGCCCAAACTAGTGGCACCTCCACCCACCGAGCCCAACCCGGCACCACTGGGCAAGAGACCTGCTCCTGGTTCCGGACTTTGGTTCTTCTTTTTCCGCTTCTTTTCCTTTTTGCGTTTCTTGCGCTCCTTGTCGTCCTCGTGGCGTTTCTGCTTTTTGTGCTTCTTCTCATAAGTCTCCAGGCCAGCGGAATCTGCGAAGAGAGATTATAGGATGAGTTGAGGAATGAACATGATACTTTAATTTGAGGTAGGGCAGTTATATTGAACCCCAGAGCTGAAAACCCACCAAAACCTGGGCCACTCCATGCATCATTCTAGCCTCTAAAAGATCTTGACATCTTTATTTATGTACAATGAAGCAAACCAGTATAAAATTTGAGCAATTGCAGCAACGATGAGTAACCGTGACCTACCTAATCGGATCGATTCAATCTGGACATTGAATCAAACCTTCTAAACCAATGAACCACCTTACTTTGGATAATCGATTGGCTTAAAATATTACTCTATTTCATGTCACTTCTTCAAGCTTGGAAAATTTTGTTATAAGAGTTTTTTTTTGTAATTTTGTAAAATGAACATTAGTTCTTGACAATTAAACATTGAAAGATGATTCATGAAGAAGTCAGCCATTACAAATCTTGGAGATAAAGAAGTTGGTCTGTCCTATCCATTAAAAAACGAAAACTTGTCACTTTACTGGCTGAAGACATCAATCACCGTATAAACTACCGATTCAGCACGGATCTATATACCCTTGACTCTTCCTCAATATATGCCTATAATTGCACAGTGTTACAAAACAAGTTCATATTGTCGGGCAGGTAGAGTATAGCATTTCCTCATACTCGGTTTCTTCCTAACGCCCCCAAAATCTGAAGTTATGGCCCAAAAACCGCTTTTTGCATTTTTTTAATCATTTAAATTAAAACCAATCTCGCATGGACTGTCTGCTTGTTTATAGCCTTGGAAAATCCGATAGCGACAAAAGGAATCTAAAGTATTGATTAGGTTTGACAGATTTAGCTTGATGGCTAAGAAATGCGGGTTACAGATTCTCCTTTTTTTTCTCCTCTTTTTTCTACTTTGGCCCCCACTGGTTTCACTATTTCTTTCTATGCGATTTTTCTTAAGTTTTATTGTATAAACCCATTTAATTCTCCGTTTAAGAAATGTTGTCCAAATGAATTTGGTTACCGTTTGACGAAGTCATTCACGTTTTTCTGAGTACACATCGACAATCCAGTATTTTATTTTAAGTGTGCTTATATCAGGGCGGCAAACCGGTTCGGAGTCGAACCGATCCGGAGTCGGAGACTCCGAGTTTTTTTGGGAAGTCGGAACCGAACCCGAACCGGAGCAATCAATTTTTTCCCGGCCGAACCTGTACCTGAACCGGAGCCAAAATACTTAAAAAAGGGTTCGGTTCAAAAAATTTGATTAATTTGGTTGCCAAACATTTGCATTTTTTGTAAGAAACTGCGATCTCTACTTTAATTGGATAATCTCAACAAGGCAATGCTTGTGCGAGTGATTTCTAACTTTGAAAGAATGCTGTACAAGTGGAATTCGGTTTAAAATTTTCCCAGCGATTTCTACTCAACTTGGTACATTTGTCGCACACAAGTTCTGAAGTCTTCTGCAAATACTGTAATACCTTATTAAAGTGTTTAAAAAATCATTCGCACATTTTTAATTTAGCCCCAATTCTAATATACACTCATGGACAATATAATAGGTGTGAAGTTTTTTTTTTAAA
Organism: Lordiphosa collinella; assembly: GCA_018904265.1. Classification (NCBI taxonomy): domain Eukaryota; kingdom Metazoa; phylum Arthropoda; class Insecta; order Diptera; family Drosophilidae; genus Lordiphosa; species Lordiphosa collinella. The sequence goes on along the minus strand of JAEIFV010000585.1, from coordinate 106,667 downwards.
TATCGATTTAAATCGATATAAACCAGAGCTCGCAAGAAGTGGTCCCTTTTTGCAGAAAGTCCCAAAAAGAACTGTTGCTCGCAGACACAATTGAAAACGCTATCAAAAAGACACTTTAAACCTGTTTTTACTCAGCGTGCTCTTTGGTCAATCAGTGAGAGCTTCTTGTCGCTCTAGTACCTCACTCGAGACACTGAAATCGGTGAGAGTGTCTTTTGTGCATGTAGTGTGTTGGATTTTGTTTATTTAGTTGAAGAAAAATATATGTTGATGCTATTTTTAAGTTTTTTTATGTTATTATTCGTATACTTGTTGACTTCAGTTTTATTTTGCTTGTTACCAATTTTAATTAGTCAAGTATATTCATACTAGATTAACGTCAAAGGACCATTTCTCTCATCATGCCTCTGATGAAATAAAGCAACAACAAAGCACTAACGAAACAACAACAAAAAAGACACTTTGTGCTTTAACGCAAATCGTTTTGCTCAGTTGCCGAGGCTCAGTTTAGGAGCGCCGAGCAAAAATATCCCATTCAAACTGTTGTCGCAAGAGCGCTTCGTGTGTTCTCTCACCGATCAGCATAAAACAGAAAACACGAGAGACACAAATTAGTGTCGTTCAGAGAGTGCGAGTCTGTCTAATTTTTCCCCGTTATTTCCGTGAGCAGACAGCTTGTGAAATTTTGGTTGGCATATTTTGGGAGCTCGATATAAACATAACATTTAATAAGGAAGCTATACTTTTTCAATATGGTCACACTGTTTCGGTACGAATTGGGTAAATTCCCAGAATTAATTAGCTTTTGGGATTGTGGATTGTTATTGGTAGCAAAACAATAACCTGTAGTTTATAAATACAATTATTTGGTTGCAGAAAGTAAGGTCTTAGGAAAATATAACTAAATTGGGACTTAATAACCATTAAAATTGTATTAGATGGGCCGTGGGCGTCACTGCAGTGCGGAGGAGAGAAGGCTCATTCGGCGACTCCGAGATGAAGGAAAAACGTATAAATCCATTGCCATGTTAATGAAACGTTCTCAAAACTTCGTAACCAATGCCTTAAAACAGGAAAAAATAGGTGAAACTCGGGGAGCACCTAGAATAAGATCATCTAAGACCGACGATCGCATGGTTCAGTTGGTTAAACGAGACCCGTTCAAGTCTTCCAGGACGATTGCCAATGAAATTGATAATATTGGGTCATCACGGACCGTTCGGCGACGATTGACAATAGCAAACCTACCAGGTAGGATTGCTCGCAGGGTTCCCTTGCTTCGATCGGCAAATTTACTGATGAAGAACAAATTTGCATTAGATCGTAGTACCTGGTGCGGACCGGAGGGTGACAAAAAATGGCGTAATATCTTCTGGAGTGACGAAACCAAAATAAATTTATTTGAAAATGATGCCAAAAGGAATGTTCGTTGTCCGAAAGGCAAAGAATTTGATCCCAAGTACACCTATAAAGATGTGAAACATGGAGGTGGTAGCCTAATGGTATGGGGCTGCTTTTCATGGTATGGTGTTGGTTCGATTCATCGTATTGACGGAATAATGGACAGATTTGTACACAATGATCTATTGGAGACGGTGATGTTACCATATGCCGATGATAATATGCCACTTTTATGGAAGTTCCAGCGGATAATGACCCGAAGCATGCCCGAGGATGGTGGGGAAAAAAATCAACTTCTGTCCGCGACGACCCAAACATGGAAACCAAAGCTCAATCATCTCAATGGAAGCTGCCGCACGAACCAAGACCGAAAAAAGCGCGCCAAGTTCCGTCGAATTTGAAAGTTTTGCTGACAGTTTTCTTCGATTGCAGGGGCGTGGTGCATCATGAGTTCTTGCCACAGGGAAAGCAATCCGCCAGAAACGCCCGGATTTGTGGAAGAACAAAAATTGGCTTTTGCACCAAGATAACGCCCCTGCTCACACATCGTTGCTTGTGCGCGACTTTTTGGCCAAAAACAACACACTAATGATGCCGCAGCCACCGTATTCCCCAGATCTGGCCCCCTATGACTTTTTCTAGTTCCCTAAACTGAAGAGGCCCATGAAAGGACGACGTTACGCTACGCTTGACGAGATAAAGACGGCATCGAAGGAGGAGCTGAACAAGATAAAAAAAATGATTTTTTGAAGTGCTTCGAAGATTGGAAAAACCGTTGGCACAAGTGTATAATATCTCATGGGGATTACTTTGAAGGGGACAAAATAGATATTCATGAACAAATAAATAATTTTTGATAAAACACAAAATTCGCGATACTTTTTGAACACACCTCGTATGGGACAAAACCTTCTTATACTTGCAGGCAGATCAAGTTTATTTGAAATTTTTGACACGTTCTTATTGAAATATCTATACATCTATATAAAAGTGAAAGTATGTTTGTATGTTTGTCCCTTATGGGCGTCTAAGCCGCTGAACCGATCTTCACGAATTTTTCACAGAATGTTCATGGCGATCAGGAAAGTGTCATAGGCTATGTCTCATGTCTGTGTAATGGTCCAAAAACCGCGAAATTTGAAAAATATTCAGTTCATAAGATTGCAATAAAACTTTGGGGAATGAATTGAACGCTTGGCCAGGAGGGTTTCTAGTGGAAAAATTTGCCGAAAATGCTTCAAAAACCGCGAAAGTTGCAAAATTTACGTTTTCGCTAACACTTTGGGAAATTGATCTACGCTTGCCCGGGAAGGTTTTCAACTAGAAGAAACCGCGAAATTTGCAAAATGTTCGATTGTTATGAAACTTTGGAGAATGTTTGGACGCTTGCCCGCGAAGGATTCTGATTTGAAGAAATGTGTGGGAAATAGTCCAAAAGCCGCAAAAATTTAAAAACTATACCGTTTATTTGATCGCAATGAAATTTTGGTCAATGGTTGGACGCTTGGCCGCGAAGGTTTCTAAGGTCCAACAAATCGCGAAATTTGAAAAAAAACCTTTTTGAGTATTTATGAAAGCGCTTAGTGCTTATATTACAATGCAGGCGTTAGTAAATGGAAGCTAGAGATTACACGGTCCAAAATATTGCGAAATTTTCAATTTGTTAAGATTTGATGGTCGGCAATTGTAGATGGGTAAATAGGAGGTATAAGCCAAACGGTCAAAAAAGTCACGAAAATTGCAAAATATTCATGAGTTTAGATTATTATGAAGATGGTTAAATAAAGAAATAGAACGAACGGTCCAAAATGTTTATGGCGACTTGCAGCCAACACTAGCTTGAATACAGTCGCTCTCATAAGAAACATAAGGACCCGGGCGAAGCCGGGTATTCGGCTAGTATTATAATACATATAAGTTTCAGATGAATTTCAACTCATTATCTCAAAACAAGAATGGAAAAAAATTTAAAAAAAACATTGCGCGCCCAATATTGAGTTAGACTTGCCAACCCTTAAAACATTTTTTGTGTCTTTGCTAACTTGCGTTACTTGGCGAATTCTGTTTGGTTGGTTTTCCAAAATATCCTTACAAAATACGAGAGGCTTAAAACCAACCGAAAGAGATTTCTGTGGCACCTAAGAATTGGAACTCGGATGGAATGTGGTTGGAAGAGGTTTTTGTGTCACCCCCGTTTATGAAATCTCTATCGCTAAGGCTTCAATATAGCGCAAGGACTTGATGTTTACTTAATACTAATTTTAATGCAAATAGAGACTAAAGTGCAAGTATTTACCAACTCCGTTTGTATGACTTATATCACTTTTAAAAGAACTTACAAATGTAATTTTCTGTGCTTTTCAAAGAAAAATTCATGTAATGTTTAAAGAAGATAGAGGCTCACTATTAGAGACTATCTTTCTACGGTATGAAATAAGAACAAAAATGAAGCCAAAGAGGTATATTTCTGTACCAGTTCGCTCCAGTTTAACGATAATAGAGGAACAATGATATACCAAGCTAAATCCTAAGGTAATACAATCTAAGGATCCATTTCAATGGCACTTATAAGCGGAGGGTTGCTCAAAAGTGGGAAAAGTCATATCAACGCATGTTAATTTCAAAGACGTTACCATGCTTTCATGTAAAGGATCTTACCTAGGAGCGTGGATTCTTGTCCAGTGGTAACGCCATCTTTGTGTTTGTGCTTTTTATGTTTGTTTTTATGTTTCCGGGCAGGTGTGGCATATGTGGTGCGATACTGTTCGGGCAGCTGAAGATGAATAGAAAGAAAAATTATAGTTTCAGCCAAAAAATAGTGACAAATGTAAAGAAAACTTCCAATAGAGAGAGGTTCTAAATGACTCACTTAATTTGCAGAAAGTGGCTTTAATTTGTACCCTGATAGTCATATCATCCCCCACCAACTTACCGGTCCTGGATGCAAACGGAATCCAGACAACTGCACTGCAGTTAATGGCAATAGCTCTTTGCCGCCTATGGGCGGCTTCTCGATGACACTCCTCAGCGTGCTATTTTCCACAGGATGTGTGATCAGGTCATTGATTCCCGGTATATTCGGCAGAAATGAGGCCAACGATTCCTTAAATTTCTTCTCCTTGAATTTGGTTAGCGTATGATGCAAACCATATTCGGTCATGAGATCCTTATCGCCTGTCAGTTCCGCTTTAGCCGGTGGCTCTTTCATCGAGTAGAAAGGTCCTGTGTGTATGATGGTGGGCGTTTTACCCAAGGATATTGTCGTCTTTAGTGTACCGGATGAATCCTGCCGAGCCACCACTGGCGAACGACCGCCATGGGGTGAGGATTTGGGTGAATCCATCATTATGTTGTAATTGCTCATCATTTTGAAGGAGACCTCACGCACGCACACACTGACATACAATGCCACCACCACCACAACAACAACGGCTAGGCCAGCGACACGCTTACCAGGCCAGGAAAAGCCTGCAAATATGTCAGTTTTTTGCTACTCAAATTGTTGTCTACTTTGGACTATTATTTAGCAATTAATTTGTTGTTTTTGTGGCGTTTTTTAACAAATTCGCAGAGCCACTCTCGCCATCTTGGTGTGACCGCGTACCAGTGTGACCGCATTGCGACAGCTAGCATAACTAACTAGATAACAGGGTTGCCAGGCAAAGCTATCGAGTTATCGTTGATAGGACTTTAGAGGTGGGAGTTATCAAGTCACGGTGGTAGCTGTGAGTCGCTGTGACTGGTGATTTTAATGCAGTGATTTTTATACGAACAAGTAAGTTGAAATTGTTTTTGAACTATTTTATGATCTTTATGTAAATAAGTTTTTCACACGACTTGTCAAATCATTCAATACCTACAGTATGTCACAGGAAAAAACTCACACGGTACTTTCTCTTCGTTTATATTTTTTATTGTTCTTAGAACTAGAATGCAAAAGAAAGTAGTTAATTTCATCTAGTTCTAACAGTTTAAAAAACATTAAAGAAATAAAATTCCTATTTTGAAGTGTCAAGAAAGTGTTTTGACAAAATCTGAAAACTCAGGACAAGAGCTCAAATGGTAGATAAATTACACTAGTCAACAAGGATCAGTATATTGAAGGATTGATGGTGATTCTAGATGATTTTCGGAATTGGTCCATCACGTCTAGATTTTTTGGTAATTTGAGTCTAAAATTGCATAAAATGCCTATTTTTACAATTTTTAGGACGTTTTATGGGAAACCTTTAATATTGTCTTAACTCTCTTTAATATTATCGTAATTTACTTCTTCTTAGCATTAAAATAAATTATCCCAAATATTTATTAAATTGTTTTAAAGGAAGATATACCATTTTGTATTATAAAATCATAAAAAAATAAAAGTCCAACATAAAAGTTTGGGATAATTTATTTTAAAGTTAAGAAGTAAGTCTTAAGGATAATATCAAAGATAGTTAAAACAATAGTATCCACACAAAACGTGCCTGAAAAGGGTCAAAAAAGACATTTAAGTCAATTTAAACTCAAATTAATAACATCCATTGATGGAACATTTCCGAAAACTAATTTGAGTTCAGCATACTAAAATCATTTCGAATCACCGCCAACCCTTCAATATACTGGAAAATGTCTTATTTTGTTGCCATGAGTTATTGATTCTAGACAAGTTTTCCACGCTAAACCCGATTCTGCTTATTGAAGTTCCATATCATGTAAATTCCATATTAATGAAAATATCTTTTGACTATAGAAACACATCATCTGGACTGGGAATAGGTTCTGCATGGGTGATTTGGAGACTTCTAGGTCTGCTTTCTTTTTTGAATATTGCGCCCACTCTATCACAAGCTCCATTAACTATGAACTGTTGCAAAATAATGTGCCTCAGCTTTTAAGCCGAAATCAAATAAACATTTATGAACATCACCAAGACTATAGTCTCATCTCCAGAATTAACTTCAAGTATTGGGCCAATTCGTCTGATATATTCTATCTACGATTTGTAGTTAACGATTGCCTACAGAATACATTTAACTTATTACGAAAATATTTAATATTTTCTTTTTTAATTATTTATTAATTCAAGTGCTATATCGCGGTGAGCAAAATTGAACAAAAAGGCATTTATTGTTAATTTTTTGGGACATTCAACAGTAAAAAACCAAAAATTTAAAAAAAAAATATTCCCGAGCTCTCAGGCCGTCTTTCATCTTGTAATTAAATTACCTTAAAAATACACGCTTTTACCTGAAAAATATTCGGATCAAATATCGAGTGGATCTCTTGAAGAAAATATAAAAAAACAGATAGTTTTACTCAAAATAATTACTTCTGATAACTCTAAGAGTTGTCTCATATTTTTTCCGAAAAGTTCACGTGAAGATACAAAGATTTGATTAATTCCGATACTCTGCTAAAAAGTTATGCTTATTTGAACTAATTACTTCTATATAATAATTATTAAAATTTATTTGTAAAAAAATTGAGTTGGACGTGTTGATATTTTTTTTCCAACATATTAAATATTTATTTAAATGGTTGTTTTCAAATATCTCAGTGTTTTTAAGTAAAATAAAAAAATCTTGTCCATTTTCAAGTAAATTTTTCAGTCACTGCTAGTGATACTTCCCGCAGCTGCTACTTTCGAAATGACTAAAATTGAGATATCATAGATCTCGATATAAGTACGCATCGGTATCGGTACACGGTTCGAAGTGTCGTTTTCAAATTCGTGGTATATCGAATGATATATCGATATCTTTAAAGTATCGACTAGTCACGCTGCAACCCCCATCGCTAGCGCAGTGCGAGCAGAGCGAGTACAAAAAAATAAATTATTACACATAAACTAATAGTTTAAATTCGAAAACTAGTTTTACCGATACACGCCCCCTCCACTCAGCCATGCAGTCAACGCTACGACAAGTTGTGACGGCAGTTGCCAAGGTAAAGGAGGGCGCAGACCTGGAAGAGATTCCTTTTGGGGGGTTATGCAATCTAACCTATATAAAAGAGGGTCAATAGCATGGCTATTAAAGGTGCATTAACTAAGCACACAAAAGGTTAATGACCAGCTAATAAACCGCCAAGTGATTAAATGGAAATAACTTCAAAAAATGAGTGTCGCCTTATCTGGTCGAAGATGTCAAGGTCGTCTATCAGCTGATTGTAGACGAAAGCTAAAGATTATCAAGAGCCAAATGCGTGTGATAGGCGCGATAAGGAGAGCAGCAGGGAAGTCATGTCAATGATTTGCAAACTGTAAGCCAACAATCACAACAGTTCTTGTCAAACATTCGCGAAACAGCTAATACTAGTCAATCTCTCAGCTACTCTCAAACTGTGAGCTCAACCGGTACTTGTCAAATGCCGAGCAACCATTCAATGTGCTTGTCAAACATTCCGTGACGCAGTGAGCATAAAATTGCTTTCTAACACAAAAGTATAAGCCAGCTTTTGTCAGTGATTGTAAAATTTGATTAAGACATAGCTAATATATTATTAATCTAGTGATTCACCAACTGTAAACTCCACCGGTACTTGCCAAACTGCATACCTTGTCCAACAGTTCGCAAAGCAGTGCTTGTCAAAAGTATAAAGCAACATACCACTTGTGAGTGGTTGTAAAACTTTAAGATAAGCCTATGGCTTAGAAACTGTAGGCCGACACTTGGCAAATGCTGTGGGTTCTTGCCAAACAGTTCCTGCAAATAATGTGACAAGTGTACTTGCTATATTTCACAGTCCATATCAAATTCTCCACTCATTAGCTAAAGTCCTACCAATCCCAAACGGAAATAACGACTACAGGCCCATCTTCATAATGTCCTTCCGTTAGAGCCAATTATGGCATCCTAAATTAATATGTTCTTGGAGAATTTATTATTAAAGTTGCACTACATTAGTCACTCAAATTTCAGAGGTCATAGGTAAAAAACTTGACAATGACCAAGTTACTTTCTTAAATCTCCTTGACTAAAGCAGGAACCACGAACTACAATTTTCAAAGTTTAGAATCTTATATAATTTCTCTCGAATTCTGAGGTGACCACAACTAAGCTTAAAGCCGAAAATCTAGTTTTGAATGATTTTTATTCCATTTGGATACACTGCAAATTGAATATATCTAAAAATACGTCCTGTCTAGCGAAATCGCACGTTCAGGAATTAGAAAAGGGTGAGAAATCCCTTTTTGAAAACATTGCTTTTCTATGTGGCATATTTTTGGACCCAATGTATAACGCAATGCTAAGTCCTGAGCAAAAAAAAAATCGTTTTTCCAGAGAGGGCTCTACTCTTGAACTTCCTACTAAGCTCGTAGTAACATCGATTTGCAAGAGTAATTTTTCTTCGGATTCCAGATGTTGTTGTCGCTGGCAATCTTTGTTCCGATGTTCCGAGGTTGTAGTCTCCCATTGCAAGAGATTGCCCAAGACGCGTAGACTCTCTGCGCGTGGATACTAGACTCTTACAATCGGTAGTAAAGTGCAATAAAACATCTTGAAAATCGTTCACAATAACTTATGGAATCTTCACCCATAATAGCCACTGTCTTTAAAGATCTTAAACAAGTGCTTAACAAAGACTTTAGAACTCAGTAAGATGAGTAACGGCCATACAGGTGAATGACAAGGGAAAGTTTCAATGTGGACTTTCCATTTTACACTAGTGAGTGCGAAAAATTTGTTAGGTTTGCAGCCCTGATTTTGGCAATTGCAACTTTAACTACAAACACAAATGTTGTATTTAATGATATAGCCAGATATATATAAAAGAAGAAACGGATCGATCACATATCATCGTTTGCTCAACAAATATTTGTCATCAACCTTGACTCCTATTTAATACTGAACATCCTCCTATCTCTGTACCAAGTTAAGGTTTGCTTCATCACTGAGAACCAAAAACATAATTTGTTCGAAAAATATACTTCCCACATTTGATGGAATCATCTGCCACACAATCTTAAGACAATTGGGAACGCACAGACATTTAGGAAACAACTTATAGTCCAAATGCAACAACAAACAAATTTAAATATTTAGATCACATCAAAATCGTACATTTTACTTAAATTAAATATTTTTTTCTTTTCTTTTTGTCTAAGTCATTATCATATGTTACAGAACAGTTAATTCATTTCTATACTCTTGCAGAGGGTATTATAAAATTCCGGATGTCCGGACGCATTGAAAGAGCATCGTCAGCATGACGAGCTGAGTCCGTCCGTCTGTTTCTATGCTATCTCCTCCGTCAGTCTTAAAGCTATCCTCACCAAACTTTGCACGACGTCTTTTGGTACAAATACGCTGCACATTTGTCGAAACCGGCCGGATCGGATGACTATATAACTAGTTTAAGTGAGAAAAACTTTTTTGTTTTCAACGGAAACGCATCCAAACATCGTATTTCTTAGTTTGCTATGCTTTTTCATGATTCCACCAAATTTGGTCAAAATCGGACATCCATATAGTATAGCTGACATAGAAAAGAAGAGTCTGATAAGCAGTCTTAGTTAGAAAAACTTTTATGTTTTTAATTGAAATGTCCTCAAAAGTGGCGTGTATTTGTTTTGTAAGCACACGATTCTACAAAGTTTGTTCAAAAATCGGATGACTATAGCATTTGGGGGCGTTCCAAGCAAAATTAAAATAATTCTGAGATGATGTCTTCGAATTGTATGAAAATTGGACCAAAGGAAGCTTATTATGCGAAAAGACAAACCCCAAGAAGTTCTGCGCTTAAAAAGTACAAATTTTGAATTTTTTAAATAACTCGAAAACGATTTAAGATAGAGCTTTGCGATTTTTTCCAAATGTTCAGGTTTCAAAAGTCCTTCTGAAAATAATTTTAACAAATTTTTTCCAACATTTCTATGCAAAAAATTGATTTCTCAAGGGCCTAGAAAGGCCCATCCTTCAAAATTAAAAAAAAAATCTTGTAGTGAGACTAATATGGAATAATATTTGGAAAATAAATTTTATTTTTGGTTCTTAATTTGCCCAAACATTTTTTAAGCTATTGAATTAAATTTATAGACCAAGAAAAGAACACTTTGGCTTTAAAGCAACAGAAACCGATCTAGCGAAGAACTTTGATACGGTTGACCTCCAACCATATTCAAAATATATAATCGTTAGAAAATTCTAGCAGCGACCTGCACTGGCACCAGTGGCGTACGCAGGGGGATTTTGGAGGTTAAGCCCCACCCTGAGCTTACATTTTCATGCTCAATACAAGACTAAGGAAGAAGGGACTAAAGAAAAATTTTGTAAAACGCCCCCCTTGAAAGAACCTGCGTACGCCACTGACAGGCACAGGGCATAAATACTTTGAATATGGTTGGAGGTCATCCGTATTGAAGTTCCTTGCTAGATCGGTTTTCGTATGCTTTAAAGCCAAAGCGTTCTTTTCTGGATCCTAAATTTAATTCAATAGCTTAAAAAAGATGTTTGGGCAAATTAAGAACAAAAAATAAAATTGATTAGCAATTTTTTCCAAATTTTACAAGACAAAAATGGCCAGAACTTTTTTAATTTTCAAGCAACCGACATGTTCCGCTACTCAAAATGTTTGAAAAAGATGCGGCTATTACATATATTTTTTTCAAAATTTTTGAAAGATGGGTCTTTTTTGCTAAGCTCAGATTTTTGAAGAAATCAATTTTTTTGCAAAGAACTGTTGGAAAAAGAATTTTTTTAAATTATTTTCAGAAGGGCTCTTAAAACCTGAGCAATCGAAAAAAAATCGCAAAGCTCTATCTTAAAACGTTTTCGAGTTATTTAAAATTTTAAAAATTAAAAATTTGACCTTTTTAAGCGCAGAACTTCCGCAAAAAATCCAATAAAGTTCAAATCTTGGTTTAATGTTTTCGCATAATAAGCTTCCTTTGGTTCAATTTTAATCCAATTCGAAGACATCATCTCAGAAAATGTTTTAATACCCTTGCAAAGGGTATTATAAAATTGTCCGGATGTTTGTAACGCATAGAAGGAAGCATCTCCGTCCATATAATGTATATATATTTTTGATCAGCATGACGAGCTGAGTTGATTTAGCCCTGTCCGTCTATCCTCACCAAACTTTGCACGAAGTCTTTTGGTAAAAATACGCTGCACATTTGTCGGAACCGGCCGGATCGGATGAATATAGCATATAGCTGTCATAGGAACGATCGGTCGAAAAACTAGTTTTAGTGAGAAAAACTTTTTTGTTTTTAATGGAAACGCCTGCAAACTTCGTATTTCTTAGTTTATAATACTTTTCCAAGATTTCATCAAAATTGATCGAAATCGGACATCTATATAGTATAGCTGTCATAGAAAAGTAGAGTCTGAAAAGTAGTCTCAGTTAGAAAAACTTTTTTTTTTATGGACATGTCCTCAAAATTGTCATGTATTTGTTTTGTATGCTCCCACACGATTCTAAAAAGTTTGGTCAAAATCGGATGACTATAGCATAAAGCTGCCATAGGAAGGATTGCTCGAAAAACTAGTTCTTGTGAGAAAAACTTTTTTGTTTTTAATGGACACCTCCCTTACGTTGGCATATATTTAATTTATATACTTTTACACAATTGTTCAAAGTTTTGTCAAAATCGGATGACTGTAGCATATAGCTGGTGTATGAATGATCGGTCGAAAAAGAAGTTCTTGGGAAAAATTTTTTTGTTTTAACTGGGATCGCCTTCAAATTTGGAAATTAACAGTTCGTTATGCTTTTCCATGATTGCACTAAGTTTGGTCGAAATCGGACATCTATATAGTATAGCTCCCATAGAAAAGTGGGGAACGAAAAGTAGTCTTATTTAGAAAAACAAACTGAAGGGTATACAATACTTCGGCCGAGCCGAAGTTAACTTTCCCCTATTTTTTTTTTTTGGAACGCTCCATATACTTAGAAACTTGAAAACTATCTTGTAACAACTTTTTTTGTTTTTAATGAAAACGTCTTCGTTTATATTTTTTTATTACATGAATATGTATTACTGCACTGAGATGAAAATAGACCAAATTCAAATTTCAATTAATCCCCTACTTCTTTTCAGACTCCTCTCCGCACCAATGCTGCCATTTTGGGTTCACTTAATGCCCGCTATTATTCCAGCACACATGAGGCTGATATTGTTGTAATTGGCTCTGGTCCGGGTGGCTATGTGGCCGCCATCAAGGCTGCCCAAATGGGCATGAAGACCGTCAGCGTGGAGAAGGAACCAACTCTGGGTGGCACCTGCTTAAATGTGGGCTGCATCCCGTCCAAGGCTCTGTTGAATAACTCACACTACTATCACATGGCTCATTCGGGTGACCTGGCCAGTCGTGGCATCAATTGTGGCGATGTTTCTTTGGATCTGGACAAGATGATGGGTCAGAAGACAAATGCCGTGAAAGCCCTAACCGGTGGCATTGCTCAGCTGTTTAAAAAGAACAAAGTCACACAATTGACTGGATTTGGCAGCATTGTCAATCCCAATGAGGTGCAGGTGAAAAAGAACGATGGCACCATCGAGACGGTGAAGGCGAAGAATATTTTGATTGCCACTGGTTCAGAAGTGACACCCTTCCCAGGAATCGAGGTGAGTGAAAACGGAAGTTATGCGTACACATTTTCATCCCGTCCTATTTCCAGATCGATGAGGAGGTAATAATCAGCAGCACTGGCGCCTTGAAGCTACCCAAGGTGCCCAAACATATGGTTGTTATTGGAGCCGGTGTTATTGGCCTGGAGCTGGGTTCGGTATGGTCACGTCTGGGTGCTGAAGTCACGGCCATTGAATTTATGGACACCATTGGTGGTGTGGGCATTGACACTGAGGTGTCAAAGACTTTCCAGAAGGTTTTGGTTAAACAAGGCTTGAAATTCAAACTGGGCACCAAAGTGACGGCTGCTTCTCGCAGTGGCGACAATGTTACCGTCTCCGTGGAGAATGCCAAATCTGGTGAAAAGGAAGAAATTCAATGTGATGCCCTGCTCGTGAGTGTGGGACGTCGTCCTTACACCGAGGGCTTGGGCCTGGAGGCGGTGGGCATTGTTAAGGACGATCGTGGTCGGATTCCAGTGAATGCCACTTTCCAGACCGTGGTGCCCAGTATCTATGCTATTGGTGATTGCATTCATGGCCCCATGTTGGCCCACAAAGCCGAGGATGAGGGCCTAATCACCATTGAGGGCATCAATGGTGGTCATGTGCACATCGACTACAATTGTGTACCCAGTGTGGTCTACACGCATCCCGAAGTGGCGTGGGTGGGCAAATCCGAGGAGGCCCTAAAACAAGAGGGTGTGGCCTACAAGGTGGGCAAATTCCCCTTCTTGGCCAACTCCCGTGCCAAGACCAACAATGAGACAGATGGCTTTGTCAAGGTTCTGGCCGATAAGGCTACCGATCGCGTGCTGGGCACACATATCATTGGTCCCGTTGCCGGCGAACTCATCAATGAGGCTGTCCTGGCCATGGAGTATGGAGCATCTGCTGAAGATATTGCACGTGTCTGTCATGCGCATCCTGTAAGTAGAGGAAGAGGGTCGATAATGTAGAATTACCTTCTAATAACTACTATTTTCCAGACCTGTGCCGAGGCCTTACGCGAGGCCAATGTTGCCGCTGCCTTTGGCAAACCCATCAACTTCTAAGAAAATTCTCCCATTACCAGGAACCTGCACTGCGTTTTGAAATTATTTCGTTGTACACAAACCAAACAAAAGTCTCAGCAAATACTACACAAAAAAAAAGAACGATAAATATTTTTTAAATTGGTCTGACGCAAAGCGATTTCTTTTATTTGTTTGCAATCCATTTTACTTGCAAATATTTAATGTAATTAATGTGTATTAAGTGTAGAATAAAAAATCATCCGTTGGAAAACTCGAAACACTTAAATCGATTAACTACAGGGCAATTAGTGTTTAATAGCCTTTCCCTATGTTAATTAACAGAGCACTAACATTAATGTGACCATTTCAACATTTTGTGAGCAAAAAGTGCATGTTGGGCCAAAAAGTATGCAACATTTTTTATAACCTTTATAACTCTGCCATTTATTATCCGATCTTTATGAAACTTTCAGAGATTGTAGATGTTGGGCACATACACTACACTGCAATATGAGCATGATATCTTTAAAATTGTTGGAGTTATTTAATTTTGAAATAAACTTGATCTGCGTAGGGACAATAGGAGTCTACATACAAAATTTAGTGGCTCTAGCTCTTCTAGTCTCCGAGATCTAGGTGTTCATGCAGACAGACTAACATGGCTATATCGACTCGGCTGTCGGAGATGCTTCCTTCTGCCTGTTACATACATTTGCACGACTTAAGTATACCCTCTTTACTCTACGAGTTCCTGCATTTGCGTTAAGCAATACGGCTCAAACGATCGGAATTGTGGAAAAACAAATCTTGGATTCTGCATCACGATAATGCACCAGCGCATGAAAGGAAAGCGTTTTACCACAATTGATAAGATCAAGTCAGAATCAAAGAACGAGCTGATGGCCATACCGAAAAAGGCATTTCAGAAGTGCTTCGAGGATTGAAAAAAGCGCAAGTGTATTATATCCGAGGGCGATTACTTTGAAGGGGACAAAATGGATATTGATCAATATATAAGAACTTTTCAAAAAAATTCAAAATTCACTTTTTCTTTTGAACACACCTCGTACTCAGTGTTTAAAAACTTATGATATTTTTCACTGCTTTGATTTTGATTTTGCTTTTGAAAAAATCAGAAGCAGCAGGCGGTAGCAATTCTCATAAGTCGAAAGCGAAATGTTGCTGTTGATTTTGAAAAAATCGGAAGCAGCAGGCGGAAGCAATTCTCATAAGCGAAAAAAAATCAGAAGCAGCAGCCGAAAGCAATTCTCATAAGTCGAAAGCGAAATGTTGCTTTTGATTTTTAAATTGAAAAAGTCAGAAGCAGCAGTAGAAGCAAAATCAAAAAATTATATTTGTCAAAAGCGACTGACTTGCGCTTCGGCAGTTCTGTTCGGAATGAAACTGAAACTTTTCGCAAATGCAAAATCAAAAGCAGCTGGAACTGCAGTTGGCGGAGACCATGGTGGGACTGCCAAGTGCTAATCGCTCATTGCAGAGCAGAAGAGATTTTGTTATTGTTTTTTTTGTGTAGCTCGAAGCGGTAACAAAATTAACCCACTAAATCGGAAATTGTGGTGCGGGGGTGGGTTTCTGAATGTAATTCGGCTTGTGATCTGTTTTAAGTGGAAAATCATGCCAGGATCAAACCATAAGCGGAATTCACAGTTAGGTACTAAAACCGCTAAATGCTTAAGACACTGCTTTTAACGACCACAACTGACCAAAGATAGTTAACTATTATCCAGCCATGGTTATGACAATAATAAACCGTGATTAATACCAAGGATGATCAATAAAGAAAACAAATAGACAAAGCATTAAGAATGTATCAAGGTAGTTTATAGAAACTGACAAGTCATTAAATCGCGAAAAAATATCAAAGAGGATACAAAATATTGAAGGCTCGGCCGAAGTTTTGTATACCCTTGCAGCTTCCATTGAAAACAAAAAATTTTTTTAAACTAAGACTACTTTTTGGACCTTACTTTTCTATGGGATCTATACTATATAGATGTCTGATTTCGACCAAACTTAATGAAATCATGTAAAAGCGTAATACACTGTTAATTACGAAATTTGGAGGCGATTAAAACAAAAAGTTTTTCTCACTAGAACTTTTTTTTTCGACCGATCATTCATACTGCAGCTATACGAGGTGTGTTCAAAAAGTATCGCGAATTTTGAATTTTCGCGGGTTACGTATATTCGAATTTCGATTTTTTTGTGGCGTTATGTTGGTACTCATGTCTCTCACTTATGCCGACAAGCTCGGCCATTTTGAATGTTCACTTAATTGTTGACAGCTGCTTTGCTTGCACGTGTTTTGGATCGTCTTCGATTTTTACCTATTCAAAAAAATGGATCAAAGAACCTGTATCAAATTTTGTGTGAAAAACGAAATTAAGTGCGCGGATGCATTCCGAATGTTGACTGTGGCATACGGAGAAGCTACCTTGGACCGAAGCAACGTTTATCGGTGGTACAAAATGTTCTCAGAAGGCCGAGAAGATGTGAACGACGAAGAGCGTGCCGGACGCCCGAGCACTTCAACAACAGACGAAAAAATTAATGAAGTGGAGAAAATGGTATTGGCCAATCGTCGAATCACCGTTAGAGAAGTTGCTGAGGACCTAAACATATCGATTGGCTCGTGCCATTCGATTTTTATCAATGATTTGGGCATGAGACGGGTCGCCGCGAAATTCGTACCAAAATTGCTCAATTGCGACCAATAACAGCATCGCATGAACATTGCTAATGAGATGTTAAACGCTGTCCGCGACGACCCAAATTTGCTCCAGAGGGTCATAACTGGTGACGAATCGTGGGTTTATGGTTATGACGTGGAAACCAAAGCTCAATCATCTCAATGGAAGCTGCCGCACGAACCAAGACCGAAAAAAGCGCGCCAAGTTCGGTCGAATGTGAAAGTTTTGCTGACAGTTTTCTTCGATTGCAGGGGCGTGGTGCATCATAAGTTCTTGCCACAGGGAAGAACGGTCAATAAGGAATATTACCTGCAAGTTATGCGCAATTTGCGCGAAGCAATCCGCCAGAAACGCCCGGATTTGTGGAAGAACAAAAATTGGCTTTTGCACCACGATAACGCCCCTGCTCACACATCGTTGCTTGTGTGCGACTTTTTGGCCAAAAACAACACACTAATGAAGCCGCAGCCACCGTATTCCCCAGATCTGGCCCCCTGTGACTTTTTCTTGTTACCTAAACTGAAGAGGCCCATGAAAGGACGACGTTACGCTACGCTTGACGAGATAAGGACGGCATCGAAGGAGGAGCTGAACAAGATAAAAAAAAATGATTTTTTGAAGTGCTTCGAAGATTGGAAAAACCGTTGGCACAAGTGTATAATATCTCATGGGGATTACTTTGAAGGGAACATAATAGATATTCATGAATAAATAAATAATTTTTGATAAAACACAAAATTCGCGATACTTTTTGAACACACCTCGTATGCTATAGTCATCCGATATTGATTAAACTTTGTAGAAATGTGTTAAAGTACATAAAATAAGAATATGCCAATAAAAAGGACGTTTTCATTAAAAACAAAAAGTTTTCCTCACTCGTAATAGTTTTTCGACCGATCGTTCCTATGGGAGCTATATGCTATAGTCATCTGATTTCGACCAAACTTTGTAGAATTGTGTAAAAATAAGTGTATGCTAATAAGGAAGTTTTCATTGAAAATAAAAAAGTTTTTCTCACTAGAACTAGTTTTTCGACCGATCATTCATACTGCAGCTATATGCTATAGTCATCCGATTTTGATAAAACTTTGTAGATATGTGTCCAAAGTATATGAAATAAGTGTATGCCAATAAAAAGCACGTTTTCATTAAAAACAAAAAAGTTTTCCTCACTCGAACTAGTTTTTCAACTGATCGTTCCTATGGCAGCTATATGCTATAGTCATCCGACTTCGACCAAACTTAGTGAAATCATGGAAGAGGATAGTAAACTAGGAAATACGTACTTTGGAGGCGTTTCCATTAAAAACAAAAAAGTTTTTCTCACTAAGACTAGTTTTTCAACCGATCGTTTCTATGGCAGCTATATGCTATAGTCATCCGATCCGGCCAGTTCCGACAAATGTGCAGCGTATTTGTACCAAAAGACTTCGTGCAAACTTTGGTGAGGATAGCTTCAAAACTGACGGAGGAGATAGCATAGAAACAGACAGACGGACAAGGCTAAATGAACTCAGTTCGTCGTGCTGATCAAGAATATTTATACTTTATGTGGTCGGAGATGCTTCCTTCTATGTGTTACAAACATCCGGACAATTTTATAATACCCTCTGCAAGGGTAAAAGTAAAATTGGCTTGTCAAGATGACACAGCCCCAAAGGGCCAAAGCCGAGGCTCTCTCAATCTCTTGGCTTGTGCGCTTCTAATTGTAGCACATGAGAAAGGGACCTACAGATTAACGCCGAATCCGAACGGCAATTTGAGAAGCTTTTCATGGCTAATTACTGCAAAGCTGGCGCCAACTGCTATGAGGTGTGGCCGGGTGTAAAGTTTGTTCAAAGAAAAAAACTTTTTATTAGATGTCGCGCACACTAGCCGCTGAGCCACCCGGCCTCTGCAAGGGTATACAAATATATTTTTCATCCGATTGACTTTAAATTCGGTTTGTGAGGACAGTAAGTGAAATAAATTGAAATGCGAATTTCCGATGCTGGAAAATTCGATTGTAGGGTCGGATAATTCTCGGAAAAGCGTCGGAAAAGTTTGTATGGGTTATTTTTCCGATTTCGAAAAATCTGCCCCCAAGGAAAATTCCCGGGAAATTCGATATGCAAAAATCTATTTTTCATCTGATTGACTTGAAATTCGGTTTGTAAGGATAGTAAGTCAAATAATTCGTAATGTAATTTTCTGATGTTCGAAAATTTAACCTTAGAGTCGGAAAACTCATGGAAAACTCAGCAGCAAAAAACCTATTTTCATCCGATTGGCTTTAAAGTTGGTTTGTAGGGATAGTATAAGAAATAACGTTATCGGTAACTCGGGTTGCCGTTTTTTATTGGACTGGTTGTGTGCGGGACCTGGACCTCGACCTGGAGGTGGAACTGGACATGGACGTGGAGGTTGACATTGAGGTGGCCATGGAGGAGGCCAAGGAGGTGGCCGTGGAGGTGGCCATGGAGGTGGCCATGGGGGTGGACATGGAGGTGGCCATGGACGTGGCCATGGAGGTGGCAATGGAGGTGACTGCCCTTTCAGATCCTTGAAGTGATGATGCCGCGTCCTTCCTGCCTCGGGGAAGATGCTCCGGTGTTGTGCGTGCTTCGGGTCGATTGTAGTGTGACGGCCTCGTGCCCTGGGTCGGCAGAGTGGGAGTTTCCGAGAGAGGAGACCACGAGCGAATTAGGGGGGTTTCTGGAGAAGATTAGGTTAGCAATTTTCGCTCGCGTCCATTCGGTCAGCGAGTGAACAGAGCAAAAGGGAATCAAAATTATTGGTTGTTCGCTGAGCAAAGAGCGAAATGTTCACTCTGACTCTTTGCTCAAAGGGTCCGCAAATAACTGTTATTTTTAGACAACAAAAATGGTCAATTGTTATTTGCTAGCTCTGCCTAAGACCTTAACCTTAACAGCAACACCACAAAATTTGCCATATCAGCGTGACGCGTTCAAATTCTACTCTGAAATCAATAAAAAATTATTTTTGTTCCATTTTCCATCGTTCCAATACGACGCTATTTTGACCCACATTCTTTTGAAAAGTGTTGCATAAAAAATATCGATATTTTCCTGACGTTTTGGTATTTTGCAAGACACGCTAGGCATTCCATAAAGTAGGCGCTCTGAGCATTGAAGTTTTAATCTACAAATCTAAATTATAAAATAATGTTAAGGTAAGGTAAGATTTATTGCACATAAAGTAAAATGCATGATAAATTGTGTCGGGAATGTAAGTAAAAGAAATAAACACAAAATATGCTTAGCCACAGCCTCTGGAATAATCAGGGAAATCCCCGAAATTGAAACTCTCATAATTTTTATTCTCTTTGCAGCTATGTATTATTTTCGTCAAAGCATGGAGCACGTAAGTTATTATATTGAGGATGGCATTGCCCTTACGGAAGACCACATTCCGGTGAAAAAATTGCATCTCTATAATATACAAAAAGAGGTATGACGTGGCCAGGAGGCAATCAATTTACTCTGATTCTTAACTTCTATTTAATGTTCTTTGTCTCTGCAGCTGATGAAAAAGGAGATACTGGACTACTTTACTAACAACTATGGCCGCATTGAGCACCTGGAGATCTACAGTCCGTACAAAAATGGCAATGCCCAACACCAACACAAGTTGGCAAACAAAAACGCTTACATGGGAGAACGACTCAAGCTGGACACCTCTGAAATGAAGGTGGGCTATGCTCTGTTTGCCAATGCGCGTGATGCAACCAAGTAAGTATTTTACATGATCTACATTATTGAACTAAATAAAGTTGACCATTCGCAAATTGATTATCATATTCAGGCCTGTTCCCATTTCCGAGTGGAATTATAAAGTAAAACGATTTACATATCGGGGAATCGATTTTCTTTTCGAATGAATGTTCTAAACGTTTTCGAATTTTAGTTCAGCCATGCGCTGCAGCGGAAAGTTAAAGTTAAAATACTTGCAAGATGACAAGAATCACAGTTGCCACAAAAATTGCCATATACTTGTCATTCCACTGATTCTAAAGCAAAACTTTTGAAACCGAATAACTTCATCGATTTTCCAAAACGGAAACAGCTACCAATTCCGATTCCGCATGATCTGATCAAAATCGAAAACGGAACAGGCCTGATTAATTAGCTTCCAGTTTCGAACCCAATTCAAATCTCTACCTCCGAGCCCATGCTCATTTATAATATCATTGGTTTGCTGCCTTGATGCATTATCTTCACACATATCCCGGTAATTTATATACTTTATTTCATTCGCAGAGTTTTGCTCGATTCGAATCGAATTTTCGACAAGTATAAATTCTGCGTGACAGCTCGTTTTAGTTGGCTTCAGCCGGACCCTTATGAATTGCCCCAAGAGCTGGTCTCCCAGCCAGCAGCTATCGTGAAGATCAACGATGATTGTTTTGAGCAGGTACTACAAAGTCTTACACTTGCTGACCAAATCCATATGGCAAGGACTTGCTCGCACATTCGGGATGTTTATCAAAGGCTATCCACCAGACTATATAAAACAATGGATTTCAATGAAAACTTATCTCTAACTTTGTGGGATATGCGCGACTTTTGTCGGCTATCCGGGAGTAGTGTTCAACATTTAAAGGGTTGCATCGATGAAAACAGTTCGCAAAACATCTCCGTCTCCGTTGGAAAACATTTTCCAAATTTGAAATCATTAGATGTGGAATTCAAATTCGACTGGATACCTACTGATCCACATAAGATATTTATGGGACTGAATTTGTTGGAGGAACTAAAACTAACCCATTGTCATTTAGCTAGAAATCAACGGCTTTCGTTGAAAAATCTCAAAAGCCTAAAGAAAATACTCATTTACAACTGCACTCTGGATGGACTACGCCTGTCTACATCGATTGAGTCACTTAGTTTCTACAACTGCTATAATTTAGATTCTTATCTGCCCAAAATATTAAAGACTCAAAAACATGTTAAAGAGCTAAAAAAGTTAGTGATCGAGGGATCCGGATTAGGAACTGAGCTTTTCACCCAATTGGCCAAGCACTGGTCTCAGCAACTGGAACATTTGGAGGTTTCGAATTTATGGATCCCAGATCCTGAGATGTACTTGGAAATTGCCAAACTAACTGGGTTGCGCACTCTTATCATGACAGATTTAGATTATATAGCAGATCGTGAACTCTTACAATTCTGCAAGTTAACCAATCTGGAAAGCATCACTATAAGCGGCGAATATGTCAGCGATGAAGCTGTGCTAGAGCTCATTTCTAAATGCACTAAATTGTTTAAACTGAACGGTTCTTTTAATCCAACTGGAAGTCTGCTTAAAAAAATCATTATGCATGTACGTCAGGAGATCAACAATGGAAATAACCATCGTCAGCTGCCTATTAAGATGGGAATCTTTACACGTATTTTTGGTGATTGGCCGCCACTCGAAAATATAGTAGAAGTAGAAGTTTTCAAGAATTCGATTAATGATAATGTATTATTTCGCCGATGTTTTTGTGAGGAGTGTTAAAATTGTGAAATTAAGAAATTGAAATTTTTTTGTTTGCTTTTGCTTAGCAATAAAGCTATTGGTGGAATCAGTGAAGTACGATGGCAGTTTAATAGTTCAGCTACCTTTTCCTGTCATCTATTAAAACCAGGGAACTGAACCGAACCAGCCCTTTATTGAAACGCTTACTCCCGCTGATTTCTATTGGCTGCAGAAAAAAAGTTTCCCAGTAAATCAAATATGTTTACAGTTTTTAAAAATGCCAGCGGTCATGTTAATTGCTTGCGCCAAAATACGGAGAAAACGCCAAATTGAAGAATCAGACATCTCCGTAACTATGCGGATATTCCTTTAAAGTCTGAGTTCAAGTAATACATGACAGATGCAACCATTGTTTTACAGGTTCGTTGAGTCGTTTCGAGTTGATAAAAACCTTTTTCAAGACTGGGATTCAACTAGCAGACAATTATCCTCTTAACGTCGTCCTTTCATGGGCCTCTTCAGTTTAGGGAACAAGAAAAAGTCACAGGGGGCCAGATCTGGGGAATACGGTGGCTGCGGCTTCATTAGTGTGTTGTTTTTGGCCAAAAAGTCGCGCACAAGCAACGATGTGTGAACAGGGACGTTATCGTGGTGCAAAAGCCAATTTTTGTTCTTCCACAAATCCGGGTGTTTCTGGCGGATTGCTTCGCGCAAATTGCGCATAACTTGCAGGTAATATTCCTTATTGACCGTTCTTCCCTGTGGCAAGAACTCATGATGCACCACGCCCCAGCAATCGATGAAAACTGTCAGCAAAACTTTCACATTCGACCGAACTTGGCGCGCTTTTTTCGGTCTTGGTTCGTGCGGCAGCTTCCATTGAGATGATTGAGCTTTGGTTTCCACGTCATAACCATAAACCCACGATTCGTCACCAGTTATGACCCTCTGGAGCAAATTTGGGTCGTCGCGGACAGCGTTTAACATCTCATTAGCAATGTTCATGCGATGCTGTTTTTGGTCGCAATTGAGCAATTTTGGTACGAATTTCGCGGCGACCCGTCTCATGCCCAAATCATTGATAAAAATCGAATGGCACGAGCCAATCGATATGTTTAGGTCCTCAGCAACTTCTCTAACGGTGATTCGACGATTGGCCAATACCATTTTCTCCACTTCATTAATTTTTTCGTCTGTTGTTGAAGTGCTCGGGCGTCCGGCACGCTCTTCGTCGTTCACATCTTCTCGGCCTTCTGAGAACATTTTGTACCACCGATAAACGTTGCTTTGGTCCAAGGTAGCTTCTCCGTATGCAATAGTCAACATTCGGAATGCATCCGCGCACTTAATTTCGTTTTTCACACAAAATTTGATACAGGTTCTTTGGTCCATTTTTTTGAATAGGTAAAAATCGAAGACGATCCAAAACAAGTGCAATTAAGTGAACATTCAAAATGGCCGAGCTTGTCGGCATAAGTGAGAGACATGAGTACCAACATAACGCCACAAAAAAATCGAAATTCGAATATACGTAAACCGCGAAAATTCAAAATTCGCGATATCGTATTTGAATAGTCGGATGGGCTGGCTTCTTCCATAATGATATTACTTTAAGACAGCGATGTTCAAGAAGATCGAGGCACAAAAGTGAGAGTGTATTGGTGAAAGTATGGAAAAGCATAATAAACTGTTAATTACGAAATTTGGAGGCGAGCCCATTTAAAACAAAAAAGTTTTTCTCACTAGAACTTCTTTTTCGACCGATCATTCATACTGCAGCTATATGCTATAGTCCTCGGATTTTGATAAAACTTTGTAGAATTGTGTAAAAGTATTTAAAATAAGTGTATGGATAAGGACGTTTTCATAATAAACAATAATGTTTTTCTCACTAGAACTAGTTTTTCGACCGATCGGTCCTATGGCAGCTATATGTTATAGTCATCCGATTTCGACCAAACTTAGTGAAATCGTGGGAAAAGATAGTAAACTAAGAAATACGTACTTTGGAGGCGTTTTCATTAAAAACAAAAAAGTTTTTCTCACTAAGACTAGTTTTTTGACCGATCTTTCCTATGGCAGCTATATGCTATAGTCATCCGATCCGACCGGTTCTGACAATTGTGGAGCGTATTTGTACCAAAAGCCTTCGTGCAAAGTTTGGTGAGGATAGCTTTAAAACTGACGGAGGAGATAGCATAGAAACAGACAGACGGACAAGGCTAAATGAACTCAGCTCGTCATGCTGATCAAGAATATATATACTTTATGTGGTCGGAGATGCTTCCTTCAATGCGTTACAAACATCCGCACAATTTTATAATACCCTCTGCAAGGTTATAAAAAGATAATTGCCAATCGAGTGGAAAATCACGCCAAGTTCAATCCATAAAAGGAACTTGCAGTTGGTAGATCTCAATAGTACTAGAACCGCTAAATACTTAGGAAACTGCTTTTCTGGGCCATAATTAACTAAGATAACTACCCAGCCACGGTGGTGATAATTCTGAACCGCGATTAAAAAAACCATGGATGACCAATGGTAAGGAGTATCAAAAAGAATGTATTAAACCGTTTTCACTAAATGCTCTTTCGACAGACAAATGTGTGGCCTGCACAACCAAAGCTACTTCAGCAACTTGATAGGCTTTGTATAGACTTGGTTCATTTTCGCGATTTACTGATTTGTCAGTCACTGAAAACGGTTTGAAACTTTCTTTAAGGTCTTGACTATATTCTTTACCTATGGTCATCCATGGTTTTTTATTATCGCGGTTCAGTATTGTCATAACCATGGCAGTGTAGTTATTTGTGGCCATTTGTGGCCTTGAAAAGCAGTTTCTTAAGTATTTAGCGGTATTATTACCCTAGAGACCCATTGACTATGTATTGCGCTTATACATTATTCCTTGATTGATATTCCACTTGATTGGGAGTAAAGTTTTTCTTGCATTATTACTATTTTTATTGAGGAAATGGTATTTATTCGCGATTTAATGATTCTTCAGTCTCTGTAAATTGGCTTCATACATTCTTAACGCTCTGTCTATGTTCTTCTTTATTGATCTTCCGTGGTATGTATCGTGGCTTAGTATTGCCATAACCATGGCTAGGTTATCTATGTTATCTATGGTCAATTGTGGTCAATTTTTGGTAACTATCTAGAACAGGGCGTTGTGCTCAAAAAATTAAAAAAAAATTACTTCGATGGACCTCAAATTAGGAAGAACTGTCATGAATGGAATTTTGTAGTTTTTGCACCAAAATTATGCATGTGCTTTTCTTCAAATATCAAATAAATAAAGATCATTTTAATTTTTGAACTACTTACTCCTGGAATTAACCTGCAATAGCGTTTTGAGGTTCATAAACCAGACCGATGTCAAAGTAAAACTTAATGTATTTGGTCTAACAGACGCGGATGAATTTTTTTGATTATAAAATATGTTGCAGTTGCAGTGTCTTCACTTCCCGCAGTTCTTCAATGATATTTATTTGAGTGGATTGTGGATAGATTCGTTTTTTGAACAATTCTATGAATACGATGTGTGCGTCGGGAATCACTTGTGGAATCGGAATATTGGGTATATCGACCCCTCTGCGAGTCATTTTTTACGAAATTGACATTTTGATGCAAACTCGTTCTAAATCCACTTACTCATCACCTGGTAATAGCGATAATCGCTACGGTTACGGAGATATCACAGTTTCAATTTGATCGAATGAATCAGTGCCAGTGCAACGAAAAGTAGAAAAATCGCTCTCCTGTAAAATTTAGTTTTTGGCACATACGATATTTTCGCGCAAAGGGGTCGATATATTTGAAATATTGTATTTTTTTTGGGGGGCCATAATGTGTCTCTTCGCCCTTTTCAAATGATGTGTGTGGGAGTTACTGCACTATTTGTAAAATCTTTTTTTGGGGACTTTGCCACAAAATCACTTTGTCACCGAAAATAAACAAATTTTACGACCACTCAAACAACGAAGCCTAAATTCGATTTGTGACATTTTATTATTCACAATTGCAATCACAATACGATCGATTTTAAAATAAAATATCTATTAATAAGCATTATTCCTGACTTGAGTAAACATCTACCACTAATTAACAACTGCTCTGGGCTGCCTTGCGTGCGACACCTAACTCGGTTAATTCTCCAATTTGGTGACCTCGCTGGAGTTACGTTCACCGGTCTCTTCGTCCTCTTCCTGCTCATCGGCTGACTCTTCAGTCTCAGACGACGACAATGACGATGACGACGAGGATTTTTGGACATCCTTTGTGCTTGCTCCGCAAGACCTTGGTTCAGTAGAGGGCGCTGACGATATGGCTGAAGCAGACGACGACGACGACGCAGAGCAATTCGATACAGAGCCCGGCGAGGTGGTTAACATATTAATGGGCATTATGTCATTAGCCTTAGTGTTGTACTTGGGCACTTTTGCAGTATTGGCACTGATCGCTGCCTTGTAGTAGGCACTGTGAGCCAAAGGGCTGGATAATTCCTGCTGTTTGGCGGCATTTGCCTCACGGGTGATGGAAGCCACGGCACTAGGAAACGAGTTTCTGCCATAGTTTGAGTGCGGCAACTGGCTAAAACCAAATCCTTTAGGTGCGGGAGGCACTTGCGGCCGTTGTTTCTTGGCGCTGTTGCTGAAGCTAGGTTGCTGGGGTGGGCAACGGAAACCGATGGTAGGCTCATTAAAGCTCTCCATTTTGAAGACATGCCTGGGTGAGGGTCTATTTCTTTGCTTCTCTATGCGCAGATTCTGTTTAGGGACCACTGGACAACGGATGACAGGTTTTATCACCGGCCCAGACTGATCTCCAGTAAGCTCCGCCGATACTGCTTCACCGCTAGAACCACCAATAGGCCCTGTTCCAAAACGTTGACTATATTGGATTTGAGGGAGAGGGGTTAAATTCATCGACTTGGAATTAGAGCGCTGGGGTAATAAAGGAGCCACCTCAACGGGGGCAGGCAGATTAATATTGGTGCCCAGACCCAAACGTTGCTTTACATCCGACATAGTCTGCTGGGCCGTTTGACGTGCCTTCTCCGCACCAATTTCCAGCAAGTAAACCAATTCATTTCGCTTGGTCAAATGATATTGAATCTGTTCTCGGATTGGACGTAATTGCTCTATAACGGCCTCAGCCACACGATCCTTATATTTGGCAGTATCCAACGTGCGGGCTTCTGCCACCACGGTTTCAATGCTCTGTCCAGTTACCTGGGCATGTATATTGACTAGATTGCTAACGCCAGGGCGTTGGCAAGGATCGTGGGAGATGTCCGAGGTGAAATCGGTGATGGCCTTTTTGATTTTCTCTTGTATCAATTCGGGTGAGTCACTTAGATTGATGGTACCCTTGGGATTGGGATCGGATTTAGACATCTTCTTTGCTGGATCTCTCAACGAAAGGATCCTGGAGGCATCCGAATCCTCAAGCAGGGCATGACATACGGGGAATATGTCACCATAGCGACTGTTAAAACTGCGAGCTAAATGTTGGGCCAGCTGGATATGCTGCACCTGATCAGCTCCCACGGGCACATGTGTGGCTCTGGAGGAGAAGAAAAGAAAAGTATGAGACTGGACTATAAATTACCATTGGGTAATTATTTCTCAAATGGGCAATATTTTTTCTAATGGTATCCAAATATTTTTAATTTTTATCAGGCCTTAATCTACTTATGTTATTGATTCAAGCTTTTTACAAAGTTTCTATGATGGGACGAACATTTCATCAGGGTTAATAAAGTGAAAAAAACTTGCAGCACGGGCTAGTTTTTGAGCCGTAAACACAGCTAACCAAATGTTGTCTGCCGAGGCAATATACGATTGGATCAAAAATTAATTTTTAAAAAATTGAGGTATATTGTGGTCCCAAGGCAGATATTATAAAAGTTGCATCCGATTTAACCAGGCGAAAACGTTGTCGGGTGCTCAAAAGTACCACAGCGCCCACCGACTATGGCGAACTAAATTTTTAATGAAGATTACAACGTTTATGGTTTCTGATCAAATAAAAATATGCACAATGGGAAATATAGTTCAATTCCACATCACTTTTCTTTATTTTAACAATTTTAATAAGGATTCAAAGTAAAGTAAAAAAAGTATGTATTTGTTCAACTTAATTTTCACGAAGACATTTCCGTCCCATCATTTCCAATCTGGAGAACGTGACACTTGTACGAAAAAATGATTTAACAATTTACGAAAAATTTTTAGTTTTAAATGGGTTTTTATACTCTGTGCCAGAGGTACAAAGAGTACATTAAGTTTGTGCAGAAGTATAAAGTATATATATTCTTGATCAGCATCAACGGTCTGTCTGTCTGTCCGTATGAACGCAGAGATCTCAGAGATGGTAAGAGATAGAGGTTTGACGTCTATATGACAAAGACTTCTTATACTTGCAGGCAGGTCAAGCTTATTTTAAATTTTTGCCACGCCCCTCCCGCCCCCGCAAATTGGAAAAACGTCATGTCTCCTACAGTTTTATAGATACAAGGTTCGTTCCTTCTGGAAGTACTTAGCAATCAGGATTTTTTCGATCCGCTAAAGATCGGACGAACGGTTGTCGAGTTATAACGATAACAATCAATTATGGGCAGCACCGGTCGCAACGGTGATGGGCAGCACTTTACGGGTATAGAGTATATTATAGTCGGGCTTGACCGACTTTCTTTCTTGTTAATATTTGCGTAGCAATTAAGTAGCACTACAATCAGAAAAAACAATGACATCAATCGACCATAAGAACTTACGAAGATATGTGCTGGCGTAACGTAACAAAAAACGGAAGTGGGATTTAACTTGAATTACAAAATGGCCATACTCTGCGAATTGGGCAAAGCTTTTTGAATAAAATTTGTTTATTTGAATTGGAAATAACATAAGAATATTTTCCAAGTTATCATATTCAAAAATCTTTTCTAGATTTTTTTTTAGCATTAGTATTTGTCGTTACCAGGGATGCAAACCGGATCTGAACCGAACCGAACCGTTTTTTTCAGGGTGAACCGAACTGCAAACCGAACCGGCGTCCCTTCGAAAATGCTAAGCCGAACCGAAAACCACAAATGAAAACGGTTCGGTTCAGTTTACTGACGAGTCTTAAGACGCACAAATTTTGGGAGTTTTGATCGAATGGCTACGATAAGTCCTTATTGACGCCGGATTTATGTAGCACCCAACCATTTTAAAACATGCAATTGTCCACCGACCTCTGAATATGCCTGTCATAAGTTAATATTCCTTATTTGGTAGTTGCTAATCGATTTGTTTGCATACATTCAGGGTGTCCAGAAACTTTTCGTCAGAACTTTAAAACATGATAGCTGTTATCAATAGAAATACTTTTTTCTTTTAGACCATGGTTCTAAGTCGCCCCGCTTTCGATTTACAACGCGTGCTCGACGTAAGAGAATTTCATAGCAACACAAGATATAACTCTTAATATCACACTACAAACTTTCCCTAAGTTTGGAAAATGTCAGCTAAATTCAATGAAATCCTTTTTTTGAAAACTATTTCACAGCAATTTTCATTTAGAATAATAAGCTGCATCAAAACTGCATTTTATTTTGAGACGTAATAATTTGGAAACGAAGCCACTTAGACCCATGGTGTAAAAGAAAAAAATATTTATATTGATAACAGCTATCATGTTTTAAAGTTCTGACGAAAAGTTTGTGGACATCCTGTATATCATTTTCTTTACGGGGCGATATTCTCATTAGTCTGTCGAGCATCTTCACCTTAATCCATTTTTAGGAAGGACTACAGCTATTAAAGTGATATCATTATGGACGAAGCAAGCAAATCCAACTATTCAAACTTTTCAATTCTCAAAGAATTCAGTATAGAAATGGTCGAAAAGTCACATGTCACTTTAGAAATCGTTATATTTCAAATATTGAAGCAAAAGTTCGGGGAAATTACACTATAGGTGAGCTTTAATATTTTAAAAAGTTTTTCGGTATAAAATAGCTTTCTCTGAGAAAATTTTCAATATATAAAGGATTAGCTAGACCAAATAGAGTTGGTTCAAACAAAAACCCAGGGTGTAGTACCCTTCAAAACCAGAACTAGTACTTAATATTCGATCCAACTTTATTTTTCATTAAATAGGATGTCCCACCTAGGTTAATAGTTTTTCGACCTTCTGCAGCTTCTAAAGTCCAAAACAATTACTTTCCGAACAGATTTAAGGATATTTTTGAATGTTAGACTTCAGAATGGGCTTAAACGGTTAAGGTTTTATGGAATGAAGGGTAATTTTAGAACAAAAAGAAGTTTTGGACTTGCCGCAACTTCAAAAGTCTAAAAAATGACTTTCCGATCAGATTTCAGGGTAAATTGCGACGTTATACTCAACAAAAGGCTTTAAGAGTTGACATAGGGTGAAATTAAGGGCGATCCAAGAAAATAATGGAATTTTTAACACATTATCAGACTGCTTTTCTCTCTAAACTTCGGAAAAATATATTTTCGCGCAGGCTTTAGAGCAGGGGCCGGCAGCTTGCTATCTGGCGTGCATACGAAAAATCTCAAAGCAGCGCTGCTTCCACACACACGGTATAAACTGTTTAAGCTCCGCTGCGTTACGTGTTCGCGACGCAGTCGTTGCTACTCCAAAAGAGATAAATTTTTGCGCTGCTCTCGCACACCAATGCAAAAATGTGAATGTATTTCTTGCCTGCCTCTGCTTTAGAGCAAACTGGGACTTTATACTTAAGATATGGCTTAGTTCTTGAGACTCGGCAACATTAAAAACGATCCTTGATCAGAAATGCGTTTTTGACATCTTTTGGACTGCCTTACCATCGAAAGTCTAGAAAGAATTAGATTTTCGAACAGATTTAAGGGTTTATGTTCGAAGGGAATTAGGGCGATCCTAGAAATAAGTTTTTGACATTTTTTTTTAAATATAAATATGAAAATATCTGGTCGTTAAACTTAAGGATGGATTTTAAGGGTTGAGATTTTACAGATTTTTGGCATCCAAGAACATAAAGATTTTAGGGAAGATGGGTTATTTGCAAAAAACAGAAACTGGCTTTCATTAAATTTATAATAAAAAAGACTGAACCACAGAACCGAACCGAAACCAGTGGTTCAAAAACTATGTGAACCACTGAACCGAACCAGTCCTTATTTCTAATCGGTTTGTATCCCTGGTCGTAACGTTACCTGGCGTAACGTTCCAAAAACTTCATTTGGCGAGTTTTAATCTTAGATTGTTAAAAAAAATTACGAAAAAAACACAAATTTTAGCTATTAATTACTAGACCCGGATTTTATGTTTTTCTTCATTTCTGCACTGTAAAAGGTCAAATTTTGTATTTAGACTTGATAATTAATTGCGGATCGAAAAAACTCGACTATTTAGAAATATGCAATTTTTTATGCAAAATCGGCGGTGTCCCAGAAATCTCTTCCAACCAAGTTCCAACCCAAAACCAACTCTCGGTGTCCTAGAAATCTCTTTCGGTTGGTTTTAAACCTCTCGTATTTTGTTGGGAGATTTTGAAAAACCAACCAATACACAAACCAGACAATACACTAACCAACCAATAGCGACTTCACGAACCCACTCAATATATCAAACCAATTCTCGGTGTCCTAGAAATCTTTTTCGGTTGGTTTCAAACCTCTCGTATTTTGTTGGCAGATTTTGGCAAACCAGCCTATTGGCTGGTTATACACACACCTTTTGAACTAGACTTTCGAAGAAAACGAAATCTCTCGAAGTTCTGGGACACCGACGGATTTCTCTAGCGATTTGCAAACCAACCGAAGACAAAATCTCTGGAGATTTCCAGGACACCACCGAATATGTCGAAATATGGCCGGGTGGCTCAGCGGCTAGTGTGCGCGACCGCTGTGCAAGTTGTCGTGGGTTCGATCCCGCCTCGGAACATCTAACGAAACAGTTTTTTCTTTGAATAAACTTTACACCCGGTCAACCCTCTCTGCTGTTGGCGCCAGCTTTGTAGTAATTAGCCATGAAGCTTCTCAAACAACCGTTCGGATTCGGCGTTAAACTGTAAGACCCTTTCTCTTGTGCAAAAATTAGAAGCTCACAAGCCAAGAGATTGAGAGAGGCTCGGCTCTGGTCCTTTGGGGCTGTGTCAACTTGACAAGCCATTTTACTACTTTTTACTAAGTCTTTCCCGCATTTTTAACTTTTTCAATCAAGGACAGTCAATCGAAGGACAGTCTTCATCAACGCACCTTGAACAACTTATTTTTCGTTGATGTTCTTGTAGGTTAAAGCTTACAATAATTGTTTTGCTCGTGACATGACAAAAGACCCATATAAAAATTAGTCGTAGTAAGCATCGAAATTAATCTCAAAAATGTTTTGGGCCTTATGTCCAAATATAATTCGGACATATTACCCACATTTCATCGGACTTTTCGCCCAGTTTAATTTGAGGTCCTGATGGTTGCTGGACAGGCTGATGGTTATCCTAAACTAAAGGCCGGCTCGTCGCTACCTACTAGGCATAAGCAAGCTCTCAAAAGTACCGCAGTCGGCTTACACACGGTATAAGCAGAATAAGCGTAGCTGCGATGCGTGTTCGGCTCTTGTTTAACTGCGTCGCGATCGAATCAGTTTTTGCGGTGCTTTCACACACACCAATGTCAAAATGGGATTGTGTTTTTTCCGGCCCCTGCCCTTAACTGACGGCCGAATGGCCTTGCATGCATACCAAATCTTGCATAAAATTGTAAACACTCTTAATATTCTTTTATAATAAGAACATATAAATCCACTTGTAGAACTAAACTAGTCCATCAGTATGGAAAGCACGAATTGGTCAAGTTTTATATTCTCCGTGCGTTTAATGTCATTTAAATTTGAGAAAATTTCTGAGTTATATTTTAAAGTAATGATAATGAAATTTTTCATATGGGCCTTCTGTCCGTGGGCGTTTTGTCATGTCGCCGTTTTGCTCACCGAAAAATATATTTTTTATACAATAAATGGCAGTTAAAGCAAAGAACAAAATGTTTAAAAATAAAAAAAACCCAACTTAAAATAATTTTTACCATTGAACCGCGGATGTACCCCGCGATCTGAAAACATCATTACTTCTAGTAAATCCGCGGTCCATCGAGGACAATTTTTTCAGAAGTTTTCAGTTGGGGTAGCTCTACTAATCAATTACCATTTTTAGCCCATGGAATATTGAATAATAGGCAAACTAAAAAAAAATATATGAATCGCCATATGTTTGCATCTAGCAAAGGCCTGATACAAAAATTAAAATATTTGGAGACTGCGAAAAAATGTGGCCCACTTGACAAATAATTACCCCATAGTTAAACTCACTTGTATAGCATGATATCAGCCGCCTGCAATACGGGATACACAAATAGACCCAACGGTACGTCCTTAAGCAAACGTGATTTCTCCTTATACTGCGGCAATTGAGACAATCTGGGCAAGGTGCACAACGAGCTCAAAACCCAATTAAACTCGGCATGCTCCAGCACCGCAGATTGCACAAATAAAGTACTCTGGGCAGGATCTATGCCACAGCCCAGCAAAGTGGCGGCCATTGTAAAGATGTTCTCACGAAGAGCCGGTGGATTATGTGGCATGGTAATGGAGTGCATGTCCACTATACACACGGTGACATCATCCCGTGCATTTTGCAGCTGTGTCCACTTGCGTACAGCGCCCAGATAGTTGCCCAAATGCAGTGAGCCCGTGGGCTGAATACCACTGAAAATGCGGCGGGGCCAGCGGGAGTTCTGTAAAGGGTATGAATAAGTCATCCTTGCTGTACTTGTGCTTGCAGCTCCACTCATACTCACATCCTCCTCTCCTGCTGCATTCGAGGCCGGTTGCACCGGACTTTGTTGTGGCTGATTCTGATTTCTCTTCGCCGCCGTCACCCGGGCAGTGGCTGACTGTGTCCCGGTCGCCCGTTTGGATGGTGACCCATGCTTCAGCGCACCCACATTCAGAAAACGCTTGGACATCATGACGGACCTCAACAGCGACGCACGCTTGGCCACCAAGGGCATGGTCAATTTCAATTTGTTTGCGCCGCGAATCATTGGTTTGCGTTTTAATTTGAATTATAGCTTTAAAATTTTGTACTTTTTTTTGGATAAATAGAAAAGTTGAAAAATTATACAAAAACAAAGAACAATTGAGGAGAATAAAAGCCGATACAAATTGTCCGAAAAACAGTGAAATAATCCAAGTTCTTTACAACATTTTCAGTTACAACATTCTGACACAAACAGCAGAGAGCTACCGGATCGAAACAAAACATGTGTTAGGCGAGCAAGGTGTGACCGCAAGGGGTAAACAGTAAAATACCAAAAAAATAAAAATAATAATTGAAGTCCATTATTTAAAAGCAAACTGAAGAATTAAATTAAATTTAAATAAGTTCCCCTACCAAAAAATGTATTTTTTAAATCTTTTCTTTTTTACTAAACCTTAATTTTTATTCTTAACCCTCTAATTGGCAAAATAGATGGAGCAATCGTTTTTTTTCAAGTACATACTGGTAAACCAAGCTTAATTTTTAAAATTTAAGGTGAAAATGTTGTCTTGAACGTTCGTCAGGTGAGAAATATTGAAGAAGTTCTCTAGACGGTCTTGTCGGATTCCATCTAAGTTATAAAACAGGTGTATATTTTTGTATCAAACCACTTTTGATTAGGAAAAAGCGGGGAAAGAGTACAAATTATCTTATTTATAGTGGTGTTAGTTCCTTAAGCAAAGTACCAGGCTGTGCTGACATCAGTCAGCCAACACGTCCTTTTTCCTTATAAGAAACAAGATCGGCAGCGACTTCGCCACGGAACTGTGGTAGCTTAAGAAGCTGATGTTCTTTGGAAATAGTACATTTGATTAAATTGTATGCATTCGTAGCAGCCATGTCTACAATATGATAGAATACTTAGTGAGAATGATAGTGATTCGAGTGGTATTTCTTTTTAATGTAGAGTTAGTATTGCTCTCACAAAAGTTTGCATCTTTACCGATCAATTCCATAATAATATCTTTCGTGAAAAAGTCATTAAAGATATCCATTGATTTTTGAAGCTCATTTACAAGAAATGAACTGATGAATCTAAGCCACAACAATTTTGATTCCTTTGATTTTGCACTAAAAGCTGTAAATCAAATTGGATGATTTCTGCTCGATTTGGCTTATATCCAAAGACAGCTTTATTGCCTGTACAAATTCAGCCGTGTTATCAGATTTATTCATTTTATTCATTTTGAAAATGCTTCGGATGTTTCATTCGTCTCACAAATTATAACGCGAATAATTAAAAAGTCATACGGGGACACTTAGATACATGCAAACAGGCAAAACCATTAAAGGTATTCCTTAATAATATTCCTGAAAGTGACTTGCTTTCGATTTTCGTTGGATTTCGTGCATCAGCTACTCACGACCGCTTCA
This sequence comes from Lordiphosa collinella, assembly GCA_018904265.1. Lineage (NCBI taxonomy): Eukaryota > Metazoa > Arthropoda > Insecta > Diptera > Drosophilidae > Lordiphosa > Lordiphosa collinella. The sequence goes on along the minus strand of JAEIFV010000585.1, from coordinate 71,050 downwards.
TACAAAATGTGCAGTATGCCCAGAAAAAGTAAAGCCCCGCATACACCACACAACTTTTTGCGTACGTCATACGTGTGGCGCATACACTCATATTTCACTAACACACATAAGCGTTTTGCGCAAAAAATTGTGTGGTGTATGGGGGGCTTTAGGAAAGTAGCTGATTTCACGAAAGCAGCTTCCCGGCTGATATCGATTTTATTTCATTTTAGTGAGATTTTCTTTTGAAAAAAATTAATCCTCGTGCTTGGCGGTTGTTTATATTCAGCTGTTAGTTAAATATAAAGAAAGTTGTAAATTTTCTAACATTTAAATAAAATGAGTTTTTATTGATTGCATTTTAGAATGCATACTGTATAAATAAACCAGCGCACATTGGAGAATTTTTCGATTTTTTTAGCAAAAGCTACAATTTTCACATTTTTCATTTTGCAAAGTAGTTTCCCGCTATGGAATATTTATATTCAAAATAAATTAAATATGTAAAAAAAAATTTTTTTGGGGCAACTCAGCCAGCTCACCAGCCGTTTAAAGTTATCGAAAGTTGCAAAATTGTGTGCCAAGTTTGTGAGCCTGTCCGGACCGTAATTTTTCATAAAAAACCAATCGGAGAAAATGGAAAACATTCTTACAGGTATGTGTTCTGTTGTAGTTTGTCAAAACCATAACTGTGTAAATTCTTACAGTAAATGGTTAAACATGAGTTTGAGTTTCGCGGACATTTATGGGGCATGGTATTTAGAGAAGTATATTAAATCAAATGTTAACAGTCCTGATTGCCCTTTAGACTGAGCGTCTATTATATGAAAAATTTACTATTGCAAATGTTCTGGTGCTCAAAGCTCAAAAAATTCGCAAAATTTTCTAGTTACCGAAATGGAAATCCTAGATTCGATATATTTCCGCAGGGACTTTAAAGATCCTACATAAAATTTGCCTTCCATTTTCCCCCATTTTCATATTATTTATTCAACAAAGTAGCTTTTGCCAAACATTATTGTTTAGTTTAAAAATATTGTTTAAATCAAAATGCTGGACATCGAATCCCTCTAATTTGCCACTGGAAAACGCTAATACTACCAATAAGATCGTCATCATCCTTCGCCTCAGGACAAATATAGTAAAAGCTGATTAAATTGGACATTGTGTCAGGATCAATCAATGCTGTGCCTGACTTTATAGTGCAGTATTGGTATATAAGGTACATTGAGAAGATCCGCAATTAGAAAATGGGTGTTCTATTACAAGTCCTTTAACAAAAGTTGTTCGATGCCTGCAAAAAAAATAAAGTCCAATGAAAAAACTACACGCATTACGAGGGCGGTCCCAGAAATAGCCGACCTAACTACTAAAACACAAAAATTTATCATTTTATTTTTCAACATAGGATCCTTTTAGGTCGATACACTTTTCCCAGCGATGTTCAATAGCTTCGATACCTTTTTATACCCTTGCAGAGGGTATTATAAAATTGTGCGGATGTTTGTAACGCATTGAAGGAAGCATCTCCGACCACATAAAGTATATATATTCTTGATCAGCATGACGAGCTGAGTTCATTTAGCCCTGTCCGTCTGTCCGTCCGTCCGCCGTCTGTCTGTTTCTATGCTATCTCCTCCGTCAGTTTTAAAGCTATCCTCACCAAAATTTGCACGAAGTCTTCTGGTACATATACGCTGCACATTTGTCGGAACCGGCCGGATCGGATGACTATAGCATATAGCTGCGATAGGAACAATCGGTCGAAAAACTAGTCTTAGTGAGAAAAACTTTTTTGGTAATTTTCTAGTCTTGAAAAAAAAAAACCAAAAGAGGCCGATTTATGATGAATTTAGGGAAAATCATTTTTTGGGGGTCTTCACTGGTCTTTTTTTAAAAAAAGTTTTAAGTTTCGATGCAAAATGCAATTTTGCAAGGTAACTTGATCACTTTTTTAAAAATCTGTAAATTTTTGTCGTTTACCAACACTAAGTGAAACGGTTTCCAACAAAATGTGATAATGTGTAAAAATGTAAATGAAAATAAAATCCTTTGGATAAAATTTGGTGGTCCTGAAAAGGACCGATTTGGTCCCAAGTCATAAAAGGAAGGTCAGGTCAAAAGCAGGGGTCATCATCGATCATCACCAATCGTCAAAATCTTATATTTTATGAAGGTCAGGAATGTAAGCAAAGGGTCGTCATCATCACCGCCAATCGTCAAAATATAAACAGTTTCAAAGCAAAGTCAGGAGTGAAAGCTTTGGGTCATCATCAGCACCAGTCGTCAGCATCATCGTCTTCCCAGGATTTTATGGGGGCTGCATTTTATTTTTAAAAAAAATTGATGAAACTCCGTCGAAGAAAACGAACATCCTGAACACGACATTTTCACAAAATTTAGCACAGTTACAGTTACTTTTTTGACGTATCGTGTTACAAGTAGTGTTTGTATACGGCAAATGTACATACCAGACAGAAAGTAGTGTTGGATAACGTTAAAATTTTTAAAAAAGTGATCAAGTTAGCCTTGCAAAATTGCATTTTGCATCGAAACTTTAAAACTTTTTTAAAAAAGACCAGTGAAGACCCCAAAGGGAATAGTTGCATTACCTTTAAAAAAGACCATTGAAGACCCCCAAAAAATATTTTCCCTAAATTCATCATAAATCGGCCTCTTTTTGTTTTTTTTTTTTTTTTTTTTTTGAACAAACGGGTCAGACTAGAAAATTACCACTTTTTTGTTTTTAATGAAAACGCCTCCAGAGTACGTATTTCTTAGTTTAGAATCCTTTCCCATGATTTCACTAAGTTTGGTCGAAATCGCCTGACTATAGCATATAGCTGCCATAGAAACGATCGGTTGAAAAACTAGTTCTAGTGAGAAAAACTCTTTGGTCTTTAATGAAAACGTCTTTATCATTGGCATACACTTATTTTATATACTTTTACACAATTCTACAAAGGTTGGTCGAAATCGGATGACTATAACATATAGCTCCCTTAGGAAGTCGGAAACTAGTTCTAGAGAAAACTTTTTGTTTTTGATGAAAACGTCCTTTTTATTGGCATATTCTTATTTTATATACTTTAACACATTTCTACAAAGTCTTATCAAAATGGGATGACTATAGCTTATAGCTGCAGAATGAATGATCTGTCGAAAAATAAGTTCTAGTGAGAAAAACTTTTTAGTTTTGAATGGGATCGCCTCCAAATTAATTAACAGTGTATTATGCTTCTCCATGATTTCACCAAGTTTGGTCGAAATCAGACATCTATATCGTATAGATCCCATAGAAAAGTAAGGTCCAAAAAGTAGTCTTAGTTAGAAAAACTTTTTTGTTTTCAATGGAAGCTGCAAGGGTATACAAAACTTCGGCCGAGCCGAAGTTAACTTCCCCTATTTTTTATAATAAGAACTGTGAAGCTCTTCAAAATAGGCATTAACCTTAACCGAACTTTCAATCGCCGGTCACGCATACACATTTTTAATTTTGGCCGCCATTTCGAAGTGGTCCCCATTTGGACATACGTGTTCATCTTCGCAGCTCAAACGCCGCGCTTAAACTCAGCCACCCAATATTTTATTGTTGTAAACGAGGAAGCAGAATTACGTAAGGTTGAATCCAGCTCCTTTTTAATATTGGTTGGACTAAGACCTTTTATATGAAAGTATTGTATCACATAACGATGACCAATTTTGTCCATGTTTGCAAATCAATAACAGGCGTTCTCTATTAAAATCGACCAAAAAAAAAAAAAAACTGTGCAAGGTAAAGGCTCCAAACTTCAAACTTAAGCTTTTAATAGTCGGTACTTCCCCTTTTTAATATATTTGTGAACATTTCCCAACACTACTGTGCTAGGTCGGCCATTTCTGGGACGGCCCTCGTACGTAATTGTAGATATTCAAATTTATTCATGTGTTTTCATAGCTATTTGGATAAGCTCTCTTAGATGGTAAGAGATAGAGGTTCGAAATGTATGGGATAAAAGCTTCTTATACTTGCAGGCAGATCAAGATTATTTTCAATTTTTGCCCCGCCCGCGCAAAACGTTCATACGTCGTATCTTCCACAGTTTTATAGATAGAAGGTTCGCACCTTTCTGCGCACAATTAGTTATCAGGATTATTTATCGATCAGCCAAAGAAATGGTTAAGATCGGATGAACGGTAGTCGAGTTATAAGAAAATCAGACAAATATGATGGGCAGCACCGGTTAACACAAACTTTTTGAGGTACAGAGCATATTAAAGTCGGGCGTGACCGACTGAACTCGTGACACACTATTCCTGCCAAATTTGAATATAATATATTAATATTTAGACCTTAAGCCAAAAAAAATCGCAAAATTTCCCACTGTGGAAGTCACTAGTTCTACAATGTTGTCCTGCCTTTTCCTCTTAAGTTCTGCCAAATGGGATAAGTCACTTCCCCTGACCATCATCAATTACATAATTCATTGAAGCTCTTGTAATTTTGCAAACATTCTAAAACTACGTATTCTACGTATACTAGTTTTCAAAGTTCACAGGAATATTTTGGTTGCGCGCCTTTGTTTAAATTGACGCCAATTGTTCAGCAAACGAAAGCAAATCAAAATGAAATGGGGGTCGCTCTCTCAAGTAATTTTGATTTGCTTTCACGAAATCAAAATCTAAAGCAAATCACTTCCAGGAATATCACAATTAAAACGCATGCGAAATCTCCTTTGACATTTAAAATGGCATATCCGAAAAAGCCTGGAAAAAGTGCCCCAGGAGATTTTTAAATATTTTTAATCAGGGATTGTAGCTGTTATCTAGGAGGGTATGTACACCAATTTCAAGTCCTATTGACTTTGGTCTTTTGGTTGATAAGTAGTGTTAAGCAATGCTAAATCATACATAAGCCATGCACTGCTGATTAAAAATTAATAAGATTGAACGTATTTATGCGTTTAAAAAATTTAAACTTTTTCACTATCATTCCTTTGCTCCTGAAATGGTGGACAAATATTTCAAAAATTAAAATTACCACTTTGCAGAATTGACAATACCATAAAATTTATACAGCTGATGTGTCTTTTAACCACAAAAACAAATTAAATTTTTTTTAAGTGGTGAAACAATGTGAAATATGGGCACTTCCGTTATGTTGAACGTGACCATAAAAAAAAGACAAAATAAAACGCAATTTCAAATGTATTTTATTTGATTTAAAAATCTTCTGTCCTTTTTTGTAAAAAAAATATTTATCTGTGTCGATACTTGAGAATTCGCGACATTTTTTCTATCAAAATATTTAGGTGGTTCCATTTTAATGCAAAGAAAAAACTTACAGTTAGTTGCTATCACGTAGTTTGTTACGTTTTCTTACGCATCGATTTTAAGCTCTTTGTACCCTTAAAACAATATAAGACATAAACAAATCAATGCAATCCATAGGCACATATTGTTTTTTTAAAGTTGGGTTGCGCGAGTATGCGTTCAAAAATCTTGAAATGGGTTACGCATAAATGTAAGTTTAGTTTACTTTAGTGCAATTTAACTGTTTTCCTGAGAAAATATGATAAAACTTTCGGTGGAGTTGCCCGCATACAAAAAAAAACATATAATTATACATATTTTAGCTTTCAGTATATTTTAATCCTCATCACTGTCTTCTTTAATTGTGTACATAAAATAAATAATAATTTTGTAAATACTAAGAAATTAATAAAACTGTTATTCTTAAATAGGAGCAATTAATTCAACTCATGGAATCATTGGAGGATCAAAGGAGGATTTTATCCAAAACGCTACTTGACAACAGCAACGAATTAATTACTAACCTATTTGAAATAACCCAGCCACATTTGGTTTTTATAGTAGTGCCTATATGTAAAGGAAGAAGCAAAGGCTTTTGCAGGTTCAGAGTATTATTATACACAGAAAAAAATTCCATCTTTGACTAAAAATTGTTTAAATTACATAATTTTATTTTTGATTTTACTAAAGTATAATCAAAACTTATGTAATTTAAAATCAACTATTTTAATCTTTGATTTAAAAGTGAAGACACTTTTGATTTTAAAAGTAGTACAATCAACAATGCCTGCTTCTGATTACGTAGTAAAATCAAAAATGCTTAGCTCTTCAAATCAGCTCTAAAAAATAACGTCTTCATGCTGAAAATCACGAAAACTTGATATTTTTTTTTATTTTCGTGATTTTGAGCATGAAGACGTTATTTTTTTAATCCATTCGAAAGAATTGTTTTGTAGGCCTGGTTAGGAGCTACAAAATAGCTGAAGACAAAAAAGTAAAATTCCAAATAGCTTATGCTTAGATATACAGAGATGCTCCCACCTTCGCATTCGCAAAAATTTTGCGATTTGGAGAGCAAATTTGGTCGAAAAACCGGTTTTAAATCGCAAAACTTTTGCGTATGCGAAAATGGGATAGACATGACTTTTTCAATAAAGGCAATTTTCCTATGAAAACTTCAGGAGTCAATTACAGAAAAACCTTAGCCAATCAGACCAAACCCAGCCCGAGTTTTTCTACTAACATAAGTACCTTTCAAATTTGGTGAGTCCCGTTGGTATCAAAAAAATTTTGTTGAAAAATGGTTCACAGTGTTATCATACTTTAGATTTCTCGCGTCGCGAGTTATTTTAACTTAAATGAATAAAATATGCAAAACGCGACTTTTGGGCCATAACTTCAGATTCTGCGGGTGTGAGGAGTATGAGAAAATGCTATACCAGATCTGCCAGACAATATGTACTGGGTCCCGTGAAAAGTATGTTCAGATTTTTTTTTGTAACACAGTGTTATAAGTCAACAATTTATGTTATCAATTTGGAACAATCTAATTGCCTAAGCTAAAATTTTAGTTCATCTTACATTTAAACCAATTCCAATATCAATTATTTTCATGTTTTCCCTAATTTTGTTGAAATTCAAAAATAATTATAAACAAATATTCAAGTACTGTTTTCCCCTTTCTTTAGTATTTTCTTCCAATAACGTTGTTTGGTATTCTCTAGCTTGCCGCCTTTGGTCACACTGTACACTGTATTTTGCTTATTTTCCTTCTCTGTTTCGCTCGGTTCGGACGTGTGCGCGCGCATTTACCCACAAGAAAAAATCACGACCAACAACTAAAATTAAAAAATTCGTTACCAACGTTACGCACGCGTATGAAATACCAACAAAATATGCCGCATTGAGTGAAAGTGAAATAAGATAAAATATACAGACAAATTAAATTTAAAGTGTTTACTTAAGCAAGCAAATTTTTATTGTACAACAACAACTACAACAGCATAGCATCAACTACCTGTTTTGCCTTTGGAAGCATCTAACTGTTGCGTGCGCTGTCTCCCCTCTCGGCTTGTGTATGTGTGTGTGTGTGTGTGTGAAAATCGTCTAAAATTTTGTTTGTGTATGGCCAAGTGCTTGTAAATTTTTATTTAAAAACACATTTATGTGTAGCTAACGGTTCTTCATAGACGCTGCTGCTCCAGTTTGGATACATACATATTTATATTTTAACAGGTGCGTTAAATTGTTAACTGTTTTCCAATTATTTAAATGTGTTTAGCAAGCCCAGAACTGTTTTGGGTTCTCATTAGCAACAGTTTGAGGGGCTTGACAGCGCTGCTCTCAAACTGTAGCGGCGGCCAATTAGCAGTGAGCGTATCAAATCAGGCGAAACATGTAGAAAAATGCATTTAAAATTAAAGAATTGGGTTGGGCGATTGACTTTTGTTTTAAATAAAATTTAAGGAATGTGCAGTTTTTAAAAAATCTTAAAATTTTGAGAAATTGTTTAGTACGAAAACAGTTTTTAAATAGCCGAATTGATGTGCAAGCGAAAACGGGAGAGTCGCTGATAGCACCGTTCAACAAAGCTCTTCATTCAATTAAACGATGAGAAAATTCTTTGGGAAGATATCAGTGATTATGATGATTTGGAACCAATGCCAAAGAGTCCATCTGGATCACTTGATCAAGCGCGGTTTAACGATGTGATAAGATACCAGAATTTGACAAAATTTTAGGCATAAATATTTGAGTCAGATTCGCGAAAAATTACAAGATATTTTTCAATAAGAACAAACGTTGAGCTACTACCTTAATATTGATGATTTGATTGACAGATTGAGTTTATTAAATAATAACCTATTTGTAAACCAGCGGTGGTCATGCTCTTGCTCCTATTGCACACTGGACTGGATGGCTAAAATTTTGGCATAAAGTCGAATGTTTCATGTAAAAGTTTGATTTTAGCAATATATTCTTAAAGTGGATACTTTAAGTACCACAATTCAGAATACAAAAGTTATTGAAATCACCAATTTTAAACGCATCATATAGAAAAAGTTGCCAAAGTGCGACAGAACAATCTCCAACTTCAAGTTGAAGCACCCAAAACGCTTGGATACGATCGATATTTGAGATTGTGCTTAAAATTTCTTATCGACTGGTATGTAAAAAATGGCAGATGAGGAATTTGTCGGGGACGAACCTCCCTCAACGACCACATCGTAGAAAGCCTTATACATATGTTAACACATCGAGTCTTCATTGGGCTAAGTGAGGATATGGGACTTTCCTATTTCGACCGTCGCAATTAAATCTAACCTAACGGATTATGTTATTCTTGCAAGTGAATGCTGAACATTCCGGATGCTGGTTCGGCTGTTCTGCGGTCGTAGCGTATTCTTTTGCGCCTCCTTCCCGAGAAAAATGCCCCCAACATTAACGGCTTTCTTTTTTTTCATCTCTAAAATACAAATCAGTGTGTTCAATAAGCACTGCTCATTTATTTATTTTCGATTTTTGATATTTATTTGACAAACTGATTTTACAATCCACAAAAGGAATATCTATTAAATTTCCTGAAGGAAAATTCGAACGAACTAACCTTTAATAAAAAACCTGCGATGCTTTCGCATAACTTCAAACAGAGACACATAACACCACCAAAAAGACAGGTAGATCGTACAGCTGTTTCATTAGGAACACCCCCAATCATTAGCCGTCTCTCTATGCCTGCGTTGCTAAAACTGTTTGGGAATTCCAAAGCAGCATGCGCGCAAAAAAGATTGTTAATAAAATATAAAAAAAGTTTCATTTAAAATAACAAAAAAGTCTCCGTTTGTAAGCAATTTTGCAAGCAAACTCTTGGTCATCGCTTTAGCAGCGGAAAGCGCATGATGCTTTGGAATTCCCAAACAGTTTAGCGACGGCTGTTTGAACTCCAGGAGTTAGGCAAGAAGATCGCTGATGATTGGGGATGGTTCCTAATGACTGCTGTTCAGACTACCCGCCTTCTTGGTAGAGTTGTGTGTTTCTGTTTAAAGTTATGCGAAAGCATAACATGACCTAGAGCCGGCTAAAAACTGTGAAACTCAGCGAAACAGGTGCAGAGTGCGCTATTGAGACGACTGCAAAAAGAAATAGAAACTGACTTTCAAAAGAGCCTTTGTACTAACCAGAGCTGCAAACCGGTTTTGAACCGAACCGGTTCGATCCCGGAATTCCGAATATTAATTTACCGTGAACCGAACCTTAAACCGAACCTTTTTAATAATGAAAGCTGAACCTGAACCTGTTCCGAACCTACAGTTTCGGTTCGGTTTAACAAAAATGATAGACAAGAAACAATTGTGACCAACTGCCTAGCGTCCGATTGAGAGGAGCTCGGCTTTGGCCCTTTGGGGCAGTCAAGCCATAAAAAAAAAGAGTCACGCGTCACGCTGAATTACATATTTTGTGGTGTTGTTGTTTAGGGCTTTAAGGTGATCGTGTAGGGGGAATGGGAGTACTTACTATTGAGTACTATGAATTGAGTACTGATATCGAGTATAGAGTATAGAGTATCGAATATAAAGTACCGAGTACTTAGAGTCGAGTACACTCAGTATCAATTATAGAGTATCGAGTACTTGGCATCGAGTAATTAGCATCGCTGAGTACCAAATACAAAGTATCGCCTACTAGAATCGAGTACTTAGTATTGAGTACTAAGTATTGAGATCTTAGAATCGAGTACTGAGTATCAAATACTGTATATCGAGTACTTAGTATCGAGTATTTGGTATCAAGCACTAAGAATCGAATACTGTCGAGTACTGAGTATCGAGTACTTAGAATAAAGTTCTTAGAATCGAGTAATGAGTATAGAGTACTTAGTATGTCGAGTACTTAGTATGGAGTACTATAATCGATTACCGAGTATCGAGTTTTGAGTATCGAGTTTTGAGCATCGAGCTTTCAGTATCAAGTATATAGTAACACACAACCACAATTATGTGAAAGGCGGAGCCTATCGTACACAACATGCTTCACATCAAGGCCCACTGAGTGTTAGCCCCACTCATACCTATTGATAAATTTTGGTTCGAACCCCCAAGCCGGAGCTCCGGAAAAATTTTTTGGTTTGCAGCCCTGGTACTAACACAATAACATGTTCGCTTGTGTGCGCAAAACATATAGAATGAATTAAGTTTTTTTAAATTTTTTTATGGTTTCTTGCGCATCAACAAGAAATTTGGTTAATTGTTCTTCAATGAGTACAGTTCCCTCTATGCATCTTAATTTTTACACGCATTATTACGCCTAAGATGCTTTGTAAATTTTTATACCCTTGCAAAGGGTATTATAAAAACCGTATTAAGAGCTTAATGCGTTCTTTTATTGTCGCTGGGCGCTGTTTGTAACACATAAAAGTTTCAGGAAGCATCTCCGAACACCTATAAAAAAAGGTGTTGGGTGTTCGTCGTGCTGTGTTGTGTGGAAGGTTGTGTCGTTTTGCGGTTTGATTTTTCGCAATCGGTCCAGAGGTGAAGGACAACTCAAGGAATGCGTAGGCTTCTGTTCTCTTTGCTCTCACGTTGTTGTTTCTGGCGTAGATGATGTGTGTGCTTTGCCTAACCACGCGGCGATCTGCTCGGCCGTTCTCGGTTCTCGGTCTGGTTTTCCGGTATTTGTCGAACGAACTTTACTCTTTCGCTCGCGTCCGGCTCTGAGTCATGGAGTGTTGTCGGAACACTCGGTTTGATGCAATGATTCGCTTCTCGAACTTTTGGGAATTTGTTTTGTGTTGCCGTTTGAACAGTTCAACAAGCCTGGCGCTTGTTTCTTGCTCGCTTTGACGGGTGAGGGTGTTTCGTGTGGCTCGTTGCGTTCTTGGTATATATATTATTGATCAGCATGACGAGCTGAGTTGATTTAGCCCTGTCCGTCTGTCCGTCTGTTTCTATGCTATCTCCTCCGTCAGTTTTAAAGCTATCCTCACCAAAGTTTGCACGAAGTCTTTTGGTACAAATACGCTGCACATTTGTCGGAACCGGCCCGATCGGATGACTATAGCATATAGCTGCCATAGGAACGATCGGTCGAAAAACTAGTTTTAGTGAGAAAAACTTTTTGTTTTTAATGGAAACGCCTCCAAAGTCCGTATTTCTTAGTTTACTATCCTTTCCCATGATTTCACTAAGTTTGGTCGAAATCGGATGACTATAGCATATAGCTGCCATAGGAATGATCGGTCGAAAAACTAGTTCTTGTGAGGAAAACTTTTTTGTTCTTAATGAAAACGTCCTTATCATTGGCACACACTTATGTTATATACTCTTACACAATTCTACAAAGTTTGGTTGAAATCGGATGACTATAGCATATAGCTCCCATAGGAACGATCGGTCGAAAAACTAGTTCTAGTGAGGAAAACTTTTTTGTTCTTAATGAAAACGTCCTTATCATTGGCATATTCTTATTTTATATACTTTAACACATTTCTACAAAGTTTTATAAAAAAATCGGATGACTATAGCATATAGCTGCAGTATGAATGATCGGTCGAAAAAGAAGTTCTAGTGAGAAAAATTTTTTTTGTTTTAAATGGGATCGCCTCCAAATTTCGTAACTAACAGTGTATTATGCATCTCCATGATTTCACCAAGTTTAGTCGAAATCAAACATCTATATAGTATAGATCCCATAGAAAAGAAAGGTCCAAAAAGTAGAATTAGTTAGAAAAACTTTTGTGTTTTCAATGGAAGCTGCAAGGGTATACAAAACTTCGGCCGAGCCGAAGTTAACTTTCCCCAATTTTTTTTTTAGTTGCCTTTTGCTAGAGAAATTTTGAAAATTAAAAATTTGAAAATTTACCGGCCCGCATAGACCCAAAGTAGAACTTCAACTACAGCGCTCTTACGTGTTGTATGTATTGTTTTGTAAACATTAATCGACCGACTACCATATAGTTTCTAAATTTAGCTTCCTGGCGACTATTACTAACTATAGGAAATGGTTATTTGAAAAACTGTGACACATTGTTTTGTTTAATCGACTCAAAATCATTTAAAAAACTGCTGTTTTTAGTTAGAAACAATTAAAACTTAAGCTTCTTAGCCATATCAGGAGTCTGATTTCAGCTTAGACCATCAACACAACAGGTCAAGCCCATAAAAGTTGACTAACTGCACAATTTTAAAGGCGAAGCCCCCTAACAACACCTTCACAAGCTGCAGTCCAAAAATGGAAAAAGCCAAGACAATGAAGAAAACAGCGACAACAACAAAAACGTGGCCAAGCCGCATAACTGTGCCAAGGCAAAGCAACAAAATTATATTTTTTTTTTCATTTTTTGACAGAATATGCAAAGTGCAAAAAGCAAGACCAGAACCCGTTAGAGTGTAAACGAGATAGCGCATTCACAGCGGACCCTCAAGTGTAATTGTAGGCGAGCGCACTAAACAATGTTAAACAGTTAAACACACAGGCCAAAAGTGGACTAGAAATATGTAAAATATCAGATTACATAGGAACGAAAACGTGGCTGATGCAACTCAGTTTACAGGAGGCGGGAGGGTAGCAGCTGCTACTCAAGATTTTTCCAAGTGGGTCTCACATTACACAGATCCTCAAGTGGGCTCCTGCGTTTCCTGTCTAAGCAGGTGGTCTCCTAAGATATACGGAACTGCACAAAAGTTCGACTAAAAAATAATGAAAAAAAACTTCCTCTACTTCAAACCATAAACAAATGGCGACGATGGCGCCAACTGGCACGAAAGCGGCTTTAACCAAACAACAACAGCAATAACAATAGCAACAACCATTGCAAAAATGAGCAAAACAAAAACAAAAAACAATTGCGAATTTTCGCATTTGTGAAAATGTTACAACTGTCTCACACACAAAAGCCATTAATTTAATTGCCCCAAATAATATACATACGCGACAAAAGCTCAACAAAAAAAAAAAAAACTAAATGTAGTTAATTTTACCTTAGTTGAGAATCAATATCAACCTGAAGTTTGCGTGTTTTAAGCATTCAGATGAGAAAAGGTTTATGAGTTAATATTGAAGACGGTAGAAACTTTCCATTAGGGATTCCTTAAGTGAAAGAGAGAAATACAATGGATGGTACTTTCTATACTTAAAGCAGCAGTTCTTCAACTTATTGCAGTCATCTAAATATAACAATGTGCAAAAACAAAAACGTATCGTCATTGGAAGAGTAACTTTTTTTTGTCAGCTTGTCTTCCATAAATGAAAATGCGCAGATTGGTTGGTGTTGGTTGAACTGTGGAGTTAGGAGATTCTATTGTATGAAAAGTTGTGGATGGCTCGGTCTGAAGCAAATTCTTTGACATTTTTGCAGCATTGCTATCGCTGAAACCTTCTAATTTAAAGCGAGAATCGATGGTTTGCTGTACTTTCCTTATATGTAAAAGCCGACGATTTACACTTTCCAAAAGATGTGCACATGTTGAGTTTCAATGAGTTTCATTGATGTAGTAAATCGCATGCTATTGGAATCACTAAGGATATGGTCACTGAGCTGCTTTCGGATATTCCGACTAGTTATCCTAAAACAGAATAGAAAATGAATTTTACCCATTTTAGTAAGTTTTTAAAATTTTTTTCTTACCTTTAGAATGGTCTGTTTCGCCGGTGTCTCTTCTCAAATTAGTGATGGAACTTTTTCGATCTTAATCGAACTTTATTTATGCTAATGAACTAAGAAAAGTCAAAACTTATACTTTCATCTAGCAAATAACCCGGCTTGCTTCGCTACCCCCGCCATCAGTTAAGCTATTTCAACCGATATCAGTTTATCTATTTTTTTTCCGACTTGGGGGTGGATTTCACAAATTGGACAATATTTGACCGTATCTTACATAGATCGGCTCAAAGCAGAGATTAACTCTTATGCCCCGCTTGCGGTTAAAAATAAAGTCTCTCCTGACATTTCCGATCTTGGTGGTGGACATTGAAAAATTTTTTGGGAAATTTTCCACAAATTCTCCAAACATTCCTCAAATTTTCATTGAATTCGGATGAACGCTATAATTTTTCAAATTTCGCGGTATGTGCACCATTTTTCGCCCATTTCTTCAACTTAGAAACCTTCCCGGGCAAGCGTCCACCATTCCACTAAGTTTCACTGAAATCAAAAATTTGCCAAATATGGCGATTTGTGCACAATTTTTCGCCCATTTCTTCTGCTTAGAAACCTTCCTGGGCAAGCGTCTAACCAATCCCCAAAGTTTCACCGAGATTAAGAATTTTGCAAATATTGCGGTTTTTGGACCATTTTCCATTTCCAGGTCCACCTCCATGTCCACCTACAGGTCCACCTCAATGGTCACCTCCATGGCCACCTCCATGGACCACCTCAATGGCCACCTCCAGGTCCACGTCCACCTCCACGTCCAGGTCCAGGTCCAACTCCAGGTCGAGGTCCAGGTCCCGCACACAACAAGTACAATGAAAAACGGCAGCCCGAGTTACCGTTACCGTTATCGTTATTTCTTATAATATCCTTACAAACCAAGTTTAAAGCCAATCGGATGAAAACAGGTTTTTGGCTGCTGAGTTTTCCATGAGTTTCCCGACCCTAAGGTCAAATTTTCCAACATCAGAAAATTACATTACAAATTATTTCACTTACTATCCTTACAAACCGAATTTCAAGTCAATCGGATGAAAAATAGATTTTTGCATATCGAATTTCCCGAGAATTTTCCTTGTGGGCGGATTTTCCGAAACCGGAAAAAAACGTGTCCAATTATTTCACCTACTATGCTTACAAACCGAATTTCAAGTCAATCGGATGAATAATAAAATTTTCCCCATACAAACTTTTCCGACTCTTTTCCGACCCTACGGTCGAATTTTCCAGCATCGTAAAATTATATTTTAATTAATTTCATTTACTGTCTTTACAAACCGAATTTCAAGTCAATCGGATAAAAAACAAAATTTTTCCCATACAAACTTTCCCGACGCTTTTCCGGTAATTTTCCGATCCTACGTCGAATTCTCCAACATCGGAAAATCGCATTTCAATTTATTTCACTTACTGTCCTTACGAACCGACTTTTTCGCCATACAAACTTTTCCGATGCTTTTCGGGGTGGAATTTTCCGAAACCCCGTCTTAGTACGCACTTTCACCACCTGTCCAAATTTCAGCCCTCTTGTTCTTATCGTTTAGGCTGTGCTACGGTCACCAGTCAGTCAAGTTGAACAGTTTTATATTTATAGATATTCTTGATCAGGGCGACGAGCTTAGTCTATTGAGCTTTGTCCGTCCGGTTGTCCGTCTATCGGTGTCTATTTAAACTAGTCTCTCAGTTTTGAAGCTACCGAATTTTGACAACACGTCGATAGTATGTCGGAATCAATCGAGGCGGACTTCTATAGCATATAGCTGCCATGGAATCGATCGGTTGAAAAACTAGTTTACCTAAAAAAACCTATTATTTTCAATGAAACGTCTTATAAGTTTCATCAATATCGGAATACTATATGGATTTCTATATTGCTGTCATACAAGAGATGAGCTCTGAAAAATAGTCTTAGTAGGAAAAAACATTTTGATTTGCTCGTGCCATTCGATTTTGATCAATGGTGATTTGGGCGTGAGACGGGTCGCCGCGAAATTCGTACCAAAATTGCTCAATTGCGCCAAAAATAGCATCGCATGAACATTTTAATGAGATGTTAAACTCTGTCGCGACGACCCAAATTTGCTCCAGAGGGTCATAACTGGTGACGAATCGTGGGTTTATGGTTATGACGTGGAAACCAAAGCTGTATTCTCATATGGAGCTGCCGCACGAACCAAGACCGAAAAAAGCGCGCCAAGTTCGGTCGAATTTGAAAGTTTTGCTGAAGTTTTGGGCGTGGTGCATCATGAGTTCTTGCCATTTTATCAATCCGCCAGAAACGCCGGTTTGGGAAGAACAAAAATGGCTTTTGCACCACGATAACACCCTGCTCACACATCGTTGCTTGTGCGCGACTTTTGGCCAAAAACAACACACTAATGATGCCGCAGCCCCGTATTCCCAGATATGGCCCCCTGTGACTTTTTCTTGTTCCCTGACTAGACCATGAAAGGACGACGTTCGCTCGCTTGTGAAACGGCTCGGGAAGAGCTGAACCGATAAAAATGATATTTTGAAGTGCTTCGAAGATTGGAAAAACCGTTGGCTTCTTTTGAAGGGGACAAAATAGATCTTCATGAATAAATAAATAATTTTTGAAAAACAAAAATTCGCGATACTTTTGAACACACCTCGTATGGGACATATGCTTCTTATACTTGCAGGCAGATGAAGTTTATTTTCAACTTTTGCCACGCCCCCTCCCGCCCCCGCAAATTGGAAAAAACGTCATATCTCCCAAAGTTTTATAGATAGAAGGTTCGTTCCTTCTGGACATATTTAGTCATCAGGATAATTTATCGATCCGTCAAAGGAATCAAAAAGATCGGATGAACGGTTGTCGAGTTATAGGGAAAAGATACAAGGGTGATGGGCAGCACTTCACAGGTACAGAGTATGTTATAGTCGGGCTTGACCGACTTTTTTTCTTGTTAAATATTAAAATATTCAGTAGCGTCCAAACTCGATTGGTACCAAAATCTCTCAATATTCTTCGCGGAATATTATTTAGTGCTCGGATTTGTATTTCTTGTTTACAAAGTCACAGTATTCCTTTTCCCAAGATTCTCAGCCGATTATAGATATCAAAAACCGTAAGGTGACTATCATTTACCTCAAGACGATAAAATAGACTTGGACTAAAAGTAAATAATATTTTGGAAAATAGCAAAAGACGGTCAGTAAACTTAATACAACTCGGATGTGATTTCTACTGGAGTATTACCTTTCAAAAAATGTGTATGATTACCGGATGCAACAAATGTTTTCCACTGTTTAAAAATCACAATGCTGATATCGGAACCTCAAACTTTTACATTATTTATTCCAGAAATAATTATTGTAAATACATTTAAATCGCTAAAGCAGATCCTTTTATGTATAACTAAGAAAGTTGACTGAACTCCTCCTACTTTTTTATATGAAAATGTTTTTAAGCAATTAAAAAACGCCAAGTGCAAAATTGTAGTGAAGAGGAAACGCGGAAGTCTGTCTGTCGCCCCATGTGTATGCATTTGTATCTGAGAGATGCATGGCAAGGTACAAAAGCAAATATACACAAAAAACATGCCAAGCACTCGGCACACATGACAGAACAATAAGTGAGATAGAGACCCAGACTTGTCATACTTTTCGAAGCGACACCTGTTTAAAGTTGTGTGGCTCTTAGAATTCTTTTTCGTGTGTGTTTGCATTTTGCTTCAAAAGGAATGTGTGTGGTTGGCTCTCTCAGTCGTCAAACGTGCTGTAAATAACAGATGTGGGCATTAGATGAATTCCCTGACTAATTACGGAACACTTGTGATGGCTTCTTTCATACCATTTGGTTAGGCAGCCGAGGTGCATTGAACTAAAAATGCTGTTGACCCAGTTTGATTTTCAGTCAGTCAGTAAGTCGATCATTCCTGTTTTCAGGTTGTCTGTCTACTACTCTTCAGCAAGCAGCACCAATTAAATGTCAATTGGCGACGTCATCTGCCCACTTGGGGCTTTCGTCTTTTGTTTATTGAACACGACTCTTGCCTGTGGCATTTCTTAAGTTTTTCTTTTTGTTTTTGGCATGCAAAAGAGAACAACAGCCAGCAGTTTTATAAACAAAAACGAAATCTTTTTTAAAAACTTGTTTACCTTGAATTGCAGTGAATTGAAGTTCAAATGCTTGGCAATAAGTAATTATAATTTTAGCTTCGGTTGTTTTTTGTTCATTAATGCAATTTGTTGAATTTTGTTTGATTCAAACGAAAAGCCATTAATATGTTAATTTAAATTACTTGGAAAGCAAAACCAGTTTACTATCGCAGTGCTTCGCCAACTGTAGGAATATGTTTACTAAAGTTATTTTGATAGTCATTTTTATGTCAAACTGCAACAGGTGTATTGAGTATTCCCTCTCCATTAGAGTGAACAAAAATAACTGATGTTATCTTTCACTAACAAGTACACCCAAAATAGGTCGAGGTTTGTTGTGGACACTTCCTGCTCTTTTTTTGTACTTATTTCTTTCCCTCCCTTCCCTACAATTAGTCTATACACTTGGGTGAGTAGATTAATACAACAGGAGACATTTCTAGGCCCTGTAATTACATTATAATTGTCGTCACTTCTACCATTTTCTAACATTTTCGTTGCTGTTGCTGCTAAGCTTTTACGCTTTCGTTTCTTTTTAGACATTTGTCACAGAGTTGGAACATTATGGAAAGTAAAGAAAATCTATAAAAAGTGATGTACAATAGGTCTAAAGAAAAATGAAATGGTGCAAGTTTTGACGATTGATTAATTGACATGTCAGGGACGTTATTTGTCTCTTGAAGTGGGTCATTTTTTGTTGTAGGTAAACAAATAACAATAGAAATGAATTACTTTAGATGGGATTGTTAATTCTTTAATAAGCATTAACATTCTAACCACAGCACCTAAGTCAGTGTGATTCAATCCCTTCAAGCTTTTTAAATCTGAATAGTTTTTTAATTCATCAATAAAATCACAGATTTAAGAAATCGTGAAGAATCTCACAACATTTGTGTAATCCATCTGTTGTTCTTCACTGCTTGATTCTTACACCAACGACCTTTTTAACGCTTTCCACATCAGCTGATTAGCTCCTACGAATCTTTTGTTTATAAATTTCACACCTTACTGTTGTTCCCTATTTATTCTCTTTTTTATATTGTGCATATCAGGTGACGAGATAAACAAAAGAAAAAAAAGTTCATGGGAAATACAATTTATAATTATAGACAGAGCACTGAAAAAAAAAATCAAGAAGAAAAACATGTTGCATGCTCAACTCAACTCTGAGAACCGCTTGAAGGCGCACAGCATCTTTGTAACTGTAAGCCAAACGGTCTCTGAGAGTTGCTCAGCAGATACTGCACTTTGAGTTGAATTTTCTTAATTTGTTTTTATTTTTTTTTTTGTGGCCAAACCAGCTGGCAGCAAGCAGATTGCATTTGAATTATTAGCTGACACAGTTGCAAATTGCAAAAAACTTGGACTCTTTTGAAAGCTAATCAAGTATCATTGCGAGTGTGAGATAGTCACACAACGCCCTCAATTCAAATAAGTACGAGCATTATGCAAACATTGCATAATTTTAGTTTTTTGTTTCTTACAGACCAAAACTTTCATCGATTTTTCACTGCAAGTTCCGAGTTCATTGCTCTCAGTCTCTCTCTTCACCTGCTACTACTCCACCTGCTTCCACTTCTTCTTTGGTGCTTCGTTTAGCTGGTCATTGGTCAAAGTATTGAATTATTTTTCTTTTGCTTTTCTTTTGAACTTGTGTGCTATGTAATCATAAATGTCCATATTTATTTTCATTATGGCATATTTTTCCAGTTGAAAACGTTTTTGGTATTAATTGTAAGAGACAATCAATATTTAATCACAGGTTTATGGTTAGTCTATGATGACAATGAAGTGGTTGAATGTGATTGTTTTCTTTTAAAGTGAAACGTCTTAATTATAATGTTAGTTTGGGTTATAAATCAAATAATAAGAGAAAGATGATAAAAATGTATTAAACTTTTTTAATGTCAAATAATTATGTGGTAAAAATAGATTATATTTTGTTCAAATAACAGTATAAATGTTCACTGTGTTTTTAAAAATACATACTTATTTTAAAAAGTCCCCCGTCCATTAAGATTGTAAGTTCCAGAGGCATAATCCTCTCTTTAAAAGAAATTGTACTTTCTCTCTTAGGCTAAACTGTTTGTCCTGCGCGTTAAATCAGTCAGTCAATCAGTCGTTAACAATGGATCAAATAGGACGGAGTCGGAGGCCAAAAAAATGGATAACAAGCACTTTTAATTATGGCTGCAAACCCCGATCTAAATGTATGACCTCCCGAACCTGAACACTAACCAAGCCCACTTAGAGATCAAAGCTTCGGTTCAGGAAAAATGTTTAAGTCTGCTTTTTAATATTTTGTATAATATAATATTAAATTTGTAGAATGCTGAATAGGTCAGTGCATTATCTATTGAAGATCCGTTTTGTAATTCATATCCAAACACGAAATAATTCGACTTTGAGAACCTACAGGGTGGGTCAAAAGAAGTCATCCGATGTTGTTTGGCTTTCATTTTTTTTTCTAAATAAAAAACGTATATTCTGTTTTTTGATTATATTTATTTGAACCTTTAGAATTTTATTGGTCATTTCGAGAAGATGATATCGGCCAAATGGGCGCCGTTACAATTGATTGCCATACGGGCTCGTTTTATGGCATTTTTCATCACTTCGGCAAGAACTTCGGGTTGCAGATTCTCGCACTCGTGTCGAATGTTGTCCTTGAGGGCTTCCAAGGTCTCGGGCTTGGTTACGTAAACACGGGATTTACAAAAAACCCCACAAAAAAAGTCTGGAACGGTTAAATCGGGCGGAAATGAGGTGGAAATGAGCGTCATCGCTCATTATGATTTTGGTCGAAAAATCGATTATTCACGATTATTTCGCGTTCTTGGGGAGTATATCGATCCACGGCTTGTTCACTTGTAGTCTACATCTGTCTAGTCCACAAATGTCAAAACAGATCTGACTTTGGCGACTATTTGTAAAAATAAGAGCATCTTCCAATAGGGTGACTTCTTTTGACCCACCCTGTATATCGATATTTTTATTCAGTCGTAGTAGTAGTGTAACCATCAGCCATAACTTATCAATATAGTAGGGGAAGATGGGGTGTTGTGAGCCACCTGAATATTGGCCCCAAGCAAAAATAATATACAGCTTTTTGTTTATGTCAAGTTTCTCTCTTCTTATTACCTTAGTTTTGACCAGCAACAGAAGTTAACACGTGCTTTAAGTTGGTTAACCTGAACTCGATTTGTTTATATCCTTGCAGAGGGTATTATAAAATTGTGCGGATGTTTGTAACGCATTGAAGGAAGCATCTCCGACCACATAAAGTATATATATTCTTGATCAGCCTGACGAGCTGAGTTCGTTTAGCCTTGTGCGTCTGTCCGTCCGTCCATCTGTCTGTCTGTTTCTATGCTATCTCCTCCGTCAGTTTTAAAGCTATCCTCACCAAACTTTGCACGAAATCTTTTGGTACAAATACGCTGCACATTTGTCGGAACCGGTCGGATCGGATGACTATAGCATATAACTGTCATAGGAACGATCGGTCGAAAAACTTAGTGAGAAAAACTTTTTTGTTTTTAATGAAAACGTCCTTTTTATTGGCATATTAGCTGCAGTATGAATGATCGGTCGAAAAAGAAGTTCTAGCTAGAAAAACTTTTTTGTTTTAAATGGGATCGCCTCCTTCGTAATTAACAGTGTATTATGCTTTTCCATGACTTCACCAAGTTTGGTCGAAATCAGACATCTATATAGTATAGATCCCATAGAAAAGTAAGGTCCAAAAAGTAGTCTTAGTTTGAAAAACTTTTTTGTTTTCAATGGAAGCTGCAAGGGTATACAAAACTTCGGCCGAGCCGAAGTTAACTTTCCCTTATTTTTTTCTTTGCATAAATTATGTGTTTGGGTGTTAAAAACATCTCCTTTATTAAAAATCATTAAAAAACATATTTTGCAAAATCAAACTTTTTAATTTTCTTACGTTTTCTTACGATCACTTTTTTACCACGATCTTACGTTCTTTGACCCAAATTTCTCGGAAGCTACTAAACCGATTTTGATAATTACTTTTCTCGGTAAAAGCTAACACCTAAATGCATCAAATTTCAAATTCAAATCCATTTAAAATAATTTTTATTTCATCGAAAACAGTTGTCGAAACTTTAAACGCGATTATCTCGAAACCATTTTTTCCAAAATGGTTACTCAACACATTCTGTAACTTTTTAAGGCCGGCATGACATTAATATGTAGATTGCCTTTTCATTAAAAGAATAATTTTCGAAGAAATCTGTCAAGCAATCTTCGATTCCATAATGTTGGAGTTCCGTTTAAAGTTCTGGAATTGCATTGCAAATCAGAAGTAATAAGCCGACAGATTTTCTAAAGCTCATTTAAAGCAACGATCAAAATTTTGAACACTTCTGCCCATTTAGCTAACTCCTCACGTAGTGATTTGTTATCACACTCAGAATCGTCGGTGTTGTCTGTTAAGAATCCATCATTATCCATATAATTTTCCTCCAAATGAATCGCGGCAATTTTTTTAGTCTCATTGCGGCTTGATCTTTGGACACTCATTTGGTTTTTTTCTTTTTTCATTTCAATTTATGAAATTTTACATACCACTTTTTTATTTCAAATATTATTAAGCAAACACGTTTTTTGCATTTTATTGCACAACTGGAATGCATGTGTGAATTTTCTGTCGTCTTGCATATCGCATGATTTCCGCACTCCGTTATTTTCAGCAAAACCATCAATCAAAACAAAATTTTCGATTACCTGCCTACTTCACCTCCGAAAGTGCTCAGACTTCAATGCTTTTTATGAGCCCGTGCTAAGAGACCTCAGAAAGTGCTTCGAAATCCCTCATATTTAAGACTTTACTCCAAAAATGCTCTTCAGCTCGGCTCTTTTTAGACACATAATTTGGATTCCTCCGAACTTTGCTTGCTGGGAAGTGCTTTTTATCAGTTCGTGCTTGGAGAGAACTGAATATGCCCCGAAAACCCTAAAATTTACTGTTTAACTCTAAAAACGCTCTTAAGCTCGGCTCTTTTCAGACTCATAATTAGGAGCACTCCTAACTTTGCTTGCGTATACAAACCTAGCATATTTATGCAGGAGTACATTTGTATGGAAAAGACGAAGGGCCTCTCGGAAGGGAATGATGATTGATATTTTTCAACAAAAATAGGGCCGAGCAGGTGTTTTATTGATTTAAGATGCTAGAAACCAAGTTGAAACTGTTTTGAGGTGTCCCTGCTTAGAACATTTGTGTTTTATATGAGCGCTTTCTGTGCTGCTCATTCTTAGGAAATTGAACAATACACTAGATGGGATGACCAGGTTAAACACAACTTTATTGTATCGATCATCTCATTTCAACTTTTGGTGAAGTGACCTTAAACTGGGCTGTAAACCGATACGAACTTGGAACTCCGACTTTTATTAAACTGTGAACCGAACATTTAACCGAACCAAATGTGCAAAAATAGCCGAACCAGTTCCGTACCTAACTCTTATTCGGTTCAACATTAACTAGAGACATTCTAAGTTCTGACACACTGCCTAGAGATTTTGAAATATTTGGGTAAAAAATCTGCAGGAAAGTATCATGAGAGCCTTCGATGGCATTGATACAGGACCATTGAAATGAAACACCATAGGGTTTTGGAGATCTCATTAATGTAAACAGTTAAAAGCTGCACTTTTAAAGGCTTTTCCATCTTAAAATTTATTTTGTCTGATCTAAGAAGTACCATATAAGGCTTTGGCCTTATAAATTCTAAGTTAAACTTGATATTTAAATATTAGGAAATAATATTGTGAATATTCAGCAAATTAATTGCTTTTCTAATTGATCTTGGAAAAACATAAACCGAAAGGTTCGAACCAAAACCTTTGCGAAAAATCTTGAAACTTCATTTTTCGTACCTTTACCATTGATCAATTTTGGTTTGAACCCCCAATCAAAGGTCCGCATAAATTTTATTGTTTGTAGCCCTGAATGAAATAATCTACCAAAAACCCTATACAAATGGACAACATTCGTAAAGGATTAAGCTAACCAAGGAGAATGACACATGTGCTTTCGCATAAAAAAGTCTATTGAACTGAAAGTACCATAAATTCGCATTTCCATTAATTTTCCACTTGGCTGTAACAATCATTTTTGCAGTCTTAAAAGCAGGGAATTTTTACAAATAAATCACGTTTTTACGATACTTTGCATTTAATTGGGTAGTTAAAAATTTGTGTTACTACACCTCACAGCGTAAAACACACGTTCTCAAGTGGAATGTTTTTAGAAAATGATTACAGACTTCTAAGTTGCATAAGACGCTACAAAAAAATCTTCATAATTGAATTTCTCAACTGTTCCAGCTTCCACTTGATGTATGTGAATTTGCAACATCTGTTGCACTTATCTAGCATGAAAATCAATTTGGTTTCGACAAAATCTCAAGCAGGTAGTCGGTTAAACCACCCCCATCCCTGCCGTCTGTTGCACTTGGTGAAAAAAAGAGGAGGATTTTTAATTAAGGATTTTCCAAGGAATTTTCACTTTCTGTTGAAAATGTATTTTAGGTTTATGAGCATGCGGTTCACATTTAATTCGAAATGGGATACCATTTCCTCTTCAAGTACATACATGTAAGTATAGTGGGCACTTAACCAACAACATTTTTAATGTGTGGATCTACTACGTGTGTTTGCCTAATCTTTATGCCTTAGTGCGACAACATCTGCATAATTGTGTGACAAAATAGTGAAGTAATCCCTCAACAGCTGTTTGCATTGTCATTTATAGCTCATCCAGTTTCTACTTGATTAGTAAATTGAACAAAAATATTTTAAAATGTGTGTTTCTCCACAATTTATGACCCGCTGAGCTCTGGCAACAAGTTCAAGTTTATTAGTCATTCACTGCCTGCTCTCTGGGTTTGGTCAAGCGGTGGCAGTCGCCCATTTGGCTGTCCCGAGACTCTAATATAGCAAACAACTACTGCATACGGCAAACTTGTGTGCTATAATTAAACGCATATCGAGTTATTGTACGAATTGTGTGGAGGCGGTTTCTGATCTTTCACATATGGCTAATGCTTTTTGCTCACATAAAGTGGGAGGGATACGTCACTGTTACAGTGGATTTGGAGTGTGTTGTGGTTAATGGAATCAAATTGGCTTGGGAAGTGGTTCAAGGCTGCACTGTGTCTGTTTTTGGAGGGGTATAAAAATAGGGAGAGACTGCTTTAAACTAAATATCTATAAAATTACTTCAACATTCTCCATTTGTTTTATAATAAATCATTAATCCACCTCCAAAAACGCCCCCCAAAATAAAAAAAAATCAAATAAAACTCAAGAGTTGTACAAACAAAACGCCCACCATAAAACACATGGAGAAATTAATGCAATCACAGACCAAATAGATTACAACAATATTGATTAATTATACAACAATATAAGGGGAAGAAGAGACCAAACAACAACGAAGAAGAATGCAAAATTAGGTCAATGTAAATGCGACAAATCTGTTAAAAGACTTTTACAGTTTGAAAACTATTACACAGTGACAAATTGGGTCAGAGATTGGGAAAATGCTGACTAATGGTTGCCCCCCGAAAATTACTCATATTCGCGTACATTTATAGAACTCAATTAAGAACTCAAACACTCTGTTGGCAATATTTTTTGTTTCCTATTTTATTTTAATGCTCCGAACTGTCTGCACTCTATTTCTGATCTGCTGAATGCCTCACTGACAGTTCCCGCTAATTTGTAGCCCAATCCAGAGCCGGTTTAAAATTCTTGGGGCGTTCTAGTAAGAAGCGGAAGCAGTGTAAGAGACGAAAACTTGCCATGTCAAGTTTTGGAGAATGCTTTGGCTGAATGAATAATGAGACAGGCGTGTAGTGTGTGTGGATGCAGAGGTAAAAGACAGCAAACAAATTGTTGACTAGGGACCAGGGGATTTGGGGAACTGGTGTTAAGGAGCTCAGGCTGCAAATGACAACAAGAGGGGCCTGTAAAGGCAGGTCAGGAAGTAATGGAAAAAATGATCAACAAAAAGATATTGAAATCGGAAAAGGAATTGTTGGAGTGGAATGTTAAGTGAAGTTAGACTGTTTCTTAAACTGATTAAAACTTGTTTTATGTAAATTAAAATTTTGCAAAAAACTAAAAAATTTGCATTCATTTCTTACAACTATTTGTTGTGGTATACATATTTTCAAACCAAGCAGCTCCTAGTTGTTGTTGTTGTTGTAACGGCTGAGCGGGGTTGATCCGTACATTGAGAATATGAAAAGAAAAAATAGGGGAAAGTTAACTTCGGCTCGACCGAAGTTTTGTATACCCTTGCAGCTTCCATTGAAAACAAAAAAGTTTTTCTAAGACTACTTTTTGGACCTTACTTTTTTATGGGATCTATACTATAAAGATGTTTGATTTCGACCAAACTTGGTGAAATCATGGAAAAGCATAATACACTGTTAATTACGAAATTTGTAGGTGATCCCTATTAAAACAAAAAAGTTTTTCTCACTAGAACTTCTTTTTCGATCGATCATTCATACTGCAGCTACATGCTATAGTGATCCGATTTTGACAAAACTTTGACGAATTGTGTAAAAGTATATAAAATCAATATATATCAACGTACGGGACGTTTCCATAAAAAACAAAAAGTTTTTCTCACAAGAACTAGTTTTTCGACCGATCGTTCCTATGGCAGCTATATGCTATAGTCATCCGATTTTGACCAAACTTTGTAGAATCGTGTGGGAGCATATAAAACATATACATGCCAATTTTGAAGACATTTCCATTGAAAACAAAAAAGTTTTTCTAACAAAGACTACTTTTCAGCCACTACTTTTCTATGACAGCTATACTATATAGATGTTTCGACCAAATTTGGTAAAGTCATGGAAAAACATAGTAAACCAAGAAATGCGAAGTTTGGAGGCGTTTCAGTTGAAAACCAAAAGGTTTTTTCACTAAAACTAGTTTTTTTTCGACCGATCGTTCCTATGACAGCAATATGCTATAGTCATCCGATCCGCCCGGTTCCGACAAATGTGCAGCGTATTTGTACCAAAAGACTTCGTGCAAAGTTCGGTGAGGATAGCTTTAAAACTGACGGAGGAGATAGCATAGAAACAAACGGACGGACAGACGGACTGGGCTAAATCAACTCAGCTCTTCATGCTGATCAAGAATATATATACTTTATGTGGTCGGAGATGCTTCCTTCTATGCGTTACAAACATCCGGACAATTTTATAATGCCCTCTGCAAGGGTATAAAAAGAAAGATGCAGGGTAAAAGTTAAGAGGGATGTTGAGACTAGTCCATGTCCAGTTCGGGGATAGAAGCATGTAGTTTCTTGATGGTACAGGGTGGCTGATGAATATTGCTACATTAAGAAAGTCAAATAATTTTTTTTTCAGTGTATGGAATTCACTTTTCTTTTATTCATGTTAAAGCTCATTCAATTTTATTAAATATAGCTTAATTAGATCTAAAAATAATTGAATTTAAATGCCCCCCTGCTCGTTGATGCATGTGCGGCATCTTATCAAAAAGCTTTTCATTACTGCTTGGAGAGTTGTCACAGGAATAGCCGTAATTGTTGCTCCAATGGATTGCTTTAGTTCATTCAAATTTGTCGGTTTTGTTTTGTAGACTTCCTGTTTGCAATAACCCCACCAGAAAAAGTCAGGTGCAGTAAGGTCGGGCTACATGGGGGGCCGACGGAATATGGAGTTTCTGGATATCAGCTTATTGGGAAATTTTCGTCGCAGTTCTGTCATAACAGGCTGGGCCATGTGAGGAGTTGCACCATCTTGCTGAAACTACACAGACTTGAAAGGAATTCTCTTTCGGCGTAATTCTGGATAGAAAAACTCTCTCAACATGCTCAAGTAACAATCTCCAGTAACAGTAACGGTGTGACCGTGTCTTCGAAGATGTAGGGCCCGACAATGCAGCGTGATGAAACTTCACACCACTCTGTCACTCGAAGTGGATGCAATTCCGTCTTATGGAGTATCTGTGGGTTGGAAGTACTCCATATTCGACAATTTTGTTTGTTTATGATGCCGTTTAAGTCGAAATGGGCCTCGTCAGACATAAAAATACAGTTCAACATGTTTTCGTCCTCTTCCACCATTTGAAGCATCTTCAGGCAAAATTCTAAGCGAATCGGCAAGTCTGCTGCGTTCAGTTTGTTGGCCATTTGAGTTTAATATGGGAATAAG
This sequence comes from Lordiphosa collinella, assembly GCA_018904265.1. Lineage (NCBI taxonomy): Eukaryota > Metazoa > Arthropoda > Insecta > Diptera > Drosophilidae > Lordiphosa > Lordiphosa collinella. The sequence goes on along the minus strand of JAEIFV010000585.1, from coordinate 42,775 downwards.
TTCAAATCATTGTGCATAATTGACTGCATTGAGTGTCTTCTTATACCCATTTGAGCAGATAAGTTCCTTGTGGAAACTTATGGATTGTTTTGTATGGCTGCAGCTACCGCAGCGATTGTTTCCTCCGTTCGAACTGTATGGTTTCGATGGTAATGTCTTTTTTCGACCGTCCCAGGCTCGGCAAAATTGTTAACAAGTCTCATTATGGTCCATCTGGTCGGAGGACTGCCGCCAAACGTGCGCCTAAACTACGGACTCCAGGGCGTGATTTATTTATTTATTTATTTATTAAATTATTCATTTTCCATAAATTTAAAGATCAAAACAAAAAAAAAAAATTAACTATCTGTTAGATTCATCAAATAGAAACAAAGTTATTAAATTTTTTTTTGGTATCAGCTTTCATCAGCCACCCTGTATTCTCTGAGTGCCTAGCGAAATTGAAAAAGGGGTCAAAAGTAATTCCCAGTATTTTGTGGTACTTTATGGTAGGGATGCTTTAATCGTTTATTTGGATGTTGAGCGACAGATTCACTTCCTTTGTCCACGTTGTTAGTAGGGTTGCAGTAGATTTAGGAGCAGATAAACTAAGATTCCTACTAGCAAAAAAGCTTAACAGACTTGGAATGTAGAAGTTTAGTCTTTCTTTCAGGGTTCTAATGTCCCTCCAGGTTGTGATGACGGTGCAGTCATCAGCTTAAGAGACGAGTTTGACGTTATCCGGTGGGTGTGGGATTTTTGCCACGTAATAATTGAATACTCCTTACTCCGGGGACTCCTTGTTTGATAATTTGCTCGTCTGAATTCGTCTTGAGCTTGGGGACCTAACAGATAGTTTGTCAACCATCTTTTAATGCAATTTGGCAGGCTTCTGAGGTACAAGAATTGGAGCAAAAAGGCGTGGTTAAACATGTCGAAGGCTTTTGTGAGGTCCAGAGCGACATGGATGGACCTTCCATGTGGTCTTTTGCTGTTTAATTCTGAAGCGATTTTGGTTTTAGGCTCGCACAGAGCAGAGGTTGTGCTGTATCCAGCGATGAAGGAATGAAGGGCTTCTAGGATTCTTATGACAGACGAGAGGAGCGCGATTGGGCGGTATGATGAGCCATGTCTGACTTAGATATTGGGATGATTTTCATGGTTTCTCAAACTGAAGGAACTACTAAGGACTTAATGCACAGGTTAAAGATGTGCGTAAGTTAACGTATGCCTAGCGGTCCTACGTGTTTTAACATTATGGTTGCCAGGTCAACAGGTCCAATGGCTCTGGAGGGTTTTGCGTCTTTTATGGCACATTCTACCTATTCAGTGCTCAAAGAGATCTGGTCGTCGGTGAGGGGAAGGTGACGCATTTGTCTTATGATGCACCGTTTGTTTTTGTCCGCCTGTTCGGCGCACATTGTCGGAATTGTGGGTGTAGAGCCATCAAAACTGACTGTGAGCAGGTCATTCCTTCTTGGGTTTGTTAGTTGTTTAATGGTGCTCCATAGTTTTTTGGAGCCCTTATCAAGTTCATCCAGTTTCTTTAGCCATATGTATCTTCTGTGAGGGTTTACCTGTTTGGCAATTTCGTCACTGAGGGTCTGGGTTTCGGGATTAGCCGCATGCGTCTTCCGTAAGGCGTCTCTCCTCTTTGCTAGTTTAACAGCTTCGCATCTAGTTGTTAATATTGGCTATAAAGTAATTTAAAATAACTTACAGAAAAAGTTTGAGATGCACTGCCAGGTAACACTTTGGCCTGCAGTTTGAAAGTAACTTAGATACTTAATAAATTTGGCATTTCGTTTTGCCAATTGTCAATTTAAGGAATTGCCTGCCTTTACTCGTTACCACACTTTGTCCTATTGACCTGCATGCAATCTAAAGGTAACCAACTAAACTAACCTCCTTTCTACTTTGTTTTTGTTTATTGCAGTCTCTTCCTTTTTAACATGCCTCGCATACAATTGGCCGCCACCAACAACAATAATGCTGCACTCAAAGCCAGCACAAATAGTTTCTTGTATGCCGAAACCATGTCCGGAGATAGCAGTCCCACACCCAGCAGTCCGCCCTCAAGTACAGGTAAATATTTTGTATTAAAATTTATTTTGAAAATCAAATTAAAATTTCCCTCTCTCACAACAGCTGGTGTAGCCAAATCTCAGTGTTCCTCACTATCCGATGGCGAATCTTTTGAAGGCTATGGCGAAAATGAATATTCCAGTCAGCAGCTCAGAGAGGCCCAGGCAACCAATAGCATAACCAACAACAATAATAATAATAGTTTAAGCAATGGCAACAATACTAGCAGCAACAATTCTTCCCACAATCACAGTGAACTCTCAAATGATGGTAATAACAATTTAAACGGCAGCGTCGGCATTGAATTGGATTTGGCTCCGCATGTGGGCACATCTTCGCCCCAAGAGTGAGTCGCACAAAATTGGAATTTATTTACTTAAATTGTTTAAAATTTATTAACTTGATTTTCTGTTTTGTATTTTAGTGATGATGAATTAAATATCATGCCCAGAGACAATTGGGCCCGACGCAGTCTGAGGAGAACGCCTACGAGGTAAACTGGGATTACCTTATAAGTTTACTCACAATAGACAATTGGAAATCGATAAGTTCATTAATTTAGTAGGAAACCAAATAATTGTTATGCAATATCCATTAGCTTTATTAAGTAGAAAATGATATGTTCATCTGGGCAAATGTAGAAAACATTTGAATATTTAACCTTTTCCCTTTACATTGGTATATGTGTGAGTGTGTGTTGAACATACCACCAAATGCATAAGAAAACCAGTTTTTCTATGTTGTGAGTTCGCGTATTTTGTGGTTTGGACCGTGATTCATGCGTATCTCGGCTTCAAATCACAGTCAGTGCACGATCAGTCTCTTTTCCTCTCTGCCTCTCGCTCTGTTTCCGCCTTTGTTCAACACACTTTTTAAAAGAGACAACAGTGTGGTGAGATTTAGTTGAAACTGGCGGTTAAGAGTGCATTGCTTGAGACTTAGGCTCTCTTAAATTATACCGTAAATAGGCTGTGCTTAGAGTTGCAGGAAAAAAAAAATTTATATTAAACAAAAAAAAAAAAAAATAAATTGTTTTTGATGATAACCAAAAAAAAAAAAAAAAAAAAAAAAAAAAAAAAAAAAAAAAAAAAAAATTTAATAAATTAAAACATACACACACATGGAGAACCCAAGTTCGTCGATTGAGCTCGACCATAGGAACTGGCAAAAAAACGATGTTCATCAAGCATAGTTATTTCTTAAAACATAATAAAAATATATTTTAATTTTCAAAAAAAATAAAAAAAAGGTAAAATATTCTTCTTTTTTTTTGTACTTCCTGTCACATAAACGAACAAAAAACATAGTAGGTGCTGTATACATGATAATAAATCGGCCTTTAAAGGAATAAGAATATATATATTTGTAAAAATTTAAAACAAAATTATGGTCCGCTTAACTTTATTCATACTTGTTATGATGAGATTATCTTCACAATTGACTTGTGTAACTAATTGGTCCGGTAGAACAAAATTTCTTCTCCAGCCATGGCACAGTGGAATCGGAGTCGACTATTTTTGCCAAAAAGTCCAAAAATAAAGATACAGCACTGCAATTATGCACTTATATTTGACCGGACAAATGTAAATTTCGAATAAAATTATGACTCGATTGGACCACATCTTCACCTATCTGCCATATAAATCCGGCAACCTTCGAAAAAAATTTGTTTTTTATAAAGAGTTTGGAATATAATGGATAATTTTATATACCCTTGAGAGGGTATTATAAAATTGTCCGGGTGTGTATAACGCATAGAAGGAAGCATCTCCGACCACATAAGTATACATATTCTTGATCAGCATGACGAGCTGAGTTGATTTAGCACTGTCCGTCTGTTTCTATGCTATCTCCTCCGTCAGTTTTAGAGCTATCCTCACCAAACTTTGCACGAAGTCTTTTTGTACAAATACGCTGCACATTTGTCGAACCGGCCGGATCGGATGACTATAGCATATAGCTGTCATATTAACGATCGGTCGGAAAACTAGTTTTAGTGAGAAAAATGTTCTTGTTTTCAAAATGTTGTGTATTTCTTAGTTTACTATCTTTCCCCATGTTTTCACAAAGTTTGGTAGCAATCGGACATCTATATAGTATAGCTATCAAAGAAAAGTATAGTCTGAAAAGTAGTCTTTGTTGGAAAATCTTTTTGTTTTCAATGGAAATGTCCTGGCATTTATTTATTTGATATGCATTTACACAATTCTACTAAGTTTAGTCAAAATCGGATGACTAGCATATAGCTACTATAGGAACGATCGGTTGAAAAACTAGTTCTAGTGAGAAAAACTTTTTCGTTTTCAATCGAAACGTTCTTAACGTAAGCTGAAATTTATTTTATATACTTTTACAACATTCTACAAAATTTTGTTTAAATCGGATGAATATAGCATATAGCAGCAGTACGAATGATCGGTCGAAAAAAAGTTATAGTAAGAAAAACTTTTTTGTTTTAAATAGAATCGCCTCCAAATTTCGAACTTGTTAGTTTGTCATGCTTTTTCATGAATTGTCTACATCGGGCATCTATATAGTATAGCTCCCATAGAAAAGTAAGATCAAAAAAAAGTATTAGAAAAACTTTTTTGTTTTCCATGGAGGCTGCAAGGGTATACAATACTTCGGCCGAGCCGAAGTTAACTTTCCCCTATTTTTTTTTTTATTAATTCTAAACAATATTCATCATAATCATCAGATTCATGATATTCTTCTCTGGAATGTTGAAGTTTGTGGACTCCGATTTTTCTAAATGATTCCTAAAATATTATCTGTCGACTATAATGGTATAAGTGAAGTGACGAAAAAAATATTCATGAGGTTCGAGCTCATTTTCATTTTATTGCTGCTTGTAAAGGCAATGACACGTTGAGCCATCAAATCCATAGCTCGCCAAAGTTGGACAAAATTTGGATAATTTCTGAAGTCAGCATAACGTTCCGGCAGCGGTAACGTTCATCCGATCTTTACCATTCCTTTGGCGGATCGATAAATAATCTTTCAAAATATGTCCAGAAGGTTCGAACCTTCTATCTATAAAACTGACGGAGATATGACGTTTTTTCTTAATTGCGGGGGCGCGAGGGGGCGTTGCAAAAATTGAAAATAAGATTGATCTGCCTGCAAGTATAAGAAGTTCTTGTCTCATACATGTGGAACCTCTATCTTTTTCCATCTCTGAGATCTGCGCGTGCATACGGACAGACAGACTGACATGGCAATATGAACTCGGCTGTTGATGCTGATGAAGAATATATATACTTTATAGGGTCAGAGATGCTTCCTTCTGGCTGTTACATACTTTTGCACAAACTTAATAATATACTCTGTGTACCTCTGGTACAGAGTATAAAAAGCCGCCCAAGTTTATTTTCAGTCTTTATAAAGATATTTATTTATTATATAGATATTTATTATAATTGTCATATCCTTTAATAGATATATTTCATGTTTCTTTTTTCAAATCAACACATGTGTCTGTTGAATTTTTGAAGTCCTTTCTTGACAAAAAATGCCAAGTCCAACAGAGCATTCCTGTTCTGCTTATTCTTCTTCACAACTTCAAGCATTTCTATACTTCAAGAAAACGACTTTGTCTGTAACTACTTAATTTATCTTGAAATGGCGCAAATATGCGCACAAACTGTTAAAACCACTTCATTGTGCACATGTTGAAGACTAATTTTGCATTTACAAATGTAGTGGATTGGACTGGATTCACTAGTTTTGCTCCACAAAACACAAATAATTTTAGGTTAGATCGTACTAAAAAAGACACCACAACAACAACGCTAAAAACAACTACAAAATAAAAGCAAAATTACTGTTTTCTTTACAATCTGTTTCCAAATACCTTGAACTTCGTTTTCCATGGTCGACACAAGCTGTACATTAAAAATTGTGGAAATGCCACAGCTTTAAACATAACCAATCATTTCTAGCAAACACACCACGTGGCAGGCCTTAGGTAGACAGGTGACTTTGCAACCCTGAGTCAGCCACAGGGATAACCCAAATTTTTTTTAGGTTTTTTAGTTCTGGCTGATGTATTTAGAAAAAAAAAACAAACACGTGATCGCAAAAAAAGGCTTTTCCGACCAATGTGCACTGGGATTAAAACTAGAGTTAAGCAGACATCCATATTTAAAAATATTGCATGCCAAAATTGCTGGACCTCTATTATATATTCGAGCTTAAATCAAGAACTCTGAAATCACTGATGTATGATATCCCGATCTTCATTATGTGAATTTTATTTCAAACCAGAGAAACAAAATGAACTCTTGTCAGTACTTAAAGCCATGATGAACATTAGTATTTTCAAAAAAAAAAAAAAAAATGCAAATAATTGGATTAATCTAGGGATGAAAATCTGTGCTTAAAAACTAAGGTTTGGACCAAGCACACCTGACATTGAAATTAAAAGTTACAATAGAAGCTCGAAAGATCATGAGAACGATGTTTTACTTTCCTAGGAAAAGGTAAATTCTTTCAAACTGTTGCAAATATTATCTAAGCAGAGTTAAAATATTGCGACTAGCTCCCCCTCGAGTGAGAGAGTATTTTCTACTTCGGGTCAAATATGAAGCGATCGGCGTACCAAATAAATAATGCAATTATTTATAAACTGTTTTTTTCTAAACCAAAATTTGTTATAACCCTTCAATAACCTTTCAATAACAGAGTAAATTGTTAGTTTATCTGACACATAGCAGCTAGATAGAAGACGTAGAATCAGTCCTTAATCTATAGATGTTATTAATATTGTGTATACGGATAACGAGTGACAACAAAAAATCTGCACAAACTTTGAGAGAGCGCGCCCTTAGCTGAGCTTTACACTAAAGCTTTCGGGATGACATTTCTTTCTCTTTGTTCTCCTGTCAACACGTTTTCATGCCCCCCCGGCGACATTTTTCGGAAGTTACGTCGTGTGACTGATAAAATCGACCAAATCCATTGATGCAATTCTTATGTATATGTAGTCATAAATAAACTGTCACAAATCCGTTGAAATTGTGTTATGCGGGCATTTTAAAGTTTGTGCAGATTTTTAGTTGTCAACCGTTATAAATAAAAATATATTTAATGTCGTGTGTGTGGTGATGTGTTGTGTTTAGAAAATTTATGACGTGCATCTTTGTGTTAGAGTCCTGATTCGACACGCGCCCATCTCTATTACATATTGAGCTAAGAACTCGCTTAATTGATCACTATTCCCTAAGCAATAGTAGAATCAATCATAGCGGGATTTATGTATGACGTTGATTGTCTAGTTTTCAAAGCTAACCTTTTAAGTTTATAATTCTTTAATCTAAAAACTGTAAGATGCACACGCAATGCTTATGACTTGGGAGACACCATTGTATGTAAACAAATTGATTATCAAAAAACAACATGATGTAGTAGTGCGTTGCTAAGACTCGGTGGCTTACAAAAACAATTGTAATCCTAAGCATATTTTAATTATTTTAAACTGAATTTTTAAAGTTTTCACCAAGCAAAGTTTGGAAAAACTATAACTGGGACATTCCAATTGGTCAACCTTTTATATCTATTGTAAAGATAACTAATAATCCAATTACAATGTCACAAAACTCACATTTTAAACCAAATTTTCAATATTTTTTTCTAGCAATCCCGATAGTTTATCTCAACGTCGTTGGGGCTCAATGAGACAGTAAGCAAATATTTTTAAATTTTTCTTACGAGTTTTGGGTTTTCATGTAGAAACTTCACAAATTCAACTAATCTCACATATTTTGGTCCATTTTGGTTAAGGTATTCAACATAAACGCACACACAATTTGATTAACTTTTGTAAATAAAATATTTTTAAGATAAATTGTAAATATTCAATTAGATTTTCTACAGTTTCAAGACGCTTTTTCAATTAACTCATCAACTTTAGCGTTGCTTATCAGTTCTTTTGGTATTAGTCTGCCATAATTTTGTTCATTCATTTCAATTGCTTCCCACAGACATTTTGAGACTTTTTCCCTCCCAAATTTATGTTATTGTTGTTTGTTTGCCGTCATAAAAGTTGTGTGGTTCCAAAAACAAAAATTGCACACTTCACTGTAATTTAATTGTGAGCTCCAAGACAAGTCAAATAAATTCAGCAGATTAATAGCCAAAGATTACAGATTAAAACCCAACCATTGCTGGGAGCTTTCTTTTTTTTTTTCGACGTTTCAAACTGGCAAGTAATTGAGTTGTAGTAGTAACTCCCTCCTTGGTGTATTCTTCAATGGATTGAACCTTGCTTCCTGTCTCAAGCGAAGAGGTTCTTTCCCTTTAAGTTGTTCTTCTTCTTTTTGTATAATTTTTTTTCTTAAGTGAAAAAGGTTGAAGGTAGAGTCTTGGCTTACAAGTTTTCACTCTGCTGGGGTTGTCATGCCTTTGGAATTTTTGCTCAAGAGGGAAGCGGTCGATTTCAAACTGGTTTTTACTTGCATCAATTGTGTTTACTCTTCAGAATTTAGGCCGCAAGTGGGCAAAAAAGTTTAAGCGTATTTTTGTCACAGCAAAAATTGACCCAAAAAATATATATAAAACTAATGTGAAATCTTCTCAAGACTAATTAGATTTACCATCAGTTTAGCCCTCATGCAACTGTCTAGTAAATTGTTGAAGACTTTTTTCTGTTCCCAGAGTGTAACCCTCGTTTGACTAACCAACTCTTTCTGCGACTATAATTTGTCCGCAGGGAAATGCCTTTGTTTTTGCTCATCTGTTGGGAAAATAACTTCTATCAAACTGTGTTTCAAGTGCATGGAAAATGAGTTGACGCAGCAATGAGAATGCAACTACGTAGAGGAAAGAGATTGTAACGAGCAGATAAACATGAGAATTTTTACTTTTAGTTTTATTTTAGGCTTCATGCTTAATTTGCATGTCAATCTTGGGTTGGTGGTAGATGCTTAAGCGTTCAACTAATGAGGCTAATGAGCTATGTTCCGGAACTGAACCTTTAAGAAAGTCATATCTGGTGTTTTTGGTCCTTCGAACCGGATAAGACTGAATTTTAATTAGAATTGAAAGTTAGAAATTATGGAAGAAAAAAGTTTCTTACTTTAGTGATGAGATGTCAACTTTCCATTAAACAAAAAATCTTATAACAAATTCAGATTTTCTTGAATTTTAAATTTTGATTATTAAAATTTCAGCTAAAAGTGCTACAATTTCGTTCTTTAATTTTTCAAATTTATCTCCAGCTTTCTTCAATTAATTTTTCCATCGTTGGATTTGGTTAATATTTGGTACTTTCTTGGGTTTAGGAGTAGTTGGTGGAGGTATTTTCTTTGTCAAAGATTTTGGTACTGCTTGTTGTTCAGGCTGTTTTTCGGGCTTTGTATCCAGTTCAGTACATGATTTGGTCTTTTTCATATGGATGGCAACTTCTGAATCCAACTGGCTTAAAAATTCATCAGTCTGCGAGGTCTCTATAACTTCCTCTTCTTCTTCAGTTTCTTTGTGCTATAGTTAAAACTTAGATTTTAAAAGTAATTATATACCACATCGATACTACCTCAGTGTCCTGGTTGATACTATGACGGCTGCCTCTGCCAGTTACAGCTGGCTGGTCCTTCTCATACATTACATCCAGTATTTCATTATATGTTTCATCCACTAGATTTTCCCCAACTTTCAGGTACTTGGGTTGTAGGGTGGCATTCAATGTATTATGTATATTCACCATATCCTTGCTCATAAATTGAACACGCTCCCTCAGTTCTTGAATCTCAGACATGGGTACCTGTTATATCCGCATCAGTGAAGAAAACTATTTCATTTCGTAAATTTTACTTACATCCTTAAATCTCTTTTTGAGTATTATATAAAGCGTGACGATTAAAGAGATCAATAAAATTCCACTTGTTATCTGAAATGTTGTAGATCGATCCAAAATCAAGGTCTTTAATAAAGCATGACCCTTTAAAATAAACCAACAAGTAGATTGCCAATTATAACAAAAGGGGGTTATCTTCAGCTGTGTTTCAAATGTAATGTCGCGACGATGTTCCCACATTATTGTAAATTTTTGAGAGACTAAAAATATTAAAAAAAAATTTTTAGTTAGGACTGGCACAAATATTAAAAACGAAATAATGAGAGAATGGAAAATGTTTGAAGTGAAGTCTATCACTAGCCTACTATACTACAGATCACATGATACAGTATTTTCAAGCTAGCGCAAACGTAACTACCTTTTTGCATGCGCTATAATCGAAATAAAACCCCAGGGCTAAAACACTCACAAATTCGGACAATTACCGATTGAAGTAAAGTTTCGTATCAGGAAGTCGAACGAAACTAAAGAAGCTGCGCAATCCGCTTATCTAATTATTTCACATTGTTAATAGTAAAGGCAATAAATTATCTAACAGTTATCGATCAATATCATGTGACTGTTCTAATGACCTTTATGCTAAGTAAACCTGCAGTTTTAGCCGGCTGGAGGTCATGTTATGCTATCGCATAAATGGTAAAGTAAAAGAAAAATGGCTTGTCAAGTTGACATAGCCCCAAGGGCCAAAGCCGAGCTTCTCTCAATCTCTTGGCTTGTGCGCTTCTAATTTTCGCACAAGAGAAAGGGACCTACAGTTTAACGCCGAATCCGAACGGCATTTTTGAGAAGCTTTTCATGGCTAATTACTACAAAGCTGGCGCCAACAGCCGAGAGGGGTGACCGGGTGTAAAGTTTATTCAAAGAAAAAACTTTTCATTAAATGTTCTCCGTAGAGGAGTATTGGGATCGTCGTAGCCGTCTCTCCATGACTGCGATGACATAACTGTTTGGGAATTCCAAAGCAGCATGCGCGCAAAAAACGAGAGACAGCGTAGAAACAGACAGAAGCCTTTGTGTGTGTCCATTCAAGTCACTGTTTTAGGTATACCTCTCACATTAATCCGGTAAGGTCATTGGGGACACACACACACAACGAATTCACGAAATCAGAGGTACAGGGTATTTTGGAGTCGGAGCACTCGACTTCAGCGCCTTTACTTGTTTTTCTTTTACATAATGAGTCAAATCTGCGTTAACAATATCGAATTTTTGAGTTTTACAGTTATTACTACAGACTAAATATGATCGTTAACTAGAAAATTCCTCTTCTGTGTGTGTTGGGTTTCAGTTAGTGTGAAAGTAAGTGAAGACTGACTACAGAAATGATCCTAGTCTTGTGATATTTAATATGTCGGGCCAATTGATGTTCTTTGGGCGGAACCTTTAGAAATTTTATGTCAATTCTTTAATACTTAATCGCCAGTGAAAGTTTGGACCTGAACCCCAAGTGAATAGTTTTTTACAAGCAAATTCCATAAAAATGCTTGAATTTCAAAGATTTCAATTCATCTAGTGTCGTCGCAAAATTTTGTAAATACTTGGATTGTTCTGAAAACGAAGCGAAGCTTATGTTTATACTCTGTACCAGAGGTACACAGAGTATATTAAGTTTGTGCAAAAATGTCCGTCTGTCCGTCCGTCTGTCTGCCTGTCCGTCTGTCCGTATGAACAAACAGATCTCAGAGATGGTAAGAGATAGAGGTTTGACATGTATAGAACATGTGTTTCTTATACTTGCAGGCAGATCAAGTTTATTTTCAATTTTGGCCACACCCCCTACCGCCCCCGCAATATCGAAAAACGTCATATCTCCCACAGTTTTATAGATAGAAGGTTCGAACCTTCTGGACATATATGTATTCGGGATTCTTTATCGTTCCGCTGAATGAATTTTAAAGATCGGATGGGCAGCACCGGTCGCAAAGGTGATGGGAAGCACTTCACAGGTACAGAGTATGTTATAGTCGGGCTGGACCGACTATCTTTCTTGTTTTTTTTTCGAAAAGTATTTATTTATACATTAATAAAACTTATGCCAGCGTTCTTTCAATCCTCCAAGAACTTATGATAATGTTCTTAATGCCGCTACGTTTTGAAAAGTAAACCGAACGGAATTCCGTTTCGGTTTGGCTGTTCTCAAATAGCTTACGTTTTACTTTTGGCAAACCAAGGGCCAAACGAAATCGCTACGAGAGAATCAAGCGAAACGATCGAAATGGAACATTCGGAAATGAGAGAGGCTGACTTTTAAGTTTTACTTCTTCGTTTTGGTTGGCATTGTTAATTTCTCGAGACATTTAACAAAAAAATTATTTTTAATTCAGTTAAAGACTTAAATGCAAGTCAAATTATATAAATAAGTTTTAAATTGATCACAGAATTAACTAAATGTATATTTGGCAACTGTACGAGTACGTTATTTGCCAATTTATTTTCATTTCACCTGCCAAAAAGCATAGGTTTTATAAGAAAATAAATTGTTTCGATTTTGTGTTGCGAGAAACTGATTCAATTTCGATTCGAAAAGTTCCAATTGGAGTTAAGAACATGCCTGATTTATTTTTTGGTTTTTGACGTTATCATGGTGCAAAAGCCAATTTTTGTTCTTCTTCAATTCCAGGCGTTTCTGACGAATAGCTTCACGGGAATTGCGCTTTACTTGCAGGCAGAGCTCGTAAATCACAATTGAACATTTTTGCCTTTGCAAAACCGAAAAAATCAATGCACGCTTGCTCTCGCTCTGAGCAGAACACATCGTTTCTGTTTGTTTTTGTTTTCAGTTAACTGTTCTCAGTTGAGCGTTGCTTGTTTTGCTCTTTCAATAACAATTTATAGACAGCGATCCGACTGAGCGCTCGCACATTAAGAGTCAGTGGATGAGCAAAAAGCAGAACGACTCACCTCAAAGGGTCTTTTTTTCATTTATTTGTTTTGTGTGTGTGTGGCTTGTGTGAGTCGCAAGCCCAAACAGACACCTCACTCACACATACACACACACAAACGCAAATGACTTTTGTCTTCTTCGCTCGCGACGATCTGCTCAGTGAATGAGCAGAGCAAAATGTAAACAAATCCATTGGTTGTTCGTTGAGCACTGAGCGATTCGTTCGTGAACGGCTCATCTCTGACTTTTTGGTCAACGGGTCCGTAAATAACTGTTATTTTTCGGACAACGAAAAACGGTCAATTGTTATTTGCTAGCTCTGCTTTCAGGTAATATTCCTTATTGACCTAATTTCCCTGTGGCAATAACTCAGGGTGCACCACGCCCCTGCAATCAAAGAAAACTGTAGACAAAACCTTCACTTTAGACCAGGGGCCGGCAGCTTGCTATCTGGCGTGCATATGAAAATTCTCAAAGCAGCGCTGCTCAAACACACATAGTATAAGCTGTAAAACGCCGCTGCGTTGCTTGCTTTCCTACGCCGCGACGCAGTCGTTGCTACTGAAATTGAGAGCAATTTTTGAGCTGCTCTCACACACACCAATGCAAAAATGTAAATGTATTTTTTACCTCCCTCTGCTTTAGACCAACGGTGGGCATGTAATTGGATTTTGGCAGCAGTCCAACATCAGAGAGAACAACCCCTATTCCCAATGCTCGAGTCCACCAGCCAGACACACGCTACATTTATTTGTTTTTGCAGACGTCTCTGCCGCGAACACGGCTGGAGCCATGCCCTGATGCGCAATCGGGAGCAATGAGAGCAAGGGCTAGCCCACCGCAGCTTAAGACTGAACTTGGTGCGCTATTTTCGGTCTTGGCTCATGCGACAGCTTGCATTGAGATAATTGAGCTTTGGTTTTCACAGCATATCTATAAACCCATCATTCGTCATTAGTTATGTACTTCTGGAGCAAATTTAGGTCATCGCTGACCGAGTACAACAGCTTCTGGACGTTGTCGGTTAAAATTATATGGCACGAGCCAATCGATATGTTTAGGTCTTTAGCAATTTCTCTGATAGTAACTAGACGATTGGCCATTTCTACTTTCTTCACTTCACCTGACATCTTCACGGCCTTTTAAGAACAATTTGTACTAGCTTCTAGCACATAAAATTTAGATTTTGTCTCTATTCAAGAGCATTTAGATTGGGTTTGTTGAATTTTGCACACACAATATGCCATCAGTCAACCATATTCCGAATCTTTATCCCTACTAGTAAAATAGTGCGGGAGCTCAAAATGCTTTTGTTGGGTGATGTAATTAACAAACAAGACAAACTGCCCTGTCATCCAATAAATGTGAGGATACTCCCTTGGGATTTGGCAGCTCGCAAGATATCACACCGTACTACTTACCTCAGCTTTATTCCTTTAAAACTTCACCAAACAATCGAACTACGAAACTGTGTTTGTTTCATAATGAAAATTCGAGGCACCCATCTTGTGTGCCTCATTTTCAAGTATTTAGTCCTTCAAAATTTTTTCTGAAATGCCTAACCATGTCTTGCCAAGTCGATTTTAATAATCTGATTAATTTTTCTCCAATCTTCTGATGCATCTATTCATTCTACCACTTTTGTGTTATTTTTTAAAATTTCTTTCAACTTCCTACTTCATTTCTTGATTTAGCCAACCTTGGCATCGCCCTCGTCGTACTTAACCGTTTACCCAAATGTTTAACAACCTTCAATTCTCTATGCATTTTCCACTTCCCACCTTTTCATTTTATAGACAAATCCAAGCACATAATCTCGTGCTTAATTATTGAAATTGTTTTGTCTGCTGCTCTGTGTCTCTCCTCAATTAGCCTTAAGGTGGCTGCAGCCCTAATTGTGGCATTTACTAAGCTCTTAATGCGGTGGCATTTTTTTTTGTTGGCTTGCCTCCAACTAATTGGCAAGCTCAGAGACAATTCGGACAACTTTTTGGCAACTCTTGGCTTGGAAATGTGTCGCCAAGTTGGATAAGTAAGTGTATCTATAAAATACTAAAGAATGTGCATGGCAAAAGGCAAACATGTTGGCTAGCATACATGTTGCAAATGCAGATTTTGGCTTAAATGTAAAAGTTTGTGAGAGTATGTAAAGGGTATGCAGGTATGAGTGAGTTGCCAGATTTGTAAAGTTTGGTCAGATTTATAAAAGCTAAACAGTTTTAAAATTCAGACTTTACAATTTAAAATTAGTTTCTGGCTTTTGTAGAGAAATTCCAATAGTTTTTTTTTTTTTTTTAGATTTTTAAGGAAAAAGTTGAAAAAGCCATGGAGTAAAAAAGCCGATCACGCCCGACTGAAATATACTCTGTACCAACGAAAGTAAATGCTTAGCATCTATCTTGCTGCTGCAGTATCAGCAAAAAGCAGCGCTGCTACTGCGGTGCGGCTGTAGTTAAACTTTCATTTGCTCATAACTTGACTAACATTCGTTCGATCTTTAACAATCTTTTGGCGGATCGATATATAATCCTGATTACTAAATATGACTAGAAGGTACGAACTAACTATTTATAAAACTGTGAGAGATATGACTTTTTCGGCCTGAACATTGGAGCCTTGGGGCTTCACTTATAATTTTCGACAAAATTCATGAAGTTCTTTGCCATCACAACCTTTCTTTTGTAAGTGTAAAATCC
Source organism: Lordiphosa collinella (assembly GCA_018904265.1). Taxonomy (NCBI): domain Eukaryota; kingdom Metazoa; phylum Arthropoda; class Insecta; order Diptera; family Drosophilidae; genus Lordiphosa; species Lordiphosa collinella. The sequence continues at coordinate 27,279 of JAEIFV010000585.1, read as the reverse complement.
CGTCGACTCGATTAACTTGGCTCTGTAGTTTGTCAACAATCTGGCCACCTCAGCCAACTGCAACCACAATAGTTGTGCTCTCTTACTCTGTTTTCTCTCTATCTCCCCCACTTGTGTTCTCTTGGCCATTTATAGTCAACCAGACGCGGTTTTTTTTCGGTTTGTTTGTTATGCTTTGCTCCCTGTCTGGCCTGGCCTCTTCTCTTTTTGCTGCTTCGAACCTGTTTCATATGGAGAGAAGTTCGAAACAAAGCGGGCAAAATAATACAATTTACTTTTCAGTTCCCAACTTGCTGCTAACGCGTGCGGTAGCCAAATTTTTTTCAAGCGGTTTCGTGTTCTTGGTTTTTTGTGTATGTTGGTTTGAAGCATCCCGATTTTGTTCCGGTGTGGTATAAGAAAAATCTAAACAAAATTCCGCAACAACGAAAAAAGTATGTGAAAGTCGTAAAAATGCGGCTTATGTGCAAAAAAAAAAAAAAAAACCGACAAAATATCCCAAACATAAATTACGCTTTCCATGGAATAGAAAACGTTTTTAATTTGAGCAATGCGTTTTATGTGATTTTTGAATTGTTTTAGTGGTAGTAACAGTAGTTGTAGTTTACACTTTGGTAATTTACGGCGTCACGCCTTAATGATTGCAAAAATAACAACTAACGCAGGCATCGAGTGTTGCACATTCCCCATAGATACCCAAAGAAGAGTCTCCTCTTACCTACTGCACTTTACAAATGTATCTGCATGCCTGTCGCCCCCCTTTACCCTCTTCACCACTTACACGTGACTTGTGTGTCTGATGGAGTGCCCACGCCCTTTTGTTGCATTTCAATGCATCAATCAAAATCAAAATGGTTATCAACTTGAGTGTTGCCAAAGCATTAAATGTTCTGTTTGTTGATTGAAAATTAAAAATTTGTTGGGATTGTCAAAATAAGTAAGTTCCAGCAGGCTTGAGGTCATAAAAGCAGTGTTGACATTTTTAAAATCGACATAAAAATCGATATGTGCTGAATATCGTAATATCGATAAATCACTATTTCTTGAAAACTCGTTAAATCTTATAGCATCGAAATTTTCAAAATTCACCAAATCGGTATGTGTTTTCGAAACAGAGTTCGAAAAGTCAAAACGAAACGGAAACGTTCGGAATTGGGAACAGAAAACAGTAAAACGTTCGTTTTCGTTTCGTTTTTACTTTTTGAAAACGTTCGGAATTCGGAACAGGCCTGATAGTCATCCGATTTTCACCAAATTTGGCAAAGATCTTTAAAAGCATATAATAATAATATGAGTTTGGGAGCGCTAACATAAAAACAAAAATATTTCTTACTAAGATCCATTTTCCAACCGATCGTTCGTATGGGAGCTATACGCTATAGTTATCTGATTTTGACAAATCTTTGTAGAATTATGTTAAAGCATTTAAAACTCACAAATACTTAATTTCAAGATGGGTACCGTCTTCAGACCTATCTTTTGTATGGGAGATTAACCGTACAGTTGTCCGATTTCTTATCAAACTTAGTAGAATTATAAAAAAAACTATAGATAACCAATAAATACGATATTTGGAGACGTTTCCATTGAAAACAAACAAGTTTTTCTTACTAAAAGTAGTTTTCCGACCGATCGTCCCTATGAGAGCTATAAGATATAGTCATCCGATCCGGTTGATTCCGACATATTAATAGCTAGTTTGCGTAGAAACAGACAGACGGACATACAGACCGACGGATAGACTGTCTGACGGACGGACAAGGCCCAATCGGCTCAGCTCGTCGCCCTGATCAAGCGTCGGAAATAAGTATCTCTTTGCGTTGCAAACTTTTGGGCAAAGTTGTATTATCCTTTGCAAAGGTATAATAATAATATTGATTTATCCGACAAATTGACTCAAAAGGCCCCAAAAGGATTGGAGTGTTCCCAAAATTTTTAGATTGGAACATTCCAAGAAAATTAGCTAAATTAAGTTTACCAAAAAAAGTAACACTGTACAAGTTAGAGACTGTTAAAAATGCTTTATTTCCTTTATGAAAAACTTAAATTTTTTTTATGAAACCGTCGTGATAACTACAAAAACTAATAATGCAGTTTTATGCCTAGAAGCGGAAACCGTCGAGTTTTCTGGAAAAAAAACCATCACAGTGAAATCTGTGCTGTTGAAGTTAGTCGCTTCCATGAACAACAAGTAAAACCAACAATATTGTTGAAGCGATTCCATAACATTGTTGATCTTTTAATAGCTTTACGTAAAGGCCTGTTCCCAGGAACAAAAAATTTTATTTTTGTCACAATACTTCGTATGAATAAGAAATCGTATGAAATTGTTTTAGTTTTAACAGCTGTGCAATGGTGTTCCATTCATATGAAGTACTGTGTCAAAAATAAAATTTTTTGTTCCTGGGAATAGGCCTAAAGCAGAGAGCACAATCGTGATTTTTTTTAGTTCCGACAGTCTTAAAGTAAATGAGCAATAAGTTAACATTACATAAAACGAAGCGGATCGACTTGATAACCCCATAAAATTTGATATTGAATTATCGCATATAATCTTATTAGAACATCACCCTGGTTGCCATTACTATAAGTACCAAGGCACTAACAAACACCAAAGTGAGCAGTTTAAAGAACACGTCGGTTCTATCATCCGTAGACTTTGCTTTCAAATGCAGGTTAGCAAATGACTTTTCTTGTGAAATCGCCAAGTTTGTTGGAAATTCCAAAACTAGAACTGTGCAAAACCGGAACAGAAATCAAGTTTTGTTGCAGTTCCTTGGACTTTTTATTAGAAAGCTGCTACTAAAGATTGTCCTATTAGTCCTCATTCAACTACATAAGACTGCGAAATTTAACATTGTTCCAGCTTATAAGTGGCATGGTACTGACTAGCATTTTTCGCTTGCTAAACATGAATCTCATTGGGGGAAAGCACTTAAAATTGTCATTTTAGACATGATTTGGGGGAAACCTACATTTTTTTATCAAACCTTCCATTATATAATTGTGTTACTTATTGCTTTAAAATAAGATAATCAAACATTATATATTTTTAATACATATAGTAGGGGGGTAATGAAATTAACTACCGTCGTGTGAACAATGTTATCATAAATTTAAAAAAAAAGCACAAGCCCGATTATAACATACTCTGTACCTGTGAAGTGCTGCCCATCACCTTTGCGACCGGTGCTGCCCATAATTGTTTGTTTTCCTTATAACTCGAATATCGTTCATCCGATCTTTAAAATTCCCTCAGCGGATCGATAAAGAATCCCGAATACTAAATATGTCCAGAAAGTTCGAACCTTCTATCTATAAAACTGTGGGAGATATGACGGGTTTTCGATATTGCGGGGCGGGAGGGGGCGTGGCCAAAATTAAAAATAAACGATCTGCCTGATGATCTGCCTGCAAGTATAAGAAACATATGTTCCATACATGTCAAACCTCTATCTCTTACTATCTCTGAGATCTGTTTGTTCATACGGACAGACGGACAGACAGACAGACGGACGGACAGACGGACACTTTTGCACAAACTTAATATACTCTGTGTACCTCTGGTACAGAGTATAATTAATAAGCGATGATTTCATGAAAATCAAAATCCAAAACTTTATGCGTAAATAACCAAAATCACCAAAGTAATGAAGCATTTCCTAAGCCAGATTGGTGTTTACCACACGAATACCATCCAGAATTACTACCTTGCCTTCTTTGAAATAGACCTCGCAGCCTAATGTTAATAGTCAAAAATAACGGGTGACAACTAGAAATCTGCACAAACTTTAAAATGCATCCATAACCACAATTCTCAACGGATCTTTATTAAAATTTTACAGTTTTTTTTATGACTGCATGTACAAAAGAATTGCATCAATGGATTTGGTCGAAAGGACCGTTATCAGCCTCTCGACGTAGCTTCCGGAAAACGTCTCCGCAGGCGGCCTGTACGACCTTGGGGTCGTATTTCCGGATCCTGTTGGTCGGTTCTTTGATATTTTTGGCCTTTCAGTTGTTTTTGTAAACTGCAGCACTACGATTTCCAAATAAATCTTTAATTTGACGACACTGCGGCAAGTTTGTTGGGTTCCGTTCATTTGGTTCAAAAGGGATATTGGCAAAAAGGCGATATTGGTTGCACATCCACCGACATTGAGATTTGACAGTGTTTATTTGGTCAGGTGTGTAACTTGGTGCTCTTTGCTAACTTCTTGCAACAATATTATTCTTTTTCAGCACTTTACTGATGTGTTGTTGGCTGCAATTAAATTTTCTGGCTGCATCTTGTTGACTTATGTTGTCTTTGTTGTTAAAAAGTTGGGTTAGCTTTCTGACATAATATAATGTTTGCTTACCGACCACTTCCAACTTCTCTTTTTATTATTTTTCGTTGCAAAATACTATAAAGAGTGCGTTTGGACTTGCCCTCTTGGGTAAAATGGTTTACTGTAAACATTTTACCTTTGTCAGCGTCAATTTCGTAGAATTTTACAACGCGATCACGAAGACGTTCATGCTAGGACTACTTGTCAAAATTTTTGTCAGGGGACATGAAAATGTATTGACAGGAGAACAAAGAGAAAGAAATGTCATCCTGAAAGCTTTTATGTAAAGATCAGCTAAGGGCGCTCTCTCTCAAAGTTTGTGCAGATTTTTAGTTGTCACCCGTTAAAATAATCAATCAATATTTTCAGTAGCTGATAAAAGCTAATTAGTTTAGATTTAAAACCGCTCTGCTGACTGAATCCTTTTTCGCAATATACTCATGTTCATGATTTTCATCTTAATTAAAGGGAGTTAAGCTTAAAGTGGAAATTATTTTAAAACGGCGTTAGGCATGTTTTACATAGTGTAAGTAAAACTTTAGTCACTTTTTAATAAGAATGTTAATAATAATTAGGGTATTCACGACCCCCAGTTGAGATGTGGAGTTGGTGAATTGACTAAATTTTTTGAATACCCTAATTGTTAATAATAAACTCCATTCGCATAGGAGCTAGCGATACGAATGGAGCTGTGGACATGACAGAAAAAGAAGAAAATTGCAAAAGCAACCACAACAAAGCTTCCAGCTTTGCCCAAGCCAACACCTTAAAATTTCTTTTCAGTATCCCAACAACTAAACTTGCATTCCAAAATCATTTGAAAAGATGCACCATATTCCCATTTCGACACACACTACTCGCCCTTTTTTCTTTCCTTTTGGCACTGCTGCGCCTGAACATCAATCAAAATCAAAATGTTTTATAGCCTTAATTACGTTTAAGCAGCCATATAAAAGTTACCCATCGTTTGCTGCACAATTTCATTGTTCAGTTGGTCAGTGAGTGAGTAAACCGCCTGCAGTTTCGCTTTCTGAGAGGCCAAGTGAGGCGTATTTAACGACGTTATCAGAGCGGCGGTAGCGGCGGCATCGGCTAACGCGTGTTTATAAAATATTAACCATAATTCATACACCGAAAGACGTACAGCAAATGTTGTTGTGTTCGGCTTCAAATGGTTCGTAATGAAAAGTGAAGTGTGGCTAAAAGGAGCCGGCGGAGGTGTACAAGAAGAAGAAGTCGATTGCCATTGCGAAAGTGTGTCTAATTTGCTGATGAGTTTCCTTTTCTGCTTTTGATCAATTATATGAGTAAAAACGCAAGCTGATTACAAATTGGTAAAAAAAAAATATAATTCAAGAAAAGTGAACTTGATGTGTGTAACAGTAGACAAATTGTTAAAAAGTGTAAATGGTGCTTAGTCATCGTAGTGTAAATGTATATAAAATTAAATAATAAACAAAAATATCACTGGTTGGTGCTGTGTATCCTCCAGAATAGTCTTTTGTTTCAATTATAACCTTATTAAATAGGCTAAATACTGGGCCTATGTTCAAAGAGCACAATTGTTTTTGTAAACCAACGAGACATAGGGAAACACACACATATTTCGGCATTAACCGGTTTTTCTTTAGCTTTTTCTTGTGGCAGTTGATATCAAATTAAAAATAATAACCTGTGTAAATTGTCAAAATCAACTCAATCTAAAATAATTGCTTAACGTTTAAGCAAGCACTCGGCAGCACTTGAAAACAATTAACTCTTATCTGAAAGATAATAACTTAATCAGTTCAAAGCTAACAAAATTCCTCAAAGGCGCATTTCAATGACGTCCCATTGCGACGGCCAATGGCCACAAAAAGATAACCAAATGAGCTAACGGAAAATTAACACCACGAGTATAATACAAATTAAACCAAAAACTTAACCCATATGGATGATGAATATTTTGAATATTTTCCTTATGACCGACGCAGTCATTTGAGAAAAACGTGCGTATACTTAATATTTTTGTTGCTCATCCCCTTCACACTCCATTTGTAAATGTGGTTCCTATTGTTGTTGGTTGCACGCAGTTTTAATGTTGTAGTTCCTAAGAAAAAATTATCCGCACACACATAAACGTTGAAGAAAACGCCCACATAACCTTATAAATACTTTCACCAAAGTTGAGTCAGTGGTTTGCGTTTTTCTTGGTTTTTTTTTTTAGAAATCGCAACACTTGCATTATGTCTTCCTCCCTTGTAATTGTACACCCGGGGGATAATTATATTTTGTGGGCTTGATTCCAGTTAATTTCACACGCACTATTTTAATGCCTTTCCTTTTGTGTGGGAATCAGATTGGATGGGACAATCATTAAGAATAGCTCCAATCCAAAATAAGTGGCTTATAATTCTTAAGCAGAATTTTACTGGTGGTTAGCGTATGAGTCATTAGGAAACATTCGCTAAATTGCATTTCCGGATATTAAAGAAAAATGTATTTTATCGGAGTAGGCGTTTTCTTTAAGGTTTTAGGTTTTCTGATAGTTCTCATATTAGCAAAAAATTTAAGAACATTCGACATTACAAAAACCACTAATTCAAAAAGTTTTTTTTATAACTCTTGCCTCGATTTAGAAAAAATATTATTCGATTTCGATTCGATATTTAGTTCGACCTATGTATCTAGGTTCATATTAACGATGTTGTCTACAAAAGTCAAATACCTTCAAGTGTATGTAAATTTGAAGCGAAGGCAATCTTAAAGCATGTACTATGATCTTAAAATCATTCTCAAAGCCTATCCTCAGAGGTCATTCTGCACTGCCAACTCGTGTTATAAAAAGGCGCCTAAATTCTAAATAAGAATTATGAATCTTGTTTCATAATGGAAGACACAAATCAGTCTAATCAAAATGACCGCTACCCTACATATTTGATGTTATTTGACCAATAAAAAGAATTTCGATGCTATTCACCTTGTCCACCTGTAGCAAAGAAGCCTTTGCGATATCCCTTTATGGTTGGAAACAGAAAAAAAAGATCCAAAAAAGATCTATTTGGATTGGATATGTATTTCATATCCTTTTAATCATCCAACTGAGCTAAAAATCATCCAAAGGATGATCATTTTTCAAACCCTTTGTATGATTTTGAACTCCGTTGGATGATTAAGGGGATATTAAAGACATATCCAGTCCAAATGAATACGGAAATCATCCAATGGATATTTTTAAATAATCTTTTTTTCTCTTTGTGCTTTAAAGTTTTGAGCCCAAGTTTGCCAATTGTTAATGTTTGAAAATTGGAGGTTCAAAGTTTTTGGGTGAAATTTTAGGTTCGAACCTTGGTATTTCCCATAATTCACTCAATTTTAATAGAAAAGCGATTAATTTTCAGAGTTTTTTTTATTTTTTATTAGTAAATTTAAGCTAGAAGGTGGAAAAACCCTATCAACAGAATTATTCAATAATTTTTGGATTTAATGGTTTTTTTTAGAATTTTCAATAAAACTGCACATTTTACATGCCAGACGATTTCGAGTTTCTGTCGCACAAAATTGATCAGCCCAGCAAACATTTTATGAAATTTTTGATCACATTCGAGTCCTCGGTCTGATCAAAATAGTCATAAATGCATTAGATTTCTGATCATAAATGATACTTCAGGAGAAAATGGTACCCTAGCCTGAGTTTTAATCAGTTTTTCTGATCAGTTTCGACTCATATTGGGAGTCTTTTTCGAGTCATAATTCAATAAATCACGTTTTGAGCATATTCTTAGGTAATTTTCGAGTCAGCTTTTAATCGTTAGGTATTAATCTCTTTTTAATTATCAAAAGGGCTCGAAAAAGACTCATTAAGGTGATTTTTGTTAGAACGATCTTCCAAATGTTGGGTGGGAGAACACAACAATCCCGACAGATTTCAGAAGGTATGAGATGATATGAGTTCCCATGTATACTCCACCTACCAGTACTTCCGCACATTATAGTGGTGGGTCCTTCGGCTGCCTTTCCGCCCACACTGTTCTTTTTTTTACGATACTTTACTATATTTAGCTCCAACAGCCTCTTCTGGTGTCGAAAAACGTTGACAAAGCGAAGTCACTGTACCAAGAAAAAAGGACCATTTTAAACCCAGTTCAAGCGAAGTCCTTATTTAAAATAATTTTATTTCTCAAAAAGAGTTCTGCACAAGGGTACTCCAACTATAAGTGCACCGCATAAGTACTTGATATTTTAACACCCGCGTATCCCAACCACTGAAATAAAATGTTTGAGCAGTAGTTTTTCTAATCGCGGCATACTTGCGGCATTCGTAAATATAATGAAATTATAGCCTAATTAATAGCTAGAGTTGGCAACGCTGCTTCGAGGAAATCAACACGCAGTGACGCTCAAAGCCGAAACTAACACATTCAGGCCTGTTCCCGTTTTCGATTTCGATCAGATCATGCGGAATCGGAATTGGTAGCTGTTCCCGTTTCCGAAAAACGAGCAAGTTACTCGGTTTCAAAAGTTTTGCCTAAGAGTCAGTGGAATGAAAAGTAAATGACCAATTTCTTGGCAACGGTGATTCTTTACATCTTGCAAATATTTTTATTGTAACATGTCTAATATTGTAGAGTTTTTGAAGTATTCATTGATACATCGTGCGAACAATTTTATTTAAAATCATTTCTTTTTTGCTTTTACCTCGGCAATTGCATGTAAGCGAACGAAAGATCGATCGAAATAAAACCGAGCTTTTCGCAATTCCACATCAGCGCATGCGCAGTGCTGATAGAAATCCTTAAGGCTGTCCTATGGCTGAATTAAAATTCGAAAATGATTCGAGCATTCATACGAAAAGTCAATCGATATTAATTTCACTCGGAAACGGGAACACCGACAAGAAAACGCATCGGAATTGCGATCGTTTTACTTTTTAATTCCATTCGGAATCGGGAACAGGCCTGATAGAGACCAGTCTGAGAAATACTAGTTCGAAAATGAGCGAGTATGTGAGCTGACTGCATGTTTTGAGTGTCGAATCACACCGCATACTCTTGTACACACACTACGCTCGAGTCAAGAAAACAGGCACTCTCGCAGATCTCAGTTCTTAAAGGCAGCCCTTCGTTCTCAGAAAAAACCACCTTTTCATAAACGAGAAAGCAAAGCTAACTTCGTCTGTGCCGAAGCTTAAATACACTTGAAACTTTTGTGACCACTGACTTAATTTTGTGACCAATTTTTAACCTTTCTGTCTTGTGTCATCGGGATAAAAAAAAAATTTTGTATGGCAGCTACAAGAAGTGACTTTCCGATTTCCGGTTTTGACATATGTATGTGCGTTGTGCAGCTAAAAAAAGACTCTCTGCAAAATTTCAGCTCGATAGCTTCAAAACTGAGGGACTAGTTTGCGTAGAAACAGACTGACGGACGGACAAAGCTCAATCGACTCACCTCGTCATGCTGATCAAGAATATATATACTTTATGTGGTCGGAGAAGATTCCTTCTATGCGTTCCAAACTTCTGGGCAAAACTATAATCCACTTTTCAAGTGTATAAAAATGAACTATGTTTCTATAACTATACATTTTATGTCAAATGGAAAAATGTTTTCTAAAATATAGCCAAAAATATTACAAAGTGAGACTTAAATGTACTTAAAATAGTTTGTAAACTTATCCCTAAATTTACAGCAGATGAATTTAATTTTGATTACCGATTCTCGGATTGTTCAGAGCGATTACCTACAGGCTGATTCAGCCTTTCTTTGGAGCAAGCATCCATATTGAAATTTTAAGTGTGACCAACTATATATAATACGTTAATATTGAATAATATTCTTGGGGGTATATTTGATGATTTGGTTCGGGGGCTCAGCGGCTAGTGTGCGTGACCGCTGTGCAAGCGGTCGTAGGTTCGATCCCGCCTCGAAACATCTAATGAAAAGTTTTTTCTTTGAATAAACTTTACACCCGGTCACCCTCTCGCTGTTGGCGCCAGCTTTGTAGTAATTAGCCATGCAAAAGCTTCTCAAACTGCCCTTCGGGTTCGGCGTTAAACTGTAGGTCCCTTTCTCGTGTGCGAAAACAAGAAGCGCACAAGCCAAGAGAATGAGAGAAGTTCGGCTTTGGCGCTTTGGGGCTGTCTCAAGCCATTTTACATATTTGTTGATTAAAAGTACTAAAGCAATTCTGAAGAGACACACCAGCAAACGCAAGTTGTAAATTAGTAATCGAAAATCGGAATTATCTGCTAATTATAAGTTGTTGCGGGATAAAAGCGGGATAAAAGCGAATATGCTTGATTTTGGTCGTTTTAGATGGATTTTTGTTTTGATTGCAGGTGTCTAGTTAGGGTTGTAAAGCAGACGACTCATTTATTAGATGTTTTGAGTGCTCTAAAACCCTGTCTTGCTAGTTGATGTATACAGAGGGATAAAGCCGAAAACATTGGACGCAATATGATGAAAATCGTTTCCAAAAAACAGGCCATTAACGGGTTTTCTCACCTGTAGTACTTGTTGAAAACGCAAAAACTTGATTTTATTTCGAATGTCAAATGTTTCAAATGGATCTCGCATTCTGGAGGACCTCAATTGATCGCATCGGGAGTCAACATTATTTACAAATGCTGAAAATGTGCTGCTGTTTCACCCGCCTATATTCCTTAGACTCTGATTAATCGCACCCACCCCAACTGCCTTGGTTAATTTAAGAAAGAAGAAAACATTTTGTTCGTCCTTGTCAGGAGTCGATCCCAAAACCTTTTGCACAAAACGACGGCGGCGTGTTAGCTCACTACGACATTGCAAGCTTTTGTAGATGCACGTCTAAATCTAAATCAAAAACATTTGGAACATTTGTTCTCAAAAGTTTTAATGAGAAGATCTTGTTCTTATTTTGAGTTAAAGTCAGTTTTCCTCATCAACTCTTTAAGTAAGCGAGCAATATTGCATTCAGCATTTTAGAAAAATTTGCTAACGGCGAAGCAAAAAATGTACCTAATTTGCTGAAACCTTTTAAAAATTTTGTATAAAAGTTTTCTTAGAAATTATCTTAAGTAAATACAACTGCACTAGAATGTAACCTGTTAACTGCGTCATTTGCATATTTTAACAGGTAAATGCTAATTGAAATACAAACTTTAGTCATGTGACAAAGGGTTTCGTCTCATCGGCGGATCCAGTGTTTTCTTTAGGTAACCTTTAACCTGTTTACCGCACTTGTTATAACCTCCTTCTTTAATGGAAGTAAAAGTCATCTAGTTCCAACCCAACAAGACAGAAAGTTTAAGTGATTAAATAAAATTGCTTGCCCTCTCGCTTGAACCCTCAGGGCTGTTCGTTAACGAAAACAAAAATTTACAGTCAAAAATGAAGTAAAAATTAAATAATCAGCAAAAAAGTCGCGAGTTTCTTGAACTTCTTCACACCACTTAAAATTCAAAACAGACAAAAATCAGCTTTTGTTTGTAGTTTTATTTTTCGTCTCTCTTTTTTCGCGTTTCCCATATTTTACACGCCTTGACTCGAATGGCCGATCCCCAGAAACAGCCGCCAGTTCAAGTCAATCAATCAAGCTTTGGGTTATGCAAAATGAAGTTAGACAAACACCTGTCCCACCTTTTACACTCGACAATATGACCCAGATATTTTTTCACCAAATATTTTTTTTGAAGGTGCAAAATGGTTTTCATAATGAAATGCTTCAATGCACAATTAACTATTACTTTATGCAATGCAAACACGAAAACTCATGACAGGTAGGAGTGAAAAATGGGTAGAAACCTGTTCATTAAGAGCCCTGGGAAAACTATTATTTTGTGGCTACTGAAAAAAAAGTTGAAGAAAAACACTTTTGCCCAACAGGTTGTATGACATTTAATAATTTAATAATGAGCTTTAATTAAGAAATATAAAATGGGAAAGGAAAACAAAGACTTTAGTGCAGAATGCGGAAAAATGACAAAGCGGTAAATTTTTTTTTAGTCTTTAGTCAAGCTACCACAAAAACTCAATTATATTAATAGCGGAAAGTTTACTGTGGCAAAGCAGGCTTTTGAATAGAAAAGACTTGAATTATAGCACAAGTGGATCGGGCGGTGTCACTTACGATTTTACTGAAGATTAAACTTGACAATAATTTAACTAGGATCGTCCAGTGGAGTAAATTCAACCATATAATAAATTAACACTTTACATTAAATGGAAATAATTTATAGATTAGGTTGTGATGGCTGAGAGTGACAAGTCACTCTTCCACTTAGGCCACGTGGGCCCTTTGCGATACCATATATTCTTTGTTAAACCGTATTAGACCCTAGGGTGATTTTCGATACTGATCCATTGTGTGGACGGAATAAATACGAGGGGTTGAGCAACTCTCCTCCTACAGTACCGTTTCATCCTCTTTCTCGAATCTGCAGCTTCTGTAGAAATCAAAATGAGCAGAAGTGATATGTGTTCCTCTGTAACGTAAAAGGGTATTAGGACGTTTAAAGTCAAATGATGAAATGATTTCCACTGGTTCGTTGCGAGGCCGTAGTGTTTTGGCTTTTTGGGAATCTTGAAAGAGCTCGGTGACTGTGCCTAGTCTGGTAAGTGCGTCCGCAGACTCGTTTCCATGAATGTTCCGGTGTCCAGGCACCCATATTAGGTGGATACTGAAGTGTCGACCAATCTCGTTCAGGGATAGGCGGCATTCAGTGAGCGTTTTAGAATTGTGTAGGAGTCTAGTGCCTTACGGGCTGCTTGACTGTCTGAGTATATAAATACGTTTCCTTCCTTTATCGTGAGTGTGCTAAGGTAAGCGCAGCTTCCTGGATGGCTACCACCTCCGCTTGGTACACACCACAGTGATCAGGGAGACGAAACGACAATTTAAGGTTTAGGTTGGGTGAGAAGTTTGTACTTTTTCATCGAGCCTAGAACCATCCGTGTATATTAAGGCATTGGCCAGGGTATGTTGTCCCACTCGTTTCACGTCGTTTGGGGACACAAGAGTCTTTATTTAACGGTATATCCAATTAGTGAGTAAGTGGTGTCGATTGTGTACGTGTCCGTAGTCTTACCACCCGAAATTTCCGTATGTTTCAGACGAAGCTACGTTAGTTTCTCTAAAAATCAAAGTTAGCTTTTTGCGGTTTTAAACGGACATCAGTTAGTTATTGCAATAGTTTCTCTTGAATTCGAAATCCGTTTTTCCTTAGAGATGCGGGTTTCAAACGGAACAAATTCAGTTTTCGATCCGTTTTTGACCCGTTTTCGCTATCGAGAAAGTGTCAAGAACGGATCAGAAAACGTGTATCGAGAACTTACGTTTTGCTGCCACAAATTGTACTCCGTAGTTTGATCAAGTTGCTCAGGACGAATTGATTCCCGAGTGCTGGCCACAAAACTAGTGAATCATAGAGTAGTATGGGTCATACCACAGTTGGAGCATAGTCAGGCAGAGACGCCATTTTCGGCCTTAAGCCTTTTTCAATGAGAAAAGGACAATGGTCGCCTTTTTTATGCGGTCATTAATATTGTCATTCCAGAGTAGTTTCCTATTCAGGATGACTCCCAAGTATATGACATTGTCACCAAATTCAAGGCTTACTCCATTGATTTTGGGAGGGACAAGGTTAGGAATTTTGTACTTCCTGGTGAAGAGTACAAGATCTGTTTTGACAGGGTGCGCGCCCAGTCCGAAAGTTGTTGTCCACTGAGCAAGTGTTATCAGTGCTGACTGCATGAGGTTACACAGCGTTTGTGGGAATATATCTCATTTAAAGATTGCAATATCGTCTGCGTAGGCCACCACCACGTGTCCCTTCGGTTCCATGAGTCGAAGCAGTTGGTTATCTGTCCCGATCTATCGTAGAGGAGAGAGAACATCTCCTTGCGGAGTGCCTCTGCTTACAAATCTGTGAGCCGTAATACCTTCGAGTTGGGACTACACCGACCTGATGGTTAGCAATTGGTCGATGAATCCAAGCAGTGGTATATCCGCTCCCACACTTAACAAGGCAGAGGTGATAGCATAAGGTTGGACGTTATGGACGCTATGTCGAGAAACAGCACTAAGAAGAAGTCTTCACTCAGAAAAAAATCTGTTCAAAATATACCGAAATCAAGACCATTCGTTGACAAACAACTGTGAACGGAGGTAATTCATTTTTATTCCGAAATTACTTCAATTGTTTCAATTATTTTAATTACCAAATAATTGAAATAATTAAGTAATTATTGAAATAATTGTAATTGGTAATACATTTTTAAATACGAAATAATTGTAATTGTAATGGTAACTGTAATTGAAAATTTGCCCATAATTGTAATTGTAATTTACAGCTCTGGTTTTAAGACCTTGGTGCTCTTTTTAACAACATTTTGGGAACAATTTTGGAACATCTCGGTCTTATTTTGGGAACATCGCGGTCTCATGTCGCGGTCTCACATTAGGTTCAATTTTCGAAAATTTTTGGTACATTTTTGTGCACCTTTTTGTAATACAATGAGACTGATTTTAAGACATTAATGTTATTCAACCTAGCAAGTTTAAGCCGGCTAGAGGTCATTTTATGTTTTCACATAACTTTAATAGTCAAACACAACACCACCAAGGAGGCTGGTCAACTGAACAGGAGGATTAAGAACCTCCCGGTTTTATCATTAGAGCAGAAGCAGAGGGATCCTCATGTCAGCATAACTGCTTGGGAATTTCAAAGCAGCATTAGTGCAACACCATCACCAGAACGCCAATTGCTCATGATTTCCGAACAACCGAACAACTTTTAAAACGGCAGCGACTGTTTGTTGTAATGTGGTGTGACCAGAGCTGCCGTGAACGTCGGACTTGTTTTGTGAAGAAAAATTCATGAACGAAATGGCTTAAAAGGGAGTCCGCTTGGGCTGCATTTTGAACCGCACATTTTTTTTTCTTAGTGTTCTATACTTCAAAAGATTTTTCAATCTTCGAGTCCAGGGAATGCAGGGCGGTTTTAGTAGACCTTCCCTTGCTGTACGCATGCTGCGCGTGTGCGAAATGAGTGGGGTTTACAGTTTGCCTTAGGTAGGCATCTATAAGTCTCTCAAGGGTTTTAAGGAGAAACAAGGATAGACTGATTGGTCTATAGTCGTTTGGTCTTACGTGTGACGGTTGCCAGCCTTCGGTATGAAGACTACTTTGGTTTCTCTACATCTAGTAAGAATGTAGTTGAACTTCAGCCAGCTCACATAGATCATGTAAACCCAATTCATGTGGACCTGACGACTTAAATGGCTCGAATCTGGTCCTGGTCACTGTGACAATATTCTTGTTGTCTTATAGAGTCAGGTCACAAATCATGTCAACACCATTGTCACAGAGGCCAGAATTAAGTGGGCTATCGATTCGCTCGAACCATTTAAGTCGCCTGGCCCAGATATCATATTTCCAGCGCAACTACAACACAGCATTGGGTACACAATGACCTGGCTTTACACAATCTATGTAAGCTGTCTTAAGGTCAACTATATCCAAACCAAATGGAGAGAAACTAAAGTAGTATTCATACCGAAGGCTGGAAAAGCTTCACATGTGAAACCAAACGGTTGTAGGCCAATCAGCCTATCCTCATTTTTACTCACACCTGAGGCAAACTATAAGTCCCACTCATCTAGCAAACACACAACATGCTTACAACAAGGGAAGTTCTACCGAAACCGCCCTGCACTCTCTGGTCTCAAGGATTATAAGATCTCTTGAAGTAAAAGATTATTCTCTTGTAGCATTTCTCGACATTGAGTTTGCTTTCAATAACGTCCAACCTAACGAAATCACCCCTGCCCTGACATATGTGGGAGCAGATGTGCCGCTGGTAAGATTCATCGACCAATTGCTAACCAGCAGGACGGTGTATTCCGAGCTTGGTGGCGCATCTGCTCACAGATATGTTTACAGAGGCACTCCGCAAGGAGGCGTCTTCATATACTCAGTCAGGCCGCCCTTAAAGACAACAACAACAATACTAAAACGCTTACTGAATGCCGCCTATCTCTAAATGAGATAGCACTAGACTTCAGTATACACCTTATATGGGTGCCTGGACATCGCAAAATAGAAGGAAACGAGTCTGCGGACAAACTGACCAGAATAGGTACCACCGTCGAGCTCCTTTAAGAGAAGAGCACGATATTGATGCCTATGGCAATAGGTAGAAAAACCTTTCCTCCTGTACGGTAACGAGGCTTACGTGGCCAACACTAAACCTAAAACGTACCACCTCGCTTTTACGCCACAGAGAGGGAACACGACCCTTCTGGTGGGAACTTAACATCACTCACCAGATTTCTCGGCGCCCTGGTAGAAGGAGGCTTAGACATAGGTCAACCTGTCTATCAACTATCGGAGACATCCGAACAACATCGCTAGCATCGTCTGGGCGTCACTCATTATGATTTCAGCAGAAGCTGCAGGTACAAAGAAGAGGAGGAATCAGTCTAGCAAAGCCTCCTCTGCCGGTCTACAGGTGGTCGAAGGTCTAGAGACTCTTCGCTGGAGTTGGTCCAGGTTTCGTCTGCTTTTTGTACTATCCCTGGATATTCCTAAGACTAGATGCGTCTTGTATTAATTGAAGTTGTTTTACTAAGCTAAAAAGGAAACATTTGTATGAAAATTGCTGAAGCCTTTTATTATATAGATTCTTTATAATGCATTCTCGTATTTAGTTCCAAAGTTGAACAAACTCATCATTATTCCATACCCTAATTAAATTATTTAATAGACATTGCAAAAAAAAATTACATAAAAATTCTTTTCACTTTTTTTTGAATGTAACTGGTTCTAAACAAACAATTGAAATTATATTCCCATGCTGTTTCCCCCCCTTCTATAACTAAACAAAAATTCTCAAACGCCAACGAAGCGGAACCCAGCCAATGGAGAAAAAGAGAGAGCGCAAGAGCTTTTAAGGGCAAAGGTGGTGGCCATTCAACAGGTGAAGGCAGTCAAATACTCAATTTTTTATTAATTTTTTTTTTAGTTTTTTTTGGCCAGCAGAAAGAAGAGAGCAAACAATTTGTGAAAAAACCGCAACCACAATTTCCGGTCAGCGTTTAAAATTACATTTAATTTTGATGTTCAAAATTTAGTTTAAAAAAAAACTTCCCTGTTCAAGGTTACCTACAAACAACAACATAAAAAAACAGTTAGTTGATATTTTTATGGAATTGATTCAGTCATTCGCGGCGGCCTTAATCATATTTAAACAGCTTTTTTTGTGGGTACTCCCTCTCGGATGATTTTCTGTCATTACCTTGATCGCTTTTATAATTAACTGTCATTTTGATAATCTTTTTGGTACACAGCTAAACAAAATTCTGCAACATTTCCTGTGCACCTGCACAGTTTGGTGTCATCGACAATCCGTCTCAATAAAATGCCAACAGCTGCTTGCTGACTTACCGCAATGGATTTATAACCAATTTTTTATTTCTTCAATTTTTCACCATTGCAAATTGCAGCACAAATTGCACAACCTCCTGGTATTTTATTTTAGTCAATTTGCCTTACATTTTCTGCTGATTTTATGTTTTATGTAAGCCAATTTGCATACTCCGCTCTTTAAAAATAAACTTCACAGAGCCATAAACCAGATGAGACATAAAAATAAAAACTAGGTTAATGAGTTGATGCTGGGGAAGAGGGAGTTTTTTTTCTGGCATTTGTTTGACTTTCAATTAGACAAGCGAAACTTTTTTTGCGGTTTTCGGTTATTGATATCATAAATAAAACATTTTCCCTGAATTGGTCACATGAGATCACATCAAACAAAACCGCTTAAATAATAACGATAGACACTAAACCATGTTTGATATGCGCTAGACGGTTTGGGAAGCACTGGTGACTTTGCTAAGCAAAGCTCACGACGAGGTTCGACGAGGCAAAAAGCTAGTAAAATTTATATGTTAAATTATATAATATAAATCAAAAATCCAAAAAGTGTTATTACGTACGGAGTGTATACCAGCAACATCCGGTTTTTTCGCATGTTTGTTCAAAAAAAAAAACATGTCAATTATTTCCCTTCCTTTGCCGTGTGAGCATGATTTTATTAAAAACGAAAATTTGATTTACTTGTCATATATCTCTAAATAGTCGGTTGCACTCTGGGACAGAATGAAAAACTAACCGACAGAAGCTCAACAAATCATGGGTAGTGGCCAATTAACCCCTTAGTTTGGAAATACTCAGTTCTATAGATTCAACGATAGGTGTTCCGCTGTCAAGTAACCTAAAGTCAAGCATTGTTGCGAGGCTAATGTTTGACTATTGTTTACAGATGCGTGCTATGTGAAGGCTATGATTCTGGTTCCTGGTAACTTTTTGTATTAATTATACCTTCAGTTTTTAGCCGGATACTTGTTCATTCTGTCAAGGAAGCTTTACCAAACTTTCCGACATTTCGTTTCTAAGGATACAATTATGGCTTCAAATCCATTAAAAAATTACCGCTTTCGAAAATGTAGCTAGAAAAGGCATACATAATAATCCAATACTAATGTGGTTGGGATTCAACTATGGACTTGTCAAACATAATTAGGGTTAATTCATAAATAAGTTCATAAATAAAAGGAGACAATATCCTTACTTAACCAGTTTGACATTTGATTGTACTTTTGGTTACTTCCCACTCTAGGATTTTATAAACGAGAGCGTAAGTTAAAGTCGGTCCTGCCCGACTTCGAAATACCCGTTTCTCAGGGCAATTAGTGTTTAGTAGCCTTTCCCTATGTTAATTATCAGAGCAATAACATTAATGTGACCATTTCAACATTAAGTGAGCAAAAAGTGCAAGTAGCGCCAAAAAGTATGCAACGCTTTTTATAACCTTTATAACTCTGCCATTTAATATCCGATCTTTGTAATTGTATGATTTATGATTCAGAGATTGTAAATATTGGGACCATACACTGCAAAATTTGAGCTTGATATCTTTTAAATTGTTGGAGCTATTTAACATTTTTTATTGTGGGGGCGGGAGGGGGCATGGCCAAAATTTGAAATAATCTTGATACAAAATTTGGTGGCTCTAGCTCTTTTAGTCTTCGAGATATAGGTGTTTATACAGATAGACGGACATGGCTATATCGACTCGGCTGTTGATGCTGATCAAGAATATATATACTTTATAGGGTCGGAGATGCTTCCTTCTGCCTGTTGCATACATTTGCACGACTTTAGTATACCCTCTTTACTCTTCGAGTAACGGGTATAAAAATAGGGGAAGTTTACTTCGGCTCGGCCGAAGTTTTGTATACCCTTACAGTTTGTTTTTCTAAATAAGTATACTTTTCGGACCTTACTTTTCTATGGAAGCTATACTATATAGATGTCCGACTTCGGCCAAATTTAGTGGAATCTTGGAAAAGCATAACAAACTAAGATGTTTATTTTCGAAGTCGATTCCATTTAAAACAAAAAAGTTTTTCACACTAGAACTTCTTTTTCGACCGATCATTCATACTGCAGCTGTATGCTATAGTCATCCGATTTTGACAAAACTTTGTAGAATTGTGAAAAAGTATATAAGATAAATATATATCAACGAAAGGGACGCTTCTATTGAAAACAAAAAAGTTTTTCTCACATAAACTAGTTTTTCGACCGATCGTTCCTATGGGAGCTATATGCTATAGTCATCCAATTTTGACCAAAATTTGAAGAATTGTGTGTGAGCATATAAAACAAATACATGCTAGTTCTGAAGACATTTTCATTGTAAACACAAAAGCTTTTCTAGCTAAAACTACTTTTCTGACTATACTTTTCTATGACAGCTATACTATATAGATGTCCGATTTCGACCAAATTTGGTTGAATCATGTAAAAGCATAGTAAACTAAGAAATACGAAGTTTGGAGGCGATTCCATCGAAAACAAAAAATTTTTTCTCAATAAAACTTGTTTTTCGACCGATCGTTCCTATGACAGCTATATGCAATAGTCATCCGATCCGGGCGGTTCCAACAACTGTGCAGCATATATGTACCAAAAGACTTCATGCAAAGTTTGGTGGAGATAGCTTTAAGGGGTTATATACGTTGTGATAGATGAAAAATCGATTTTTTTTATTGCATATTCTTTAAGTAATACTGTTGAGAATACTCTCACAAAAATTCTAACGATCGGAGCATTAGAACCGAATTGTAGCTATTTATGCGATACCACACGGCTGTTAACAAGCTTGAAACTTTAAACGGATTATCTCAGAATCTTGTTTTTCGAAATTACCTTTGCGGTGGACCGACTACTAAAAACTATTATCCGATCAACACCAAATTTTGACCACTTATTTATTATAATAAAGCTAGTCCTTGGACGAAGGATTTTTGAAAACTTCCTTTTTTAGAGCATAAAAATCGAAAATCTTATACCTTGAAAAAGTACATTTTTTGTTAAAACCGTCGCCATTTTTTTTTTAATCAAAATTTTTACAAATCCATCGTCCAGGGACTAGGCAATACAATATACTAACGAAATTTTTTTGAATTTTTGATTTGAGATGAACCGTTCTCGGGATATGATGTCCACCGCAAGTCACCATCGAAAAAAGACGATCTTGGAATTCGGCCATAACATTTTTATTATTTAATATTTTTTATGAAAAATTTTAATAAGTACCAGAAACATGTACTAAACAACGTCGCAAACATTTTTAATAAATATTTTTATGGTGTCAAAAAAATCGATAAAGTTTCATTTTTTTGCGCGGTACAACGTATATAACCCCTTAAAACTGACGGAGGAGATAGCTTAGTAACAGACAGACGGACAGGGCTAAATCAACTCAGCTCAAACATTCGGTCAATTTTATTCGGACAATTATACAAACATTCGGACAATTTTATAATACCCTCTGCAAGGGTATAATACCGCTTTCGAAAATGTAGCTAGAAAAGGCATATAGATACATAATAATCTAATACTCATGTGGTTGGGATTCAACTATGGACTTATCAAACGATATCCTTACTTAACCAGTTTGACATTTGATTTGACTTTTGGTTACTTCCCACTCTAGGATTTTATAAAAAGATACTATCTCCATTTAAACTTTTGATGCTTTTTGGGGTGGTATTGGGAGTTGCATTTTCTTAATACCATCTTCTTCTCTTCTAGTTTCAATCCCAAGTGGGACCTCTCTCTTCCATCGAACTCTTGTTAGCTGTCGCTTTGAGTTCTCCCCAACTTTTCATGATACTTTCCGCTTCTCTACGGACAATCCTCCTCCAAGTTTCTTTGGGTCTGCCAGATGGCCGCCCGACTTCTTTCAACGGGTTGCATTCCATTGACTTTCTTACGAGGTTGTTCTCATTTTTACCCAGTTAATGTCCTATCCAATTTCATTTTATTCTGCGTATTACGATGTCGACACTCTCAAAATTTGCTCGTCTTAGTAGCTAGGAGTTCCCAATTCTGTCAGGCCAGAATATGCAGAAAATGCGTCGCAGGCAACGGTATACAAGTGTTTGGAGTTTTAACAATATGGAAGATGTAATTTTCCAAGTGGAAGAATCGTGTAGAAGCACTGGAATACTGTTAGAATTGAAGAGCCTGATTTTGAGCCAGTGTGGATATAAGAGCATCGCCAAACACCTGACAGCATCCCAAAGGCACCTTTAGCCTTTTGAAGGCGTGAATCCACATCACAAAATGCCATTTTAGTACAAACTTTCATCACAAAAGGCAACTACTGTCAACATTTTAAATTCCTAAAGCTATGTACTCAAACAAGCTACATCGATTTAGTTGGGGTCGAGTTCATATAAAAAATCTAGCTAAACGCTTGCTTAAAATTGTAGCTGGCCTATTTGCTTGAGCCGTTCTCAGACAAGCTAAATGCCTTAGCTCATACCCAGCTAAAAACGAGTGGCGCCGCATCCTTGACTGACTAAAAGCTGAGTTTGTCTGAGTACATATGTCATAATGCATATCACATAATGCATTCCATCACTTAAAGTATTTAAGCTTTGTACTTAAATCAGCTAAATTTTTCGACAGCGGAATTGCGATTCTTGTAAGCGTTGTGTTCAGCGTGACCCCTCAACGCCAAAATACCACCATTCAACATAAAAATACCGCCAAAAGTCTGGTTTTCCTGCATTTCAGTTTTTAAAGTGCAGGCATTTTTGATGATCAGTGAAAGGCCAAAGTCATGGGCAATGCACCATCTTATCGTTAATTTTGAGATTCTTCGGCTTGCACTCATCGCTACCCTGCAGTATGGGTGCTGGCGATTGCTACCTGCTCTACTTGCTGGTGGCAATCGCTACCTTATCGCTTTACAAGTAAGTACAGCAGTAAGTACCTACGCTTAGGAACTTACTGGGTTAACCTTTTGGTAAAGCAGCATCCGCAAAAGTAAACGAAATTTACAGTCTTAGAGTTACAGCTTACAGTTTCGGTACTTACTCTACTACTTTCACGTAAAGCGAAGAGGTGACGATTGGTTACCCCCTAGGACATGCCCAGCAAAAAGTAAGCACTGAAATGCTTTGCTGGAGGGTTGGGCTGCGGGTACTTCTGGTTACTAGTAAGTACCGAACTCAGCACCCATGTACTGGTGCAGCGTACTGCAGGGATAGTTCTTAAAACCATACCTCAAATCGAAGCTAAAGCAGCACGAAATTTATGCTAAATCTCCCATAAGATATGGAGATATGGTTGCAAAGGAAAAAACCCTGCGACTTCTGAAAAAGAAGGAATCTTTTCATGTTCGTGCCGGGCTACCCAGTCGGACTTGACACCTTGAAAAAGGCACATCGTTCATACTTATTTTTCTTCGAAAAGTTCTGCAAAAGTTCAATGTGTAAAAAACACCTACTTTTAGAGCCCGCTTTGGCATGAAAAACAGCATGCTAGACAAGTAATTTTTTATGAAATATTGAAACAAAGCCATATTTATAGAAATTATTATTTCAAACAAATTCTGTTAGTTTTAATTTAGTCGGATTGTTGAGCCGTTCAGTTCAGTTGATCGATTACACATGTAATACATTTGTTGCGAAAATAATTCATAAAAACAAAATGTACCAATGATAACTCCAAATACTTACATATGTACGTATGTATATTATACATCGGGCTAACTTTATATTGATATAACTTTGAATTATATTAGTTTAAAGACACGCTTCCTTGGCTTGCTTCGTTTGTGTTTGCATTCCGCATTTCGTTTTCCCTTCAATAGGTGCCAAAAGCACAACCCAGAGAAGCGACGGTTTCATGTTATGGAGACTTTTGCTTTGGAAGACACATGAGAAGAAACCAACGTTTGGAAATCTTTCTTGTTGCTTACTCATGACAATGGCACAACCCAGAGAAGGCACGGTTTCAGTTTAACGTGACTTTTTGCCTTCTAAGCGCATGAAAAAGAATGCAGTGGCAATTACATATAGATTTTTTATCTTTTATCTGACTAAAATAATTATGAAGTCACTTTTCCCCGTAAAAAGAAGTATGAAAAATGGCATTCTCTTGGGAAACACATTCTGCAAAGTCCGACTGGGTAGCTAAGCACATTTCTAGCTCTTACCTCGCTAGGCAGAATTTCAGCGAACTGCAATACTAATTTGAGAAAATGTTAAGGGGAACGGATTAAAAAAGCGACTTAATGCCAACAAATTCTCTACTCGTTTTAATAAGACACGATTTGCACTCTAAAAAAAAACAATTAAAAATATTTTCTTAACCTAATATCGGCTTATCGCATAAGTGACTTTTAAAATTCACAAATTTTTTCATTTTTCTCAATTTTCTAAAACAACATTTTCACATTTTGAATAAAATCTAGAAAAATTTTCCCATACATTTGTCTAAAAAACTAATTTCACTTTTGTTCATCAAGTGAAATATGCAACAACTTTGACCCATTTCTAAAAATGCACTTTACTCACTTTTCCATCAGTTTTCACTTAAATATTGTATTGAGTTGTCTTCTCTTTGGTCTTTCGCAATTATTTTGTCGTTTGACGTTTTGTTTGCCTTTGTCTTTGTGTGTTTCTTGGTGCTACAGTTTTTGGGCTGCATTTACCTGTTTACATTTTGCTGTTCGTAGGCGTCAATTGGCCGCGTGGGTGGCTATTGTTTTTCTTGTTTTCTTTTTATTATCACGTGTCTGGCGTTTTTTGGTGGTACCTGCGTCAAGTTGTTTTACAAGTCATTCAATGTCAGCTAATTGGTTTGCATTTCCTTTTATGCGCAATTTCTAGAATTTCTTTGGTGGTGGAAACATTTGGGGTGTGCTGCGGTTTAATAAACTTTATTAATTGTTTTAATTTCTTTTCTCTTGTTTTACAGTTCCGGGCGTAGGCAGATAAGTTCCAATGCCTTAGCCAGGTAAGTTTTGAAAATTTGAAATTTTTTATTGATAGTTTTTGCTTTTTTAAAACAACTCAAAATCGAAGTTTTGCAGTCACTTTACATTGACAATTTGGCAGCCACAGTTTGACAGCCGCTGCTCATTGTCTTGGCTAAACTCAGTTTGGTGAGAAGCCCACAGTATGTGTGCTTTTACTGTATCGCTGGTGGTTGTCTTGGCTAGAGTATAAATACAAGCTTTGTCATTTAGCGAAGACTACAACCGCCGATACAGTTCATGTAAATAACATGTAGTTAAAATGTAAAAAACCTGTAGAAAATTTGTTTAAAGTAAAACCAAGATTTACAGCCATATGCTCCCATTTTGGCATTCGCAAAAGCTTTTTCGATTTGGAGAGCAAATTTGGTCGAAAAACCGGTTTCAAATCGCAAATCTTTTACGAATGCGGCTGTTAAATGCAGATTTTAAATCCCAAGTTTTCATTAAAATTGTGATTTTTCTTTTTCGTTCTTTTTTTAGCCAACTCTATAGATCATCGAGTTTCAACTCATCTGGTCGTAGTTCCAACTGTGATACAACTGAAGACATGTATAGCGATATTAGCTTGGAGAATCGGCATGATCTTGATTATAGGGTAAGTCAAGTAAATCAATTATCAAATCGATAAACCTATTAAACCTATTACTATTGAACCATTGTGCAGACATACTAAATTTAAAAAGAACCGGTGATCTCTAGCTCGGATACCTCCAAGAGATTTAAAGGAAAGGTTTGTCTCCTACTAAAAGCGGTATAGTAGCAAAGGAGATGTTGTATCGTCTTTTTCTCTTCCTCTTTTTAATCGAAAGCAGCTGCTCGACTTGCACTCCTGATCAAAAGCAGAGGCAAAGAAATTTTGAAAAATCACCAAGCGACGACTGGTCTTCTTTTTTTCAAAAATTTTTTGCCTTAAAAAGCGACAGAAGCAGACGAATTGAAAACTTTGCGGTTTTTTAAACATGGTATGATTATATCAGAAGTCATACCGGGGTTTTTCAGGTGGTACTGTGTAATTACTAATATTACTTTGCATATTCTAGAATTCACTCATATATTAAGCTCTCCGCATGTAAAAAGACCCGAGGTGCAGATGTTAAGACTGATGCCTTAGAACGGCGGAAGATTTTAGTAGGAGGACATGACATATTTTGTGGTGTTGTTCTTAAGCGTTAGACGGTGTTCATATCGAGTATCGAGAATATCGAGTACTTAGAATTGAGTACTTAGTATCGAATTCGGAGTATCGAGTACTTAGAATAGCGTACTGAGTATCGAGGTCTTGGTATCGAGTACTTAGAATTAAGTAATTAGAATCAAGTGCAGAGTTTGGAATACTGAGTATCGATAACTTAGTATCGAATACTTTCAATCGAGTACTGAGTATCAGATATTGAGTATCGAGTACCTACCTGTAGAATAGAATACTAAGTATCGAGTACATAGTATCGAACTCTCAAGGGACCCAAAAAAAGTCGAATTAAAAGGGGTAATCGAATTAAAGAATTAAATGAAAATATAGTAGAAAGTTAAGTTTTGTTTACCCTAGCAGCCTCCATTAAAACAAAAAAGTTTTTCCAACTAATAGCCTATTTCCACTGACATATAGCAGTGGGTCAAAAGAAGTCATCCGATGTTGTTTTGGCATTTTTTTTTTTTATAAACGTTAAACTTCTGTTTTTTGATTATATTTATTTGAACCTTTTAGAATTTTATTGGTCATTTCGAGAAGATGATATCGGCCAAATAAGGCCGTTAATTGATTGCCATACGGGCTCGTTTTATGGCATTTTTTCATCCCTTCGTCAAAACTTCGGCTGCAGATTCTCGCACTCGTGTCCGAATGTTGTCCTTAAGGGCTTCCAAAGGTCTCGGGCTTGGTTACGTAAACACGGGATTTCAAAAACCCCCACAAAAGGAAGAGGTTAAGAGGGGAAAGAGGTGAAAAGAGGAGTAAGGAGTTCTGGAGGTTAGATCGGGGGAAATGAGGTGGAAATGGGCCTCCTCCGCTCATGATGATTTTTATTCGCGATTCTTCGGGCTTCTTGGGGAGTATATCGATCCATGGCTTGTTCACTTGTATTCTACATCTGTCTAGTCCACAAATGTCAAAACAGATCTGGCTTTGGCGGCTATTTGTAAAAATAAGAGCATCTTCCAATAGGGTGACTTCTTTTGACCCACCCTGTATGTACATATTTCGAATGTACATTTTTATACCCTTGCAAAATTATAAAATTGTGCGGATGTTTGTAACGCATTAATGGAAGCATCTCCGACCACATAAAGTATATATATTCTTGATCAGCATGACGAGCTGAGTTGATTGAGTCTTGTCCGTCTGTCTGTTTCTATGCTATCTCCTCCGTCAGTGTTAAAGCTATCCTCACCAAACTTTGCACATAGTCTTCTGGTACATATTCGCTGCACATTTGTCGGAACCGACCGGATCGGATGACTATAGCATATAGCTGCCATAGGAACTATCTGTTGAAAAACTAGTTCTAGTGAGAAAAACTTTTTTGTTTATAATGAAAACGTCCTTTTTTATTGGCATATTCTTATTTTATATACTTTAACACATTTCT